>JAANHX010000487.1:0-40381 GCA_011320135.1 Phytophthora betacei
TAGTAGCTCATTATCGTCGATTATATGCGTGTGAAACAGTGAGCCAGAAGAAGAAGACCCCGTGTAGTACTGCGAGCTAGTGCGTGCATTGTTGCTGTTGCACAACAGCAGTCTGCAAATTGTAGATAGAATGTCGCGGCGCATCGATCTATTAAAAAGAGTGGCTTCCAGTACGAGCGAGCGCATCTCCTTACTCAAAAGCCCTTAGGCTTTTGAGTATTAATAAAGGCCTTCGCACCCTGGACTTGCAAACATTATGCTCTGTGACATCACTGCACTTCAAAGTACTACAGTAATAGTACACCTTTGCCAATCCAAACTGGTGGTAGTGTAAACCAAAACGGAGTGTCCCTTATTTAGAAATTTATTTTTAAATTTTTTAGAAATCCCCAACATTATTCCAGACCAATACGGATTTAGTGTAAAGCAAAATGATGAATATATCTTGTTCGATGGTTGCCTCGATAACAGTATCTTGTCTTCTACAGTACTTAAAGTACTGCACATGCACCACGTACATTACATTAGTGCATTGGCTATAGCCACGAGCGCCCCGCACCGGACGCCGTTAGAAGTGTAGAACTCTTCTTAACGCTGACCGTCCAGGCAAGCAGCCCCAACACGAGCGCTTGATGGCACGTCAATCGCTGAGCGCCGTTTTTGAGAATGAAACTCAGAGCTGCAACCCTTTCTCCTTCCATTCCCCACGGTCTGCAAGCGCAGCCCAAAGCTCTCATCCTTGATGTACTCTGTCTAATTGGGTTGCTGGCCGTCTTGGTCCCTCTATCGATGATTATGCAGGCTGTACAAGCTGAGAGGTCACTGTGTGCACCCACACTCTCGTGTTCTGGCGCCCATACGCAGCTTTCACGCCCCCTTACATCTTTGTGTGTACCCCAGTCCGCAGCGCGCCCGTAGTTCGTATTGCTGGATGTGTCACTCGCGTTCTTGCCAGTTTGCACTACACTAAATCTACATTGCTCTAAAAACTAATTTTGTAAAATTATTCCTCAAATTAAGATGTTACTTCGGTTACTTCACTCCGTTTTGGTTTACACTACCACCAGTTTGGATTGGCAAAGGTGTAGATTAGCTTGTAGCCCAACTCGAATAAAGAGGTGATGTGTCGGCTCTTGGTTCAGTATTCCGCACAACACTGGGGTAAATGTTTCGAATTGATGTTGCTGACTTATCCACTAACGTTCAAAGTGCTGGTGCTTTCCGGACGACCCCATCATTCGAAAATACGAAATCTCCGACGTGGGCAGAAGTCGCACAAAGCTTCAAGTTCTGCTCGTCAAAGTGAACTTTTGCTATCTCGGCCACCTGGAATACCATGTCGCGAACATTTGCCACATCAGCTTTACTTGTGCCGCCATAGATGACACGCATCTCAGTAAGCAAGACCACAACGTCTCCGAGATCCGGAATGATACTAATACCAATCATCAGACGAGCAACGTCCAGTTTGCTTGATTCGGCGGTCAGCCTGCATTCGAAGTAGAACGGGCGACCTACCATCCCATCCAGAACCGACTGCTGTTCGTAATCTTCCACATTGTCGGTCAAGTACCATTCCAAACGACTAAAAGTTTTAGGACTCGACGCCTGCCCCAAGCACATTGAGTCGCGAGCAGTCGAGTACGTCTGTACGAGCTCTCGGAACTCCGATGGTTCGCGCTCAGCGAGTGGAATCTTCAGTAGACGCTTCTCCAGTACATCCATAATTTCACGAGCTTGTGGTTTTCTGTCAACCGAGACGCAGAGTTTGGCTGTACCGATCACAAAATCTGCATAGGCTGAGGTCGTATCGCAGAGATTTAGTACAGGAGCGAGAGCAGTTGCAGCGTGGTCAACTCGACTCAGCTTCTGCATCAAGTGAATGCAGTACACAGCCTCGGAGCACATGACGACTCGGATGTGAAAGCGGGCAGAGTTTAGAGTGCTGGGCTCTGAATAGGAGCCAACAAGGTGTTCCAGATCCTAAATCAGCTCACAAGCGTTGCGGACGTCGTCTGTCTTGTCATCGGAAGAAATGCTAGGATCTTTCAGTCGAGTGAAAATGACGCCGCGAGTTTTCTGAACTTGTCTCCCAGTACTGTCACGCTCTCCAACTCCATGCTCTCGCTAATCTCACAGCCAGCTGACTGCATCAATCGCGTCAGCACCCGCTTTGTGTCGATCACGCCGTCACCCGCTACTGCCGCAGCAGCAATCATTGATTCTTCTTTTGGGGGGCATCTCTTGCTGTTTTTGCCCTTCTTTTTGCTGCTCTTTGCCCTCGTGTTGGTGGTTTCACGGGAGCCCACGTGTTCTGCAGCTAGCGTTGATCTGCGTACTGTGCGAGGAGTAATCTGCGAGGCAAAATGGCATCGCTTCTTCTCGCCTCGCCAGGAATCTTTGCGAAATATTCGGCTGTGAGTGCAGCAATCTCGCGCGCCCACTCCCTATCGGGGGCTACATCACTCACACTTTGTCCTTTGCCGTCTTTGATCCGAAGATCGGCTCCAAATGCCCGTAGGATGTTAAACAAATCCTTGTGGCCGTTCTGACAGCCAAATGCGCAAGCGTTTCCTTCGTGTGAAAGGTAGGAATATTCAAATCCATTATGTTGTCTGCTCCGAGGATAACGCGAACGATGTCTTCATGGCCCGCTATTGCAGCGTTGTGTACAGCCATTGTGTTGGGGTACATCCAGCGAGGGGTTTTCAAATCCTTTAGCTGAGGCTCCTCCCGGCAGTGCAGCGTTGGCTAAATGATGAGAGCTCCCATTTGAATCATCCAGTCGACCAGATCCGCGTCGTGTGCAGAGCCAGCAGCGGCTTCGTGAAGCAGGCTACAGAGTTCGCGATACTTTGTAGCATCGTGTGGGTCTGGATCACTCGAGATCAATCCCAATAAGTTCGGATCCTTCTTGAGCTCTGCCTTTAAGTAGCTCAGATCGCTTGCACTTAGTGGACCATCGCTTTCTCGCAGCAGCTTCATCAAATCTTCAAACACTTGCTCGTAATCCTCTCCCCTCGTGTCTGGGTCTGGCTGGACCTCCATACTCCTGGGTGACAAAGTCTGGCTGAGCTGGATACCTAAAGTATATCTGTTCACAGACTTCAGACGTAGTCGAGAATTTAGCGTTGATCACAGCAGCAACCTCACTGCACAGCTCCTTGCCAAGCAAGGCATCCATAGCCACTGTAGCAGACATTGCACCTGGTATTGCGCTGATATCAATCGACCCGTCGGACTGCAAGGCGTCCAGCAACGGCATCGCCTTCCTCATCACCGATTCTTCCAAAGCCCGACTTAATCTCTGCTGACGAGACTCCCCAGCTACCGAGTTGTCCATGATGTTACTGAAGCAATCCTGCTGTCCCAGCACTCGGACCAACTCAGGAAACAGATCTGTGAGATCTTCGTTCAGCTTCAGCAAGTCACGAGACAGCACGCGCGTCTCAAATAATTCTTTCGAGCAAAGGTTTGCCACGTCTTCCAGCATATCCTTCCATGATCAACCCTTCAAAATGGACTTGTCGTTCAGCCTACTCAGTCGGAATATCTCCGAGACATCACTCAAGTGGAACGCCTTCTTTTTCTTATAAGCTTCACTCGGGCAGGCAGCTCCTCGCCGCGATACACTGCTTCGATCAGATTAACGCGTAGATTCGAGCTAATCAGATACGTACGATAGTAAGCACCGTGTGTCGCCGCAGCTCGAGAAGGAGCAAAGACTTCTTGACCGTATACATCGTACACATCGTCGAAAAAAGGGATACGCTCCAGATGTCCTTCCTGCACCAGCGCGTTGTACAAATGACCGAATGTGCGGAGCTTCGACGTGGCAAACAGGACTTCGTTCGCGATGTGTAAGTACTGGAACTGATGATTTAGCGCCGTAAGACCCGCGAACAGAGGGTTTGCACGCGCAATGTGGTCTAGCGGCACAAAGTGTTTGATCTCTCCAGTGCAGCGCTCCAGAAGACTATTGGCTTTGTTGTAGGCTAGCAACGCCTTCCTGTTTTCCACTGCCTCTTCGATCCGTTTCTGCAAGTCCTTCGAGTGCTGGAACGTGAGACTGACGTTGCGACCGAGACCTCGACGTCCTTGCAAAGCAGCCACAGATTTCATCCAACAGATGCACGCAAACGCCACTGGGAGTGTCACCTCTCGCGTCTTGAAAAACGTATCCATGATCGCCATGAACGGGCCCAACGGAGCCAAGTCGCGTCCCAGCTGTACAGCCACATTTCTATCAGCGAGAGCGTTATACAGCAGTGGCAACTGTTGCATGAGAAAAACTTTGTCGTTGTTGGTGTCTGGAGTCAAGACATAAAGTGGCGTTCGGTCCTCGCCATACGCCTCTCCAAACACCCGGGCGGGAAGAAGATCGAGTGGGTAGCACCGACCGAGATGTACGCTGTGAACGAGTCCAACGTCGTACCCACACCCAGCAGGTCAATTAAAAATGATCCCGGCACGTACTTGATTGTTCCATCGCGATGCTGGTACGAGTCACTGATCTCGCTCATGATACGCTCGTGGAGCTGCAGAATCTTCTGTCTGAAGCTCTTTAGTGAGCTGTTTCTCACGATATTGAACATATCCTTTGCTGACCGGAGCGATGGGTACTGTAGCTGGAGTCTCGCTGTCAGTGCGCTGGCTGTGTCCATCGCCAGCTTCACTACTACCGTCGCCTCCACCAATGACCGCTTCTCCTGTTTCACTTCACTGTATACCTTGTATACACCTTCCAGCAGTTCGTCCAGCTCCATGAACAAGTACACCAACTCCATCCTCAGCTCGTCCGCGAAGGCCTCTTCAAAGAGACGCTCTCTGTCCACCTTGGCACTCTTTGGAGCGTCTTTCTCAGGTACGAAGGATGACTCGTCTGGGAAATAGTCCTCATCCACTTGCAACACTTCATAGTAATTCTCAAATTTGGAGTTTTCCAACTGCAAGTCATCGAGTTCTGGGGGTGTCTCCACTTCCACTCCTTGAAGCGTGCGATGCCAACCCTGCAGCAACTTCAGGAAATACTGGTGGCCCACTTGACCCTCATCATCTTCAGGGAAGAACGCAGCCACATGCTCACGCAGTGTAATGGCGTATTGGCATGCAGCAAGGACTTTGGGCATTTGCTGTAGAAGCTTTGGCGTGAGTGTCGACGGGTCCGCTGCGATTTCCTTCACCACGTCGTTGAGCGCCTCCAACTGCACACGTTGGCCAGCATGCCGACCTCCACCGCGTGCACGCAGTAGCCAGTCGAGAAAGAAGGCTGTGGCGCGCTTGTACCGCGCGTACTTGCCCGCCGGAAACAATGACATCGTTGTCGCTTGGCTGATTGACGAATGCATCATTTTCCCTTTGTCGTGTGGTACACATAAGGTGCAGTTGGGATTTAAAAACGTTTTTAAAAAGTGAAAAAAAGGAAAAAATGATTCGCATTTTTTCGCTTTTGTTTCGTAATTTTGCAGCTGGGAAAAGTGAAAGAAAAAAAAGGATTTACAGTTTTTTTTACTTTTTTCCGTAATTTTACATGAACGCTTTCGTTACGGTGGGAACGACCAAGTTCGACGCGCTGATCGCAGCGCTGGACACGGATGCATGTCTGTCGTCGCTCGTGGCGCGCGGTTTCACTTCTCTGCGGATGCAGATCGGGCACGGCGAGCACCAGCCACGCGCAACGTTCCCGGGGTTGACGCTAAGCTTCTATCGCCATGACCCGCAGTACAAGCGCGACGTGGCCGAGGCCGACCTGATTATCAGCCACGCGGGCGCTGGCTCCATCATGGACGGCCTGGCGCTCAAGAAGAAGCTGTTGGTTGTAGTCAACACATCATTAATGGACAACCATCAGGCGGAGCTAGCCGAGGCCATGGCCGACCAAAACTACTGTCTCCAGACAACAGTGCAGGGACTGCAGAGCATGCTTGAGGCCGGCGACTGGGACAACCTGCAGCCGTATCCTCCATTGGACGAGCAAGCCTTCCCCGACTTGGTAGACGCACTAATGGGCGTGACCGAAGCATCCAAGGAAAAGTAGATATAAATGCTAACACAAGTCTTGCAAACGTCTATTTACGCTTTTTTATAATTATATCTCTATTCCAGCTTCACGCATCGATGGCGTCCACGACGTCCAAAAGTGCACCTACGACGGCCACACCGATGGCTGCAGCAGATAACTCAGCGGGGCTCGGTTCGGGCAGTCGGATGAGCTCGACAAAGTCGGAGTCGTTGCTCGACTCAGGTGCAACGTCTTCAGCTTTGCAATAAAGCGAGGACCTGGCGACGTCGAGCTTGTTTGGCGTGATGTTGTTGCCTGTCTGATCATTTGTTGCGGTGGCTTGATGTCCGAGATACAGAGTGGCAGTGTCTGCTTCTTCTAGTGCTGGGTGGATCACCGCCGCTGTGCTCCACTCATCTGGTCCTTCAAATTCGAGCTCGACGGTGTCGATTAGTCCAAGCAGCGTGCCGATGACAGCGCTTGTTACAGCAGCAGCAGAAACTACGTGTGAGGGGGTTGCTTGTGCTTCAACTGCATTCACTAACTCTTGTGCAGTCGCTGCAACTTCAGTCTCCAGTTCAGTCTCATCGGGATCTTCGGGTGATGGCTTATCAAGTGTCGACGCTCCATCCTTCGTATCTCCATTCGACGCCTTAGATACTTCACCTTCAAACAGTTGCCTTGGTTCGGCGATGCAACCAGTCTCCTCCATAGACCCGGCCACGTCAGCCATCTCAGTCTTCACTGCTATAGTCTCGACTTCTATTACGACTGTCTCAAATGCAGAATCGAGAGCTTCTTCCACTGCGTCCTGCACTTCCGCCACCACGTCGGCCCCCTCAACGCCACCCACCGCAGCTTCGGTTTCTGTCGGCACCCCTGCCGTCTCCGGCACCTCGGTCTCGACCGGCACGTCGATTGCGACTTCATCAACGATGGCGGTGACCGCTTCTTTCGCCACTGCGGCCAGCGCAGCACACTCCACAGCAGACACCAGGGCCTCAGCGACTGCAGCGACCTCCATCACCTCGACGGCATCAGCCCTGTCCGTTGTCTCCGGCTCAGTCGTCTCGGGCTCTGTCGTATCGGCCGCAACCGTCTCGAGCTCAAACGCCTCGGGCTCAGTAGGCTCAGGCTCCACCGTCTCGACTGTCGGTACGGCTTCAGCAGTGGCCACCGACGCAACTTCGGATACGGCCCGAAGAGCCTCTTCCACCGCGTCCTGCACTTCCGCCACCACGTCGGCCTCCTCAACGCCACCCACCGCAGCTTCGGGTTCTGTCGGCACCTCTGCCGTCTCCGGCACCTCGGTCTCGACCGGCACGTCGATTGCGACTTCATCAACGATGGCGGTGACCGCTTCTTTCGCCACTGCGGCCAGCGCAGCACACTCCACAGCAGACACCAGGGCCTCAGCGACTGCAGCGACCTCCATCACCTCGACGGCATCAGCCCTGTCCGTTGTCTCCGGCTCAGTCGTATCGGGCTCTGTCGTATCGGCCGCAACCGTCTCGAGCTCAAACGCCTCGGGCTCAGTAGGCTCAGGCTCCACCGTCTCGACTGTCGGTACGGCTTCAGCAGTGGCCACCGACGCAGCTTCGGATACGGCCCGAAGAGCCTCTTCCACCGCGTCCTGCACTTCCGCCACCACGTCGGCCTCCTCAACGCCACCCACCGCAGCTTCGGGTTCTGTCGGCACCTCTGCCGTCTCCGGCACCTCGGTCTCGACCGGCACGTCGATTGCGACTTCATCAACGATGGCGGTGACCGCTTCTTTCGCCACTGCGGCCAGCGCAGCACACTCCACAGCAGACACCAGGGCCTCAGCGACTGCAGCGACCTCCATCACCTCGACGGCATCAGCCCTGTCCGTTGTCTCCGGCTCAGTCGTATCGGGCTCTGTCGTATCGGCCGCAACCGTCTCGAGCTCAACCGCCTCGGGCTCAGTAGGCTCAGGCTCCACCGTCTCGACTGTCGGTACGGCTTCAGCAGTGGCCACCGACGCAGCTTCGGATACGGCCCGAAGAGCCTCTTCCACCGCGTCCTGCACTTCCGCCACCACGTCGGCCTCCTCAACGCCACCCACCGCAGCTTCGGGTTCTGTCGGCACCTCTGCCGTCTCCGGCACCTCGGTCTCGACCGGCACGTCGATTGCGACTTCATCAACGATGGCGGTGACCGCTTCTTTCGCCACTGCGGCCAGCGCAGCACACTCCACAGCAGACACCAGGGCCTCAGCGACTGCAGCGACCTCCATCACCTCGACGGCATCAGCATTGTCCATTGTCTCCGGCTCAGTCGTCTCGGGCTCTGTCGTATCGGCCGCAACCGTCTCGAGCTCAACCGCCTCGGGCTCAGTAGGCTCAGGCTCCACCGTCTCGACTGTCGGTACGGCTTCAGCAGTGGCCACCGACGCAGCTTCGGATACGGCCCGAAGAGCCTCTTCCACCGCGTCCTGCACTTCCGCCACCACGTCGGCCTCCTCAACGCCACCCACCGCAGCTTCGGGTTCTGTCGGCACCTCTGCCGTCTCCGGCACCTCGGTCTCGACCGGCACGTCGATTGCGACTTCATCAACGATGGCGGTGACCGCTTCTTTCGCCACTGCGGCCAGCGCAGCACACTCCACAGCAGACACCAGGGCCTCAGCGACTGCAGCGACCTCCATCACCTCGACGGCATCAGCCCTGTCCGTTGTCTCCGGCTCAGTCGTATCGGGCTCTGTCGTATCGGCCGCAACCGTCTCGAGCTCAACCGCCTCGGGCTCAGTAGGCTCAGGCTCCACCGTCTCGACTGTCGGTACGGCTTCAGCAGTGGCCACCGACGCAGCTTCGGATACGGCCCGAAGAGCCTCTTCCACCGCGTCCTGCACTTCCGCCACCACGTCGGCCTCCTCAACGCCACCCACCGCAGCTTCGGGTTCTGTCGGCACCTCTGCCGTCTCCGGCACCTCGGTCTCGACCGGCACGTCGATTGCGACTTCATCAACGATGGCGGTGACCGCTTCTTTCGCCACTGCGGCCAGCGCAGCACACTCCACAGCAGACACCAGGGCCTCAGCGACTGCAGCGACCTCCATCACCTCGACGGCATCAGCCCTGTCCATTGTCTCCGGCTCAGTCGTATCGGGCTCTGTCGTATCGGCCGCAACCGTCTCGAGCTCAACCGCCTCGGGCTCAGTAGGCTCAGGCTCCACCGTCTCGACTGTCGGTACGGCTTCAGCAGTGGCCACCGACGCAGCTTCGGATACGGCCCGAAGAGCCTCTTCCACCGCGTCCTGCACTTCCGCCACCACGTCGGCCTCCTCAACGCCACCCACCGCAGCTTCGGGTTCTGTCGGCACCTCTGCCGTCTCCGGCACCTCGGTCTCGACCGGCACGTCGATTGCGACTTCATCAACGATGGCGGTGACCGCTTCTTTCGCCACTGCGGCCAGCGCAGCACACTCCACAGCAGACACCAGGGCCTCAGCGACTGCAGCGACCTCCATCACCTCGACGGCATCAGCCCTGTCCATTGTCTCCGGCTCAGTCGTCTCGGGCTCTGTCGTATCGGCCGCAACCGTCTCGAGCTCAACCGCCTCGGGCTCAGTAGGCTCAGGCTCCACCGTCTCGACTGTCGGTACGGCTTCAGCAGTGGCCACCGACGCAGCTTCGGATACGGCCCGAAGAGCCTCTTCCACCGCGTCCTGCACTTCCGCCACCACGTCGGCCTCCTCAACGCCACCCACCGCAGCTTCGGGTTCTGTCGGCACCTCTGCCGTCTCCGGCACCTCGGTCTCGACCGGCACGTCGATTGCGACTTCATCAACGATGGCGGTGACCGCTTCTTTCGCCACTGCGGCCAGCGCAGCACACTCCACAGCAGACACCAGGGCCTCAGCGACTGCAGCGACCTCCATCACCTCGACGGCATCAGCCCTGTCCGTTGTCTCCGGCTCAGTCGTATCGGGCTCTGTCGTATCGGCCGCAACCGTCTCGAGCTCAACCGCCTCGGGCTCAGTAGGCTCAGGCTCCACCGTCTCGACTGTCGGTACGGCTTCAGCAGTGGCCACCGACGCAGCTTCGGATACGGCCCGAAGAGCCTCTTCCACCGCGTCCTGCACTTCCGCCACCACGTCGGCCTCCTCAACGCCACCCACCGCAGCTTCGGGTTCTGTCGGCACCTCTGCCGTCTCCGGCACCTCGGTCTCGACCGGCACGTCGATTGCGACTTCATCAACGATGGCGGTGACCGCTTCTTTCGCCACTGCGGCCAGCGCAGCACACTCCACAGCAGACACCAGGGCCTCAGCGACTGCAGCGACCTCCATCACCTCGACGGCATCAGCCCTGTCCGTTGTCTCCGGCTCAGTCGTATCGGGCTCTGTCGTATCGGCCGCAACCGTCTCGAGCTCAACCGCCTCGGGCTCAGTAGGCTCAGGCTCCACCGTCTCGACTGTCGGTACGGCTTCAGCAGTGGCCACCGACGCAGCTTCGGATACGGCCCGAAGAGCCTCTTCCACCGCGTCCTGCACTTCCGCCACCACGTCGGCCTCCTCAACGCCACCCACCGCAGCTTCGGGTTCTGTCGGCACCTCTGCCGTCTCCGGCACCTCGGTCTCGACCGGCACGTCGATTGCGACTTCATCAACGATGGCGGTGACCGCTTCTTTCGCCACTGCGGCCAGCGCAGCACACTCCACAGCAGACACCAGGGCCTCAGCGACTGCAGCGACCTCCATCACCTCGACGGCATCAGCCCTGTCCATTGTCTCCGGCTCAGTCGTATCGGGCTCTGTCGTATCGGCCGCAACCGTCTCGAGCTCAACCGCCTCGGGCTCAGTAGGCTCAGGCTCCACCGTCTCGACTGTCGGTACGGCTTCAGCAGTGGCCACCGACGCAGCTTCGGATACGGCCCGAAGAGCCTCTTCCACCGCGTCCTGCACTTCCGCCACCACGTCGGCCTCCTCAACGCCACCCACCGCAGCTTCGGGTTCTGTCGGCACCTCTGCCGTCTCCGGCACCTCGGTCTCGACCGGCACGTCGATTGCGACTTCATCAACGATGGCGGTGACCGCTTCTTTCGCCACTGCGGCCAGCGCAGCACACTCCACAGCAGACACCAGGGCCTCAGCGACTGCAGCGACCTCCATCACCTCGACGGCATCAGCCCTGTCCGTTGTCTCCGGCTCAGTCGTATCGGGCTCTGTCGTATCGGCCGCAACCGTCTCGAGCTCAACCGCCTCGGGCTCAGTAGGCTCAGGCTCCACCGTCTCGACTGTCGGTACGGCTTCAGCAGTGGCCACCGACGCAGCTTCGGATACGGCCCGAAGAGCCTCTTCCACCGCGTCCTGCACTTCCGCCACCACGTCGGCCTCCTCAACGCCACCCACCGCAGCTTCGGGTTCTGTCGGCACCTCTGCCGTCTCCGGCACCTCGGTCTCGACCGGCACGTCGATTGCGACTTCATCAACGATGGCGGTGACCGCTTCTTTCGCCACTGCGGCCAGCGCAGCACACTCCACAGCAGACACCAGGGCCTCAGCGACTGCAGCGACCTCCATCACCTCGACGGCATCAGCCCTGTCCGTTGTCTCCGGCTCAGTCGTATCGGGCTCTGTCGTATCGGCCGCAACCGTCTCGAGCTCAACCGCCTCGGGCTCAGTAGGCTCAGGCTCCACCGTCTCGACTGTCGGTACGGCTTCAGCAGTGGCCACCGACGCAGCTTCGGATACGGCCCGAAGAGCCTCTTCCACCGCGTCCTGCACTTCCGCCACCACGTCGGCCTCCTCAACGCCACCCACCGCAGCTTCGGGTTCTGTCGGCACCTCTGCCGTCTCCGGCACCTCGGTCTCGACCGGCACGTCGATTGCGACTTCATCAACGATGGCGGTGACCGCTTCTTTCGCCACTGCGGCCAGCGCAGCACACTCCACAGCAGACACCAGGGCCTCAGCGACTGCAGCGACCTCCATCACCTCGACGGCATCAGCCCTGTCCGTTGTCTCCGGCTCAGTCGTATCGGGCTCTGTCGTATCGGCCGCAACCGTCTCGAGCTCAACCGCCTCGGGCTCAGTAGGCTCAGGCTCCACCGTCTCGACTGTCGGTACGGCTTCAGCAGTGGCCACCGACGCAGCTTCGGATACGGCCCGAAGAGCCTCTTCCACCGCGTCCTGCACTTCCGCCACCACGTCGGCCTCCTCAACGCCACCCACCGCAGCTTCGGGTTCTGTCGGCACCTCTGCCGTCTCCGGCACCTCGGTCTCGACCGGCACGTCGATTGCGACTTCATCAACGATGGCGGTGACCGCTTCTTTCGCCACTGCGGCCAGCGCAGCACACTCCACAGCAGACACCAGGGCCTCAGCGACTGCAGCGACCTCCATCACCTCGACGGCATCAGCCCTGTCCATTGTCTCCGGCTCAGTCGTATCGGGCTCTGTCGTATCGGCCGCAACCGTCTCGAGCTCAACCGCCTCGGGCTCAGTAGGCTCAGGCTCCACCGTCTCGACTGTCGGTACGGCTTCAGCAGTGGCCACCGACGCAGCTTCGGATACGGCCCGAAGAGCCTCTTCCACCGCGTCCTGCACTTCCGCCACCACGTCGGCCTCCTCAACGCCACCCACCGCAGCTTCGGGTTCTGTCGGCACCTCTGCCGTCTCCGGCACCTCGGTCTCGACCGGCACGTCGATTGCGACTTCATCAACGATGGCGGTGACCGCTTCTTTCGCCACTGCGGCCAGCGCAGCACACTCCACAGCAGACACCAGGGCCTCAGCGACTGCAGCGACCTCCATCACCTCGACGGCATCAGCCCTGTCCATTGTCTCCGGCTCAGTCGTATCGGGCTCTGTCGTATCGGCCGCAACCGTCTCGAGCTCAACCGCCTCGGGCTCAGTAGGCTCAGGCTCCACCGTCTCGACTGTCGGTACGGCTTCAGCAGTGGCCACCGACGCAGCTTCGGATACGGCCCGAAGAGCCTCTTCCACCGCGTCCTGCACTTCCGCCACCACGTCGGCCTCCTCAACGCCACCCACCGCAGCTTCGGGTTCTGTCGGCACCTCTGCCGTCTCCGGCACCTCGGTCTCGACCGGCACGTCGATTGCGACTTCATCAACGATGGCGGTGACCGCTTCTTTCGCCACTGCGGCCAGCGCAGCACACTCCACAGCAGACACCAGGGCCTCAGCGACTGCAGCGACCTCCATCACCTCGACGGCATCAGCCCTGTCCATTGTCTCCGGCTCAGTCGTATCGGGCTCTGTCGTATCGGCCGCAACCGTCTCGAGCTCAACCGCCTCGGGCTCAGTAGGCTCAGGCTCCACCGTCTCGACTGTCGGTACGGCTTCAGCAGTGGCCACCGACGCAGCTTCGGATACGGCCCGAAGAGCCTCTTCCACCGCGTCCTGCACTTCCGCCACCACGTCGGCCTCCTCAACGCCACCCACCGCAGCTTCGGGTTCTGTCGGCACCTCTGCCGTCTCCGGCACCTCGGTCTCGACCGGCACGTCGATTGCGACTTCATCAACGATGGCGGTGACCGCTTCTTTCGCCACTGCGGCCAGCGCAGCACACTCCACAGCAGACACCAGGGCCTCAGCGACTGCAGCGACCTCCATCACCTCGACGGCATCAGCCCTGTCCATTGTCTCCGGCTCAGTCGTATCGGGCTCTGTCGTATCGGCCGCAACCGTCTCGAGCTCAACCGCCTCGGGCTCAGTAGGCTCAGGCTCCACCGTCTCGACTGTCGGTACGGCTTCAGCAGTGGCCACCGACGCAGCTTCGGATACGGCCCGAAGAGCCTCTTCCACCGCGTCCTGCACTTCCGCCACCACGTCGGCCTCCTCAACGCCACCCACCGCAGCTTCGGGTTCTGTCGGCACCTCTGCCGTCTCCGGCACCTCGGTCTCGACCGGCACGTCGATTGCGACTTCATCAACGATGGCGGTGACCGCTTCTTTCGCCACTGCGGCCAGCGCAGCACACTCCACAGCAGACACCAGGGCCTCAGCGACTGCAGCGACCTCCATCACCTCGACGGCATCAGCCCTGTCCGTTGTCTCCGGCTCAGTCGTATCGGGCTCTGTCGTATCGGCCGCAACCGTCTCGAGCTCAACCGCCTCGGGCTCAGTAGGCTCAGGCTCCACCGTCTCGACTGTCGGTACGGCTTCAGCAGTGGCCACCGACGCAGCTTCGGATACGGCCCGAAGAGCCTCTTCCACCGCGTCCTGCACTTCCGCCACCACGTCGGCCTCCTCAACGCCACCCACCGCAGCTTCGGGTTCTGTCGGCACCTCTGCCGTCTCCGGCACCTCGGTCTCGACCGGCACGTCGATTGCGACTTCATCAACGATGGCGGTGACCGCTTCTTTCGCCACTGCGGCCAGCGCAGCACACTCCACAGCAGACACCAGGGCCTCAGCGACTGCAGCGACCTCCATCACCTCGACGGCATCAGCCCTGTCCATTGTCTCCGGCTCAGTCGTATCGGGCTCTGTCGTATCGGCCGCAACCGTCTCGAGCTCAACCGCCTCGGGCTCAGTAGGCTCAGGCTCCACCGTCTCGACTGTCGGTACGGCTTCAGCAGTGGCCACCGACGCAGCTTCGGATACGGCCCGAAGAGCCTCTTCCACCGCGTCCTGCACTTCCGCCACCACGTCGGCCTCCTCAACGCCACCCACCGCAGCTTCGGGTTCTGTCGGCACCTCTGCCGTCTCCGGCACCTCGGTCTCGACCGGCACGTCGATTGCGACTTCATCAACGATGGCGGTGACCGCTTCTTTCGCCACTGCGGCCAGCGCAGCACACTCCACAGCAGACACCAGGGCCTCAGCGACTGCAGCGACCTCCATCACCTCGACGGCATCAGCCCTGTCCGTTGTCTCCGGCTCAGTCGTATCGGGCTCTGTCGTATCGGCCGCAACCGTCTCGAGCTCAACCGCCTCGGGCTCAGTAGGCTCAGGCTCCACCGTCTCGACTGTCGGTACGGCTTCAGCAGTGGCCACCGACGCAGCTTCGGATACGGCCCGAAGAGCCTCTTCCACCGCGTCCTGCACTTCCGCCACCACGTCGGCCTCCTCAACGCCACCCACCGCAGCTTCGGGTTCTGTCGGCACCTCTGCCGTCTCCGGCACCTCGGTCTCGACCGGCACGTCGATTGCGACTTCATCAACGATGGCGGTGACCGCTTCTTTCGCCACTGCGGCCAGCGCAGCACACTCCACAGCAGACACCAGGGCCTCAGCGACTGCAGCGACCTCCATCACCTCGACGGCATCAGCCCTGTCCGTTGTCTCCGGCTCAGTCGTATCGGGCTCTGTCGTATCGGCCGCAACCGTCTCGAGCTCAACCGCCTCGGGCTCAGTAGGCTCAGGCTCCACCGTCTCGACTGTCGGTACGGCTTCAGCAGTGGCCACCGACGCAGCTTCGGATACGGCCCGAAGAGCCTCTTCCACCGCGTCCTGCACTTCCGCCACCACGTCGGCCTCCTCAACGCCACCCACCGCAGCTTCGGGTTCTGTCGGCACCTCTGCCGTCTCCGGCACCTCGGTCTCGACCGGCACGTCGATTGCGACTTCATCAACGATGGCGGTGACCGCTTCTTTCGCCACTGCGGCCAGCGCAGCACACTCCACAGCAGACACCAGGGCCTCAGCGACTGCAGCGACCTCCATCACCTCGACGGCATCAGCCCTGTCCGTTGTCTCCGGCTCAGTCGTATCGGGCTCTGTCGTATCGGCCGCAACCGTCTCGAGCTCAACCGCCTCGGGCTCAGTAGGCTCAGGCTTCCACCGTCTCGACTGTCGGTACGGCTTCAGCAGTGGCCACCGACGCAGCTTCGGATACGGCCCGAAGAGCCTCTTCCACCGCGTCCTGCACTTCCGCCACCACGTCGGCCTCCTCAACGCCACCCACCGCAGCTTCGGGTTCTGTCGGCACCTCTGCCGCTCTCCGGCACCTCCGGTCTCGACCGGCACGTCGATTGCGACTCATCAACGATGGCGGTGACCGCTTCTTCGCCCCTGCGGCCAGCGCAGCACACTCCACAGCAGTCACCAGGGCCTTCAGCGACTGCAGCGACCCTCCATCACCTCGACGGCATCAGCCCTGTCCTTGTCTCCGGCTCAGTCGTATCGGGCTCTGTCGTATCGGCCCGCAAACCGTCTCGAGCTCAACCGCCTCGGGCTCAGTAGGCTCAGGCTCCACCGTCTCGACTGTCGGTACGGCTTCAGCAGTGGCCACCGACACAGCTTCGGATACGGCCCGAAGAGCCTCTTCCACCGCGTCCTGCACTTCCGCCACCACGTCGGCCTTCCTCAACGCCACCCACGCAGCTTCGGGTTCTGTCGGCACCTCTGCCGTCTCCGGCACCTCGGTTCTCGACCGGCACGTCGATTGCGACTTCATCAACGATGGCGGTGACCGCTTCTTTCGCCCCTGCGGCCAGCGCAGCACACTCCACAGCAGACACCAGGGCCTCAGCGACTGCAGCGACCTCCATCACCTCGACGGCATCAGCATGTCCGTTGTCTCCGGCTCAGTCGTATCGGGCTCTGTCGTATCGGCCGCAACCGTCTCGAGCTCAACCGCCTCGGGCTCAGTAGGCTCAGGCTCCACCGTCTCGGACTGTCGGTACGGCTTCAGCAGTGGCCACCGACGCAGCTTCGGATACGGCCCGAAGAGCCTCTTCCACCGCGTCCTGCACTTCCGCCACCACGTCGGCCTCTCAACGCCACCCCACCGCAGCTTCGGGTTCTGCCGGCACCTCTGCCGCCTCCGGCACCTCGGTCTCGACCGGCACGTCGATTGCGACTCATCAACGATGGCGGTGGCCGCTTCTTTCGCCCCTGCGGCCAAGCGCAGGCACACTCCACAGGCAGTCACACCAGGGCCTCAGCGACTGCAGCGACCCTCCAATCAACCTCGACGGCATCAGCCCTGTCCGTTGTCTCCGGCTCAGTCGTATCGGCTCTGTCGTATCGGCCCGCAACCGTCTCGAGCTCAACCGCCTCGGGCTCAGTAGGCTCAGGGCTCCACCGTCTCGACTGTCGATACGGCTTCAGCAGTGGCCACCGACACAGCTTCGGATACGGCCCGAAGAGCCTCTTCCACCGCGTCCTGCACTTCCGCCACCACGTCGGCCTCCTCAACGCCACCCACCGCAGCTTCGGGTTCTGCTCGGCACCTCTGCCGCCTCCGGCACCTCGGTCTCGACCGGCACGTCGATTGCGACTTCATCAACGATGGCGGTGGCCGCTTCTTTCGCCCCTGCGGCCAGCGCAGCACACTCCACAGCAGACACCAGGGCCTCAGCGACTGCAGCGACCCTCCATCACCTCGACGGCATCAGCCCTGTCCCGTTGTCTCCGGCTCAGTCGTATCGGGCTCTGTCGTATCGGCCGCAACCGTCTCGAGCTCAACCGCCTCGGGCTCAGTAGGCTCAGGCTCCACCGTCTCGACTGTCGGTACGGCTTCAGCAGTGGCCACCAGACGCAGCTTCGGATACGGCCCGAAGAGCCTCTTCCACCGCGTCCTGCACTTCCGCCACCACGTCGGCCTTCCTCAACGCCACCCACCGCAGCCTTCGGGTTCTGTCGGCACCTCTGCCGCCTCCGGCACCTCGGTCTCGACCGGCACGTCGATTTGCCGACTTCATCAACGATGGCGGTGGCCGCTTCTTTCGCCCCTGCGGCCAGCGCAGCACACTCCACAGCAGACACCAGGGCCTCAGCGACTGCAGCGACCTCCATCACCTCGACGGCATCAGCCCTGTCCGTTGTCTCCGGCTCAGTCGTATCGGGCTCTGTCGTATCGGCCGCAACCGTCTCGAGCTCAACCGCCTCGGGCTCAGTAGGCTCAGGCTCCACCGTCTCGACTGTCGGTACGGCTTCAGCAGTGGCCACCGACGCAGCTTCGGATACGGCCCGAAGAGCCTCTTCCACCGCGTCCTGCACTTCCGCCACCACGTCGGCCTCCCTCAACGCCACCCACCGCAGCTTCGGGTTCTGTCCGGCACCTCTGCCGTCTCCGGCACCTCGGTCTGCGACCCGCACGTCGATTGCGACTTCATCAACGATGGCGGTGGCCGCTTCTTTCGCCCCCTGCGGCCGCGCAGCACACTCCACAGCAGACACCAGGGCCTCAGCGACTGCAGCGACCTCCATCACCTCGACGGCATCAGCCCTGTCCGTTGTCTCCGGCTCAGTCGTATCGGGCTCTGTCGTATCTGCCGCAACCGTCTCGAGCTCAACCGCCTCGGGCTCAGTAGGCTCAGGCTCCACCGTCTCGACTGTCG
This sequence comes from Phytophthora betacei, assembly GCA_011320135.1. Taxonomy (NCBI): domain Eukaryota; phylum Oomycota; class Peronosporomycetes; order Peronosporales; family Peronosporaceae; genus Phytophthora; species Phytophthora betacei. Next base: position 18,278 of record JAANHX010000487.1, read on the forward strand.
GTACGGCTTCAGCAGTGGCCACCGACGCAGCTTCGGATACGGCCCGAAGAGCCTCTTCCACCGCGTCCTGCACTTCCGCCACCCACGTCGGCCCTCCTCAACGCCACCCACCGCAGCTTCGGGTTCTGCCGGCACCTCTGCCGCCTCCGGCACCTCGGTCTCGACCGGCACGTCGATTGCGACTTCATCAACGATGGCGGTGTGCCGCTTCTTTCGCCCCTGCGGCCAGCGCAGCACACTCCACAGCAGTCACCAGGGCCTCAGCGACTGCAGCGACCTCCATCACCTCGACGGCATCAGCCCTGTCCGTTGTCTCCGGCTCAGTCGTATCGGGCTCTGTCGTATCGGCCGCAACCGTCTCGAGCTCAACCGCCTCGGGCTCAGTAGGCTCAGGCTCCACCGTCTCGACTGTCGGTACGGCTTCAGCAGTGGCCACCGACCCAGCTTCGGATACGGCCCGAAGAGCCTCTTCCACCGCGTCCTGCACTTCCGCCACCACGTCGGCCTCCTCAACGCCACCCACCGCAGCTTCGGGTTCTGTCGGCACCCTCTGCCGCCTCCGGCACCTCGGTCTCGACCGGCACGTCGATTGCGACTTCATCAACGATGGCGGTGGCCGCTTCTTTCGCCCCTGCGGCCAGCGCAGCACACTCCACAGCAGTCACCAGGGCCTCTAGCGACTGCAGCGACCTCCATCACCTCGACGGCATCAGCCCTGTCCGTTGTCTCCGGCTCAGTCGTATCGGGCTCTGTCGTATCGGCCACAACCGTCTCGAGCTCAACCGCCTCGGGCTCAGTAGGCTCAGGCTCCACCGTCTCGACTGTCGGTACGGCTTCAGCAGTGGCCACCGACCGCAGCTTCGGATACGGCCCGAAGAGCCTCTTCCACCGCGTCCTGCACTTCCGCCACCACGTCGGCCTCCTCAACGCCACCCACGCAGCTTCGGGTTCTGTCGGCACCTCTGCCGCCTCCCGGCACCTCGTCTCGACCGGCACGTCGATTGCGACTTCATCAACGATGGCGGTGGCCGCTTCTTTCGCCCCTGCGGCCAGCGCAGCACACTCCACAGCAGACACCAGGGCCTCAGCGACTGCAGCGACCTCCATCACCTCGACGGCATCAGCCTTGTCCGTTGTCTCCGGCTCAGTCGTATCGGGCTCTGTCGTATCGGGCCCGCAACCGTCTCGAGCTCAACCGCCTCGGGCTCAGTAGGCTCAGGCTCCACCGTCTCGACTGTCGGTACGGCTTTCAGCAGTGGCCACCGACGCAGCTTCGGATACGGCCCGAAGAGCCTCTTCCACCGCGTCCTGCACTTCCGCCACCACGTCGGCCTTCCTCAACGCCACCCACCGCAGCTTCGGGTTCTGTCGCGCACCTCTGCCGCCTCCGGCACCTCGGTCTCGACCGGCACGTCGATGCGACTTCATCAACGATGGCGGTGCCGCTTCTTCGCCCCTGCGGCCAGCGCAGCACACTCCACAGCAGTCACCAGGCCTTAGCGACTGCAGCGACCTCCATCACCTCGACGGCATCAGCCCTGTCCGTTGTCTCCGGCTCAGTCGTACTCGGGCTCTGTCGTATCGGCCGCAACCGTCTCGAGCTCAACCGCCTCGGGCTCAGTAGGCTCAGGCTCCACCGTCTCGACTGTCGGTACGGCTTCAGCAGTGGGCCACCGACGCAGCTTCGGATACGGCCCGAAGAGCCTCTTCCACCGCGTCCTGCACTTCCGCCACCACGTCGGCCTCCTCAACGCCACCCACCGCAGCTTCGGGTTCTGTCGGCACCTCTGCCGTCCTCCGGCACCTCGGTCTCGACCGGCACGTCGATTGCGACTTCATCAACGATGGCGGTGACCGCTTTCTTTCGCCCCTGCGGCCAGCGCAGCACACCTCCACAGCAGACACCAGGGCCTCAGCGACTGCAGCGACCTCCATCACCTCGACGGCATCAGCCCTGTCCATTGTCTCCGGCTCAGTCGTCTCGGGCTCTGTCGTATGCGGCCCCGCAACCGTCTCGAGCTCAACCGCCTCGGGCTCAGTAGGCTCAGGCTCCACCGTCTCGACTGTCGGTACGGCTTCAGCAGTGGCCACCGACAGCAGCTTCGGATACGGCCCGAAGAGCCTCTTCCACCGCGTCCCTGCACTTCCGCCACCACGTCGGCCTCCTCAACGCCACCCACCGCAGCTTCGGGTTCTGTCGGCACCTCTGCCGTCTCCGGCACCTCGGTCTCGACCGGCACGTCGATTGCGACTTCATCAACGATGGCGGTGGACCGCTTCTTTCGCCACTGCGGCCAGCGCAGCACCACTCCACAGCAGAACCAAGGGCCTCAGCGACTGCAGCGACCTCCATCACCTCGACGGCATCAGCCCTGTCCGTTGTCTCCGGCTCAGTCGTCTCGGGCTCTGTCGTATCGGCCGCAACCGTCTCGAGCTCAACGCCTCGGGCTCAGTAGGCTCAGGCTCCACCGTCTCGACTGTCGGTACGGCTTCAGCAGTGGCCACCGACGCAGCTTCGGATACGGCCCGAAGAGCCTCTTCCACCGCGTCCTGCACTTCCGCCACCACGTCGGCCTCCTCAACGCCACCCACCGCAGCTTCGGGTTCTGCCGGCACCTCTGCCGTCTCCGGCACCTCGGTCTCACCGGCACGTCGATTGCGACTCATCAACGATGGCGGTGGCCCGCTTCTTTCGCCACTGCGGCCCAGCGCAGCACACTCCACAGCAGACACCAGGGCCTCAGCGACTGCAGCGACCCTCCATCACCTCGACGGCATCAGCCCTGTCCGTTGTCTCCGGCTCAGTCGTATCGGGCTCTGTCGTATCGGCCGCAACCGTCTCGAGCTCAACCGCCTCGGGCTCAGTAGGCTCAGGCTCCACCGTCTCGACTGTCGGTACGGCTTCAGCAGTGGCCACCGACGCAGCTTCGGATACGGCCCGAAGAGCCTCTTCCACCGCGTCCTGCACTTCCGCCACCACGTCGGCCTCCTCAACGCCACCCACCGCAGCTTCAGGTTCTGCCGGCACCTCTGCCGCCTCCGGCACCTCGGTCTCGACCGGCACGTCGATTGCGACTTCATCAACGATGGCGGTGGCCGCTTCTTTCGCCCCTGCGGCCAGGCGCAGCACACTCCACAGCAGACACCAGGGCCTCAGCGACTGCAGCGACCTCCATCACCTCGACGGCATCAGCCCTGTCCGTTGTCTCCGGCTCAGTCGTACTCGGGCTCTGTCGTATCGGCCCGCAACCGTCTCGAGCTCAACCGCCTCGGGCTCAGTAGGCTCAGGCTCCACCGTCTCGACTGTCGGTACGGCTTCAGCAGTGGCCACCGACCGCAGCTTCGGATACGGCCCGAAGAGCCTCTTCCACCGCGTCCTGCACTTCCGCCACCACGTCGGCCTCCTCAACGCCACCCACCGCAGCTTCGGGTTCTGCCGGCACCTCTGCCGTCCTCCGGCACCTCGGTCTCGACCGGCACGTCGATTGCGACTTCATCAACGATGGCGGTGGCCGCTTCTTTCGCCCCTGCGGCCAGCGCAGCACACTCCACAGCAGTCACCAGGGCCTTAGCGACTGCAGCGACCTCCATCACCTCGACGGCATCAGCCCTGTCCGTTGTCTCCGGCTCAGTCGTCTCGGGCTCTGTCGTATCGGCCGCAACCGTCTCGAGCTCAACGCCTCGGGCTCAGTAGGCTCAGGCTCCACCGTCTCGACTGTCGGTACGGCTTCAGCAGTGGCCACCGACACAGCTTCGGATACGGCCCGAAGAGCCTCTTCCACCGCGTCCTGCACTTCCGCCACCACGTCGGCCTCCTCAACGCCACCCACCGCAGCTCGGGTTCTGTCGGCACCTCTGCCGCCTCCGGCACCTCGGTCTCGACCGGCACGTCGATTGCGACTTCATCAACGATGGCGGTGGCCGCTTCTTTCGCCCCTGCGGCCAGCGCAGCCACACTCCACAGCAGTACACCAGGGCCTCTAGCGACTGCAGCGACCTCCATCACCTCGACGGCATCAGCCCTGTCCGTTGTTCCCGGCTCAGTCGTATCGGGGCTCTGTCGTATCGGCCGCAACCGTCTCGAGCTCAACCGCCTTCGGGCTCAGTAGGCTCAGGCTCCACCGTCTCGACTGTCGGTACGGCTCAGCAGTGGCCACCGACGCAAGCTTCGGATACGGCCCGAAGAGCCTCTTCCACCGCGTCCTGCACTTCCGCCACCACGTCGGCCTACTCAACGCCACCCACCGCAGCTTCGGGTTGGCACTCGCCGTCTCCGGCACCTCGGTCTCGACCGGCACGTCGATTTGCGACTTCATCAACGATGGCGGTGACCGCTTCTTTTCGCCACTGCGGCCAGCGCAGCACACTCCACAGCAGACACCAGGGCCTCAGCGACTGCAGCGACCTCGATCACCTCGACGGCATCAGCCCTGTCCGTTGTCTCCGGCTCAGTCGTATCGGGCTCTGTCGTATCGGCCGCAAACCGTCTCGAGCTCAACCGCCTCGGGCTCAGTAGGCTCAGGCTCCACCGTCTCGACTGTCGGTACGGCTTCAGCAGTGGCCACCGAACGCAGCTTCGGATACGGCCCGAAGAGCCTCTTCCACCGCGTCCTGCACTTCCGCCACCACGTCGGCCTCCTCAACGCCACCCACCGCAGCTTCGGGTTCTGCCGGCACCTCTGCCGTCCTCCGGCACCTCGGTCTCGACCGGCACGTCGATTGCGACTTCATCAACGATGGCGGTGACCGCTTCTTTCGCCACTGCGGCCAGCGCAGCACACTCCACAGCAGACACCAGGGCCTCAGCGACTGCAGCGACCTCCATCACCTCGACGGCATCAGCCCTGTCCGATTGTCTCCGGCTCAGTCGTATCGGGCTCTGTCGTATCGGCCGCAACCGTCTCGAGCTCAACCGCCTCGGGCTCAGTAGGCTCAGGCTCCACCGTCTCGACTGTCGGTACGGCTTCAGCAGTGGCCACCGACAGCAGCTCGGATACGGCCCGAAGAGCCTCTTCCACCGCGTCCTGCACTTCCGCCACCACGTCGGCCTCCTCAACGCCACCCACCGCAGCTTCGGGTTCTGTCGGCACCTCTGCCGTCTCCGGCACCTCGGTCTCGACCGGCACGTCGATTGCGACTTCATCAACGATGGCGGTGACCGCTTCTTTCGCCACTGCGGCCAGCGCAGCACACTCCACAGCAGACACCAGGGCCTCAGCGACTGCAGCGACCTCCATCACCTCGACGGCATCAGCCCTGTCCGTTGTCTCCGGCTCAGTCGTCTCGGGCTCTGTCGTATCGGCCCGCAACCGTCTCGAGCTCAACCGCCTCGGGCTCAGTAGGCTCAGGCTCCACCGTCTCGACTGTCGGTACGGCTTCAGCAGTGGCCACCGACACAGCTTCGGATTACGGCCCGAAGAGCCTCTTCCACCGCGTCATGCACTTCCGCCACCACGTCGGCCTCCTTCAACGCCACCACCGCAGCTTCGGGTTCTGTCGGCACCTCTGCCGTCTCCGGCACCTCGGTCTCGGACCGGCACGTCGATTGCGACTTCATCAACGATGGCGGTGACCGCTTCTTTCGCCCCTGCGGCCAGCGCAGCCACACTCCACAGCAGACACAGGGCCTCAGCGACTGCAGCGAACCTCCATCACCTCGACGGCATCAGCCCTGTCCGTTGTCTCCGGCTCAGTCGTATCGGGCTCTGTCGTATCGGCCGCAACCGTCTCGAGCTCACCGCCTCGGGCTCAGTAGGCTCAGGCTCCACCGTCTCGACTGTCGGTACGGCTTCAGCAGTGGCCACCGACAGCAGCTTCGGATACGGCCGAAGAGCCTCTTCCACCGCGTCCTGCACTTCCGCCACCACGTCGGCCTCCTCAACGGCCACCCACCGCAGCTTCGGGTTCTGTCGGCACCTCTGCCGTCTCCGGCACCTCGGTCTCGACCGGCACGTCGATTGCGACTTCATCAACGATGGCGGTGGCCGCTTCTTTCGCCCCTGCGGCCAGCGCAGCACACTCCACAGCAGACACCAGGGCCTCAGCGACTGTAGCGACCTCCATCACCTCGACGGCATCAGCCCTGTCCGTTGTCTCCGGCTCAGTCGTATCGGGCTCTGTCGTATCGGCCGCAACCGTCTCGAGCTCAACCGCCTCGGGCTCAGTAGGCTCAGGCTCCACCGTCTCGACTGTCGGTACGGCTTCAGCAGTGGCCACCGACGCAGCTTCGGATACGGCCCGAAGAGCCTCTTCCACCGCGTCCTGCACTTTCCGCCACCACGTCGGCCTCCTCAACGCCACCCACCGCAGCTTCGGGTTCTGCCGGCACCTCTGCCGCCTCCGGCACCTCGGTCTCGACCGGCACGTCGATTGCGACTTCATCAACGATGGCGGTGACGCTTCTTTCGCCCCCTGCGGCCAGCGCAGCACACTCCACAGCAGTCACCAGGGCCTTAGCGACTGCAGCGACCTCCATCACCTCGACGGCATCAGCCCTGTCCGTTGTCTCCGGCTCAGTCGTATCGGGCTCTGTCGTATCGGCCGCAACCGTCTCGAGCTCAACCGCCTCGGGCTCAGTAGGCTCAGGCTCCACCGTATCGACTGGTCGGTACGGCTTCAGCAGTGGCCACCGACACAGCTTCGGATACGGCCCGAAGAGCCTCTTCCACCGCGTCCTGCACTTCCGCCACCACGTCGGCCTCCTCAACGCCACCACCGCAGCTTCAGGTTCTGCCGGCACCTCTGCCGCCTCCGGCACCTCGGTCTCGACCGGCACGTCGATTGCGACTTCATCAACGATGGCGGTGGCCGCTTCTTTCGCCCCCTGCGGCCAGCGCAGCACACTCCACAGCAGACACCAGGGCCTCAGCGACTGCAGCGACCTCCATCACCTCGACGGCATCAGCCCTGTCCGTTGTCTCCGGCTCAGTCGTATCGGGCTCTGTCGTATCGGCCCGCAACCGTCTCGAGCTCAACCGCCTCGGGCTCAGTAGGCTCAGGCTCCACCGTCTCGACTGTCGGTACGGCTTCAGCAGTGGCCACCGACGCAGCTTCGGATACGGCCCGAAGCGCCTCTTCCACCGCGTCCTGCACTTCCGCCACCACGTCGGCCTCCTCAACGCCACCCACCGCAGCTTCGGGTTCTGCCGGCACCTCTGCCGCCTCCGGCACCTCGGTCTCGACCGGCACGTCGATTGCGACTTCATCAACGATGGCGGTGGCCGCTTCTTTCGCCCCTGCGGCCAGCGCAGCACACTCCACAGCAGTCACCAGGGCCCTTAGCGACTGCAGCGACCTCCATCACCTCGACGGCATCAGCCCTGTCCGTTGTCTCCGGCTCAGTCGTATCGGGCTCTGTCGTATCGGCCGCAACCGTCTCGAGCTCAACCGCCTCGGGCTCAGTAGGCTCAGGCTCCACCGTATCGACTGTCGGTACGGCTTCAGCAGTGGCCACCGACACAGCTTCGGATACGGCCCGAGAGCCTCTTCCACCGCGTCCTGCACTTCCGCCACCACGTCGGCCTCCTCAACGCCACCCCACCGCAGCTTCGGGTTCTGTCGGCACCTCTGCCGTCTCCGGCACCTCGGTCTCGACCGGCACGTCGATTGCGACTCTATCAACGATGGCGGTGACCGCTTCTTTCGCCACTGCGGCCAGCGCAGCACACTCCACAGCAGACACCAGGGCCTCAGCGACTGCAGCGACCTCGATCACCTCGACGGCATCAGCCCTGTCCGTTGTCTCCGGCTCAGTCGTATCGGGCTCTGTCGTATCGGCCGCAACCGTCTCGAGCTCAACCGCCTCGGGCTCAGTAGGCTCAGGCTCCACCGTATCGACTGTCGGTACGGCTTCAGCAGTGGCCACCGACACAGCTTCGGATACGGCCCGAAGAGCCTCTTCCACCGCGTCCTGCACTTTCCGCCACCACGTCGGCCTCCTCAACGCCACCCACCGCAGCTTCGGGTTCTGTCGGCACCTCTGCCGTCTCCGGCACCTCGGTCTCGACCGGCACGTCGATTGCGACTTCATCAACGATGGCGGTGGCCGCTTCTTTCGCCCCTGCGGCCAGCGCAGCACACTCCACAGCAGACACCAGGGCCTCAGCGACTGCAGCGACCTCCATCACCTCGACGGCATCAGCCCTGTCCGTTGTCTCCGGCTCAGTCGTATCGGGCTCTGTCGTATCGGCCGCAACCGGTCTCGAGCTCAACCGCCTCGGGCTCAGTAGGCTCAGGCTCCACCGTCTCGACTGTCGGTACGGCTTCAGCAGTGGCCACCGACACAGCTTCGGATACGGCCCGAAGAGCCTCTTCCACCGCGTCCTGCACTTCCGCCACCACGTCGGCCTCCTCAACGCCACCCACCGCAGCTTCGGGTTCTGCCGGCACCTCTGCCGCCTCCGGCACCTCGGTCTCGACGGAGATTGCGACTTCATCAAACGATGGCGGTGCCGCTTCTTTCGCCCCCTGCGGCCAGCGCAGCACACTCCACAGCAGACACCAGGGCCTCAGCGACTGCAGCGACCTCCATCACCTCGACGGCATCAGCCCTGTCCGTTGTCTCCGGCTCAGTCGTATCGGGCTCTGTCGTATCGGCCGCAACCGTCTCGAGCTCAACCGCCCTCGGGCTCAGTAGGCTCAGGCTCCACCGTCTCGACTGTCGGTACGGCTTCAGCAGTGGCCACCGACGCAGCTTCGGATACGGCCCGAAGAGCCTCTTCCACCGCGTCCTGCACTTCCGCCACCACGTCGGCACTCCTCAACGCCACCCACCGCAGCTTCGGGTTCTGTCGGCACCTCTGCCGTCTCCGGCACCTCGGTCTCGACCGGCACGTCGATTGCGACTTCATCAACGATGGCGGTGACCGCTTCTTTCGCCACGGCGGCCAGCGCAGCACACTCCACAGCAGACACCAGGGCCTCAGCGACTGCAGCGACCTGCATCACCTCGACGGCATCAGCCCTGTCCGTTGTTCCGGCTCAGTCGTATCGGGCTCTGTCGTATCGGCCGCAACCGTCTCGAGCTCAACCGCCTCGGGCTCAGTAGGCTCAGGCTCCACCGTCTCGACTGTCGGTACGGCTTCAGCAGTGGCCACCGACGCAGCTTCGAATACGGCCCGAAGAGCCTCTTCCACCGCGTCCTGCATTCCGCCACCACGTCGGCCTCCTCAACGCCACCCACCGCAGCTTCGGGTTCTGTCGGCACCTCTGCCGTCTCCGGCACCTCGGTCTCGACCGGCACGTCAATTGCGACTTCATCAACGATGGCGGTGACCGCTTCTTTCGCCACGGCGGCCAGCGCAGCACACTCCACAGCAGACACCAGGGCCTCAGCGACTGCAGCGACCTGCATCACCTCGACGGCATCAGCCCTGTCCGTTGTCTCCGGCTCAGTCGTATCGGGCTCTGTCGTATCGGCCGCAACCGTCTCGAGCTCAACCGCCTCGGGCTCAGTAGGCTCAGGCTCCACCGTATCGACTGTCGGTACGGCTTCAGCAGTGGCCACCGACGCAGCTTCGGATACGGCCCCGAAGAGCCTCTTTCCACCGCGTCCTGCACTTCCGCCACCAGGTCGGCCTCCTCAACGCCACCCACCGCAGCTTCGGGTTCTGTCGGCTCCGAAATTTTGGTCTCTGCGTGCGTTGCGGTAACAATTTCATGTTCTACTTCAGTTGTGCGCTTGGACAGGGTGCTCAACTTCTCACTACAATCACCTGCGCCTGAGCTTAGAGACACATCATTCGCAGTCTGATCCACTGCATCTACCACTTCGTTCGATACGGTGGACGACTTATCTATGTCCACTTGCAATCTAACCGTTGTGACACCTTACAGACGGTCTCGGTCAGCATCGCTTTGACGGAGAGAGCTACAGCAGTAGCCATGGTTACAGTTAAATGGTTATCAGTATCCTCATCATTGTTGTCAACAGCTGGGCTTTGTGGGGATGATGGCTCCCTTTTTTCGGCGTGTTCATCAAATTTACGATCAACAGAATCATTCCCGGGTAACACAGTATACAATTTTCCCATTGCTTCGGTTTCAGCCAGTGCAGCAAAGATCCCACGGGCTGCAATTTGTTCGCAAGCGTCACGACCACGACTCCAGTCCATCAAAAGCGTCGGCTCCTCTTGGCTCTGGTTTGGCAGCTCAACAAACTCGAGCTCGTCGGCTGCTCCCTCCACATAATTCTGCTGAGAATACTCCGGCTCACCTTGACTGGGAGATCCTCGTAATTGTGGCAGATCAGTCTCATCGTCCTCACTCTTTCGGTCTTCCGGCTCAAACGCTTGTTGATCTTCTTCATACGTATCTTCTAGGGGCAAGGTCCCATCGCCCTCTTTCAATGGTGACACAAACCCAATCTCTTCTATAATCGGGACTTCTTCGGTCGGCACCGAAGTAACGTCGTCAAACTCCGGTATCTTGATTCATCGTGTACAACGTCGATGTTCTCGGGAATAAGTTCATTTTCTTTTTCCTCCACGAGACCAAGAGCTTCGATTGGCGACACAGCGTCTGGTATTTCTTCCAGTATTGATTCTTCGTTAAACGTGTCCGGTTCCGCCTCTTTCTTGTAAGGAGAGTCTTCTGTGCCCGACAGGACTAATTCTCTTGGCATGGACCTTCCTCTTGTTCGCTCTGATTCTTTGCTGGTGCCTTCTCAGAGCCAACGTTCAGTGGCTCCAACAATGGAATGGAAGGGGAACGCACATTTGGGTCCAGTTTTGAGAGGAGGTTCCGATCTCCTCGAGCAGACACCGTCACCTCAACCTTAGCCTGCGACTTTTTCTCTTTCTTCTGCCCCACGGTTAATGCACGCGATTTCTTGTACCCAGAAGACGGCAATTTTGGAGCATCCGCTTTGGAATCAGCTACTTGTGGGGCTCTCCGAGAGGTGGATATCCTGGTCACATCCTTAACAGCAGCAGTCTGCCTTTCGGGACGGGTATCACGATAAATATGTGTAGTTTCACTTGCAGCATGCGAGGCCATGGCAAGACTCCGCTCATACATCGAGGACTCGGCGATTTGAATCATCTTGTGGAGTTTGTCGGAGAAACTCATGCGGTTGAGTCCGGGAGACTTGGATGCAGTCTGGGCGAGCAACGACGATATCCGAGCTTCTTCCTTAAGTAGCTGTTGCGCAAACTCGCGCAGTTCGGCCATCGATTGATCCATCTCTGTCAGGTCGGAAGAGCTACTAGTTCCTACAGGTGGCCCACTGACAGCTTCAGGGTGTTGTTCTTGATTCGTCGTATCATCTTCAACGACAAAAGTACTAGAGCCAAACGAGTCTGTCTTTCGACTGCGTGGAGTCCTGCGTGCAGTCTTCGACGTCCGAGGCGAATGTCGTTCCGGTTTTCTTTTTCCCGGGTCCTGTATCCTGCGTCCTTGTTGGTTGATAGGATCGGTCAGTTTTGTCACGACAACAGCAGTCTGTGGACGCAGGTTGCCAGTGCTCATACTAGATTCCATAGGCCACGCATCATCTCCGCTTCCCCACTCCGCAGAACTTGCAGGGGAGATTTTTACGCGCTCGTTCACTAGTGGAGTAAGACGCGCGGAGTGTGGGCGAGTCGGCGTCTTGGATACGATCGGTTGCTCCAGAGAGTGGCTGGTTGAAAGTGGCGGAGGGATGACGAAGGTCACTGCATCTGCCCCCAAGTAGTTGTTCTTCAACGGACTAAAGCGGCTACGCGAGCTCTCACGAGAGAGACCCCTGTCAACAGCACCAGCTGATCGCTGGGTCTTCAACGCTGCAGGCGTATGGCCATACGTTTTCATGAGCAGTCGATCGCGTTGTTCATTACCGTTTTTCCGTCGCTTCATCTCTCCTGCTCGCTGGATATGTTCATCTCGACTGCGCGGAGGAGGCAGTCGTGAGGGTTTCGGGGTCAGGCTTCGAGTGTCGTCCAGTAGCTTCACTGGAGACGTGAAGAAAGACGGGCCCGGCGCGCCTCCAAGAGAACTTGACATCTGTCCAAACGAACGCATATTGCTCGGCCCTGGGATTCCTGAGGACGTACTGGGACGGCTGGCAGGAGACTTGGGTCGACGACGACCAGTTGACTTTTGCCCCGACTCGCCTCTCCTGCTAGTTGGTCGTGGTGATGTGTCGCGGTTCCGACTGCTCAAAGCTGTAGCCACAGGGGATCGCTCTCGCTTCGTTGGCTGTGCTGGTGTCGGACTTAACAGAGACATGTGCTCGTCCAGGATGATACGGGCCTTTTCATGGACACTTTTGGACGGTGAGCGACTCAAACTGGTTTCCGCGATCTCTCGCAGTGCGGCGGTGGAAAATCGGATAATTCCTGCAAGACGACACAACGTACCGGTTAAAAAATTACATAAATTGTGAGTTTTAGAAAATAATGCAGCTTCGATACCTTCGTCGACGGGGTACTTTGCCATGACGACAGAGATATCTGCGATGGCTCCATACTCACGTAAATCGGCGGCCGCGGCTGAACTATTTGACGCAAGACTAGACATTGGGGGACAAGCGAAACACGCCCTGTGTGTTAGATCTTGCCTTGGATTTTTTTATATTTTAGAAATCACTTACCACAATAACAGACTGCAGAACGAACACGTCACTTTCTTATCTTCGCGAGCCATACTCTGTTGGATGAGCGACACAGCTAGCTGGATTGGAGACTCGGTCGTTCGCTGACGATCAGGGGTGATCAGAGAACAACCGTCGATGACCCACCGTAGTCACATAATTCAGTCAAAACTGGCAAAAGGAGTCAGCAATGAAGACAAGTAGCGTACGTCCGCTTGCCACCGCACCTTCACACGCATAGATCTGGACTTGGCGCGTGAGATTCGAGTACTCGCGATGGATCTCCAGCGACGCGAGCACCAGTTTGAGAATGCTCGGCTCGTTCATCGCTAGCATCTCGTTCTTACTGCCGTCACTGCTCTGTGTTAGCACCGCAAGACATCCACATGCCGACGCCTGCAGGATGGCGTCCTCGGGGAAGCTCAGCAACGCCTGAGCCACAGTGGAGATGATGCCGTGCTGGACAAACAGCTCGACGGACTCGACACTGAGATGACACAACTTACGCATGAGGACGCAGCCATAACACAGCAGAACCGCGTGCGACGAGTGCGTCTGGATCGTGTCGAGCAAGAGCAACTCGCCGCTCTGCTCGTGGATGCACTCGGCAGTTATCTGAGGCGCGGACCGGATCACGCGGAGCAGCAGCGACAACGAGTTTTTCTGCAAAACCCAAATAAATAATTCGGACATTGGATTTTTATGATACGAGCGTATTGTACTTACCACGGACACGGCGTCCGCTTCGACTGACGTGATCGCCTCTAAGATTTCTGTCACCTGCTTCTGCGTCTGAACGACAGAGTCGCTCAAGTCTCGTTGTCGACGGGAAGATGCTGCTGATGGTTTTTGCGACGCTCGTGTCGAGTGAGGAGACGCTTGACGTCCTTTCATGCTCTCGGCCGTCCGCGCTCTACGTTGTGTCGTCCGCTGGTTCTCTGTCTTTGGGGCGGGGCCCTTCTCCTCTAACACGCGGTTTCGCATGACTCGTTGTTGCTGGGGAGGCACTTTGAAGAATGGCTGACTCTTGGCAGACTCGAGTGACGCTTGGATGCTAACCGTCAGTTGTGGTGGTTTCCCATGTCCCCATGATCGTCTTTTGTCTCGACAATCCTCGTGGAATCCGCAACACAATACTCTTGGTGTGTGGTCTGCTCCTCATCGTCGCCGCGGTTTGGCAAATTGTGTGTCGGACACCACTCAAGGGAAAATATATTTCCGAGTGACAACCATGTCGTCGTCCCCGGCGGTCAAGTACGCGCGGTACAAGCGCGCCACAGCCTTCTTCTCGACTAGATGTTGCGTGCACGCGGGGGAGGTCGGCATGCTGGCCAACGTGTGCAGTTGGAGGCGCTCAACGACGTGGTGAAGGAGATCGCGGCAGATCCGTCGACACTCACGCCAAAGCTTCTACAACAACTGTCCAAAGCCCTTGCTGCATGCCAATACGCCATCGCACTGCGTGAGCATGTGGCTTCATTCTTTTCGGAGGATGAAGTTGGTGTACTTGTTCATGGAACTGGACGAACTGCTGGAAGGTGTATACAAGGTATACAGTGAAGTGAAACAGGAGAAGCGGTCATTGGTGGAGGCAACGGTAGTAGTGAAGCTGGCGATGGACACAGCCAGCGCCCTGGCAGCGAGACTCCAGCTACGGTACCCGTCGCTCCGGTCGGCACAAGACATGTTCAATAGCTCGTCGAAGAACTTCCGACAGAAGATTCTGGATCTCCACAACTCGATCATGATGGAGATGAATCGGTCTCTAGGTACGGAGAGTGTGGGAAAATTACCCGATGAAGTACGTGCCAGGAACCTTCCTGCTAGAGCTGCTAAGCGTGGGTATAAATCTGGATGCTGTGCTCCAAATGATCCCGAACAATGCGACAAAAGGCGTGTACTTTGAAGACGGATCTTAAGGTGAACCCTATGGAAGAGATGAGGACGCCGAATTACATTTAACTCCCGGAAACCAACAAGAACAAGGTCTTCCTGTTGCAACAGATGCCGTTGCAGTACACAACGCTATTGTCGAGAAGAGACCCCAGGCGGGAACTGGGTTTGGATCGTCCGATACGTTCATGGAGATGATGGAAAAGCTCTTTACAACGCGGGAAGTGTCAATTCCTGTGGTGTTAACGTGCATCTGCTGTGACTGCGCTCCAAGGACTTACTTTCCTCGGCCGCAACATGAACCTTACGTCCAAACACTCGAAAGACTTGCTGAAAAACATCAAAGCGCTGCTCGCGTACAACAAAGCCAACGCTCTCCTACAGCGGTGCTCTACATACATACATGTACAGTAGACTGTTTGCTTCCAGCACTTAGCACGCGCGAACCCGTTGTTCGCTGGCCTTTCGATGCTGAGCCATCAGTTCCAGTATTTGCACATCGCGAACGAAGTTCTGCTCGCAACGTCGAGGTTTCGAGCCTTTGGTCACTTATAGAATTTGCTGATGCACGAGGGATATCTAGAGCGTATCTCGTTTTTCGACGATGTGTACGCTCAAGAAGTATTTTCCCCGTCTCGAGCTGCGGCGGTACACGGTGCGTACAGTCGCACTTACCTACTGAGCTCAAACCTGCGAGTCAACTTAATCGACGCAGTGTACCGTGGCGAGCCCCGAGTGAAGCGTAAGGGAAGCGCAAAGCGTTCCACTTGAGAGATGTCTCGGAGATATTCCTACTGCTTCGGCTGAACGACAAATCCGAGTTGAAGGGTGGGTCGGGGAAGGAGATGCTGGACGACGTGGCGAATACATGCTCGAGAGAGCTGTTTGAGACGCGTGTGCTGTCACGCGACTTGCTGAAGCTGAACGACAATTTGATGGGTATGTTTCCCGAATTGATTAAGGCCTGGGTCAGCAGGCGTACTTTAAGGCAGTGGCGGAGCGCCAAATCGCTGGTGAGTCCGGACAACTGCGCGTTAATCGTGCTCTAGAGGAATCGGCGATGAAAGTGATGATGCCGCTGTTGGATGCCTTGCAGCCCGATGGACGGGTTGACAAGACTGCGATCCCACGCAAAGCGCCAGCTGCGGCCGTATCGGATGAAGTGCTCGCGAAGGAAATGTGCAAGGGGGTTGCAAATGTGATCAAAACGAGATTTACAGTTCCTTCTGGCTCTGCGAGCAAAAGTATTTTACTTTTCCGTCTCAACCTGACTTCGCGACTTAGGAATATGGCGTGATCTCGTGGAAAGAGGACCCGAATCATGACAATATCGACCAAGTGTTTGCTGACCTGATGAAGCTGCTGAAGGAAAGCGATGGCCCCTTGTCTGCGACTGAAATGGCCTACGTCAAGTCAGAAATCAAGAAGAATTACGATCTTTTGGGTATTGTGGCTCCAACCACCGAATCCGCGTATGATGAGTTTTGTACGCTGCTGCATCTGGCGGCTGTAGGGCCTGCGCACGATATGGAGCTAGTGGAATGGATGATTCAGTTGGGAGCGTTTATTGTCCAGCCGCTTCACTGTCGGATGGAGCTGCGTATAAAAGACTTGACTTGTCCTAGCACGTTTATGCCGAACACGATGGCTGTGCACAGTGCCGCCATCGCGGGTCATGCCGACATCGTTCGGTTTTTTTTTGACAGCGGACAATATGGTACATTTAAACACGAGGACGTTCCACACGAGTGAATCTCTTGCTCACTTGGCTGTCAGACATGGACAACGGGAAGTCTCCGACACGCTTAACGGGCTCAAAATCAACCTTCGCACCACCGATGACCAAGGCACTTCGCATCTGTGACATTTCAACATATCAAGCGTGAGCGTGTGAAATCGCTGCATCCACCCAATATATTACTACTACAACTCGCTGGATGATAAAAAGAAACGTGGAGCATTCTTCCGAGCCGAAGAAGAGGAACACCGCGGTCTTCAGGAGAAAAGAGCGACGAAAACACCAGCACGATCGACGATTCTGGACGTGATGGAGAAACGTCTCATGAAGACTCCGGTGACTAAGCGCGACCCATCTACGTTCCGAGAGCTCGTGCAAATGTACTCTAAGGCTCGTGTTGTGATGGGCTTGGGCCAAACGTCGGGCCTAGACGCGTTTCATTGTTTGGAATGGTATTGAGCGATGTGGCCGACAACTACGAGACTCAGGTGGCTCTCGATGGAATGGTAGGACGCTCGTTGTTCTGTGAGTGCAAGCTAGCCCCCAACACAGCGGCTCAGCATCTATCGGCGCTGCATCGTGTCGCTGGAGTCATCCCTTCCTTCTATTCGAATCTCAATGCGTTTGCGTTCATGGGCAAAGGAGACAAGTGCGTTCTCTACGGCGGCGACAGCGAAGACAATGTGGCGAAGGCGCGTATGGTACTGTACGCGGCTTTCAACACGATAGGACTGGAGTATGATATGGAAAGCTTGCAACCTTGTATGAGCGCTATCCATGTTGGAGGCTTTGAGATTTCATCTGATGGGGCTTTTCGAGCTGCTTGAAGTGAATCTGAGTGTGACACACCAGCTGTGACCAAAAATATTACTGTAAGAACTGCTGAAACATGTTTTACAATTGGCACGTGATAGGGAGCCCGTCTGAGAGAAAATGTGACGAGGCGCATTGCCCATCTGAGCCCATGTCACACCATGTCACCCGTGTCAGCGCATGACGGCCCATTTGATGACCATGTTGTGCCCGTTTCGACGAGAGGCAGTGACCAAAGTATACGCGCGAATAACGTATAGCCGCAAGAAGTTAATTTGTGTCTGACACACAAAGTGACACACAGGATGAGTTTGAGGTACAACTTCCCTCAACGCCACACCCATGTACTCAAATAAACCTTTGTACTCATACGAATCTGACAATGTGCAGCCCGCCTGACACGATGTGTTATGCAGACGATGTGTTATGCAGACACATCGTCAGCTGCGGACTGCATAGCTGGAAACACTTGGAGTTAAACAAACACTTTCATTCATAGCTATTATAACAATATTAGCGAGCACTAAGAACTAGAATAACAGTATGCATTGAAAGTTAGCTAGACAAGCTAGACACACATTGTCATGTACCTGTAGCGCAGGTACTGAATGCTCTTCTTGTCGAGACAACCCGGTGTGTCCGCCCCAGCGAATACCTCGAACGCTAGCAGCACATATATGCCGCAGTTGTAGCTAGCTGTCGGTCTGGATCCCCAACTGAGGCTCATATGTTTGGATGCGGATCCTGTGTTTGTCGCGACCCGGGACCATCAGTGAGAGATTATGAACAGCAGTGCGGAGGCCAATCCTGTACGACGACTCCATTGGATCGTACGTATACAAAATTCGAGCGCTCACATCGAACATGATCGCACACCAGTGGTTGCCGTGGGCATTCACTGGTATTATGACCTTCTCGAAGGATAGCCCGAGCAATAAATGGGCCAGTCTATCGTTGTCCAATGTCACTTTCGTTGGGTACTCGACCGTTATCAGATAGAAGCTCCCCACGACAATGGACGACTTCGTTCCAAAGAGTTTCTCCAACAGGTGTAGCATCGTCGTGTCACCCAAGCAGCCTTTAGCAGCGATCTCCAGCATTTCTGTCTACAGAAGATTTCATTATAGATGGTTAGAGGTGAGTGGACATAGTTCATGTCTGGTGTTCGTACCTCAGGTGCCAGCAACTGGGATCGTTCGACCTTGGCCTTCATGTCTGGATCCTCCTGAGTCTTTAACGCAGGGGGCATGGGGATGTCAAAGTTAATCGTCTGGCACCATCTGACCACTCTGTCTACAAGGTGAACCGTCTGGATGGAGATATGATATCTCTTCATTGTAGCAAGCGTGCTAGTTTTGAATACTCCTAGACCAGGAATTTCCACGACAACTTTGGGTTCTGATAGGTGCTCGCTCGCTGTCTGCAGTGCAGTCACCTTCTTTGTGCATTTGCGGAGTAGAGCCTTCGGGAAGACGCGTACTAGCTCATCTGCATCAATAATCGTCTTGTTAGCCGGTAATTTCGCCAGCTTATACGCAATCGGGGCCTTGACATTCTTGTCCACCATCAGCACCTTGTACTTGATCACTGTTGATGAAGCCGATGTGTACGTTGGATGGACCTCCAGCGCTCGAGCCAGCGTGGCGATCGTCATGTTCTTGCTGTGCATCTCCGAATCTTCTTTAGTCATGAGAACCGCAAGGTTTTGCGCTTTTCTACCAGCTTTGGGCTTGGTCTTCGGTCTCCCTCGCGACCGCGGAGGAGATGCAACGTCAAATGCGTCGGAATCATCCTCCAAACGAACTGGTCTGGCGATCTGCTCAGGTGGGCCAGTTGGTGCCCCCGATTGTGCGGATGGTTGGGTGCTCTCTTCAGATGGGCCAGACGGTCTCGCAACCGTTTGAGATGGGCTATATGGCCTCGTATGGGTCTGCGTACAGGCGGAAATACTAGATTTACCAGCAGAAGTCTCCACACCCCGATCAGGTTCGTCCACTTCGACACTCATGGTTTGCTCTGCATCAGCGACTTCTACAGTCTGATCAACATCAGCACCTGTGGCACCCTCATGTGGCTCTATGACTTCCAAGGGTTCATCTGAATCCATGTTGCTTGTTATATCAATTGCAGTATCCTCCTCGACAGTTTCATCTTGACCGAGATGACTACTGTTGGTGGCAGTAATGAGCTTTTCGACTTCCTCGCTATTGCCACGCTTGAAGAGACGTGCAACTTCCTCCAGCGATTTGATAGCTGCGCGATATTGAGCCATTCCCATGCCGCCCATTGTGTCTGCGATGGAGCTGGCAACCGCTTGCGCTTCACGAAATTTTCGATTTGAATCCCACGGACGGTCTTGGTCACGGAGAGCTTTGCGAACCGCGAAAGATTTTCCGGTCAAACATTCCAACGTAGTTTCTGAATTCAGCGACGATAGCAGCCAACGCGACGGAAGAATTTGTGTGGGGATAATCATCTCCATTTTTAGAGCTTTGCGGAGATAATACACGTGTCGGCATGGAAGCAGGCGCGTCGACATAAAGAGACAGGAACACTGCCAAGTATGTTTGTTCACCGAGTATTCAACGCCTGGTTCATCCAGCACCTCATCATCAACAGCTTCGTTCTTGATAAACACGATCCCAGGTACTGCTTCGTAAAATGTGTACCGTGCACGCGCACCAAGTGCGTGAGAGTACTGCTCAAAAATAAGTTCGCAAGCGTGTTCGCTAACGAGATTGGCCACGGGAGCCATCTCGCGGTCGTACTTTGCGTTATGAACCCTTCCAATCTTAGCGACTTGGGCTCGAAAACTTTGCTCGTTGCGTGTCTGGTAGCAAATGATCGAGGCGACGCATTCATCCACGCCCATGTGACTATTCATCGTGTCCTTCAACTGCTACCAGGACGACTCCAATCTGTTATTTGTGTTGTCACCTAACGTGACGGCATTTTGCCGTTCAAAGGCACACCACATCGGCTTGCAGTTGTCCCAGTTTTTTTTTGAAAGTACAGCTCAAACGGGTGCGCCGTGGGATTGGTCTCAGCCCACACATTTGGCGTCGACGTACTCAGCGATGTCGTTAGGGATGAGGTGGCTTGGTCTCCGTCTAACTCCATCTGGAGCCCATCTGACTCAATCCGGGAACCATCTGGACCATCTGAGCCCAACAGTGTATCAGGCATGGTGGCAGTGGCTCGTGATTGTGGACGCGATCTAATCAAGAGAAGGTGCCGCATGTAGATCCGGTGCTTCTCAAACTCATGCTCGGACTTCGCATAAACCAATGATGGAATCAGACTACGGAGCTGGGACTTCTGCCATTGAGAAAGTCCGTAAATCGAGGATGCCAGATGTTCGCGCAGATACTTGATCACGTGGAACTGACAAAGAAGAACAATCACTCCAGTGAATGCCTGGCGGAGTACTCCAATCTCCGTAAAATCCTTGTCCACAACAACGCATTAAAGCTTGGGCCAATCGGGATTTGCCGTCTTGAACTGTTCTACAGCAGTCAGAAGCGTGGAATCCATCTCGTTCTGCATGATGGAGTGCTGCACGAACTGGCCTTTGCCAAAGGCATCGTGAATCATAAACGAAAACACCTTGTACTTCGATGTATTGTCCCGTGTGTCGCGTCAATCAGCAACACTTCAGGGAAGTAGTGAAACAATTCACGCATGTGCTTTGACTGCAGATATATACAGATTGCTATATTCTTCATAACCACACAGAAAACGTAGGATTAATAAATACCAATGAAAGCAGTGGACATAAGAAAAGCAGATTCAAACCTTTGCATGCTGTTTCTCCACGAAAAAAACGACCTACATTGCCTGGTGCTTCGCAAAATTCAATCATCCACTTTTTCAAGCGCTGGGCACTTGTCGTATGCCCCTGATCGCGCGCCTTGAGCTTGGCAACAAGGTTGTGGACATCCCGGATTGTCATGTTGCGATCCGAGCTGTCCAGTATGTACTGGAGTATACTCTTCTTGTTTGCACCTGCACGTCGTAGAACGTTGACTGTGTCCGCAACAGCAGGCGGGATAGATGTCCGTACCCAAGAGTATTGTCCGTACATGAGCTTGTTCAGTGGGTGGTTGTGCTGCAGCTTGGCCATCGTAACGCACAGGCCAAACACTGGGTCGTCAGGTATCCCATTCACAACCCGCACGCAAGCGTTGATCTACAAACATTGAGGGACAAATTAGTCTGCAAACCCACACCGTCTGGGAACCGTTTTGGGCAGTCTGGGCCCGTCTGCAGGTTACAGAAACCTCGGTGCCCATCCGAGCCCATCTAAACCCAGCTGGCAAACAAACAAAAGCATTCGCCTTACCTGCGCACCGCACTTAATGCGCCGAGTCTCCTGTCGCGGGCGCTTTCCCTGACCGCGAGACTTGAACGTACCACCATGCTTACAGACCAGAGTCTTGTTGTAGTACCCCCATTCTTCCGGGATAGCCGGCGCTTTTGATCCGGCGGCCTTGATCTTGTTGTTCTCTCCGCTACCTTGCTGTTCGTGCGAACGCGAAAACTCTGCGGCAAATACACGAAAACAAACGTCAAACTGTGTGCCATAGTAAATTCCATGAGAAACACGACCATACCTGGTACGTTTGTTGCATGTACTCGTCCATGTATGCATGCAGTTCTTCCCACGAATCGAAGCGCGTCTGTCCCAACGGAGGGGCGAGGACACAGTCCGAGCTTTCCGACGACCCATGGCTTTGCGTGTCCACTTGACTGGACGTGTCGGATCTGGGCGTGCGTGAGCTGTCGGATGATAGCGTCCATCCCTCGTCGCTGACGTGCTCCCGCTGTCGCTCTGGTTGTCGTCGCTTGCCGTCACGTGCGCCTGCGCCAATCGCGGGCGGCGCTCCATTTTGGGCGCGGAAATCTTTCGAATGAAAGGGGGAGGCGGCGCAATGCCACTCAATCTCTTTTGAGGCACTCTCATTCGAGGCAAGGTATACGTGAGGATACAATACGCCCCGTACGGATGGCATCCAAATCGGGGATAGGGTTATGCAGAAAAGAACCCTGCAGAAAGCCAGCTTCAGACGGGCTCCCTAGTCACTCTCTTTAC
>JAANHX010000488.1:0-336366 GCA_011320135.1 Phytophthora betacei
TGTCCATTGTCTCCGGCTCAGTCGTATCGGGCTCTGTCGTATCGGCCGCAACCGTCTCGAGCTCAACCGCCTCGGCTCAGTAGGCTCAGGCTCCACCTCTCGACTGTCGGTACGGCTTCAGCAGTGGCCACCGACCAGCTTCGGATACGGCCCGAATAGCCTCTTCCACACCGCGTCCTGCACTTCCGCCACCACGTCGGCCTCCTCAACGCCACCCACCGCAGCTTCGGGTTCTGTCGGCACCTCTGCCGTCTCCGGCACCTCGGTCTCGACCGGCACGTCGATTGCGACTTCATCAACGATGGCGGTGACCGCTTCTTTCGCCACTGCGGCCAGCGCAGCACACTCCACAGCAGACACCAGGGCCTCAGCGACTGCAGCGACCTCCATCACCTCGACGGCATCAGCCCTGTCCATTGTCTCCGGCTCAGTCGTATCGGGCTCTGTCGTATCGGCCGCAACCGTCTCGAGCTCAAACCGCCTCGGGCTCAGTAGGCTCAGGCTCCACCGTCTCGACTGTCGGTACGGCTTCAGCAGTGGCCACCG
This sequence comes from Phytophthora betacei, assembly GCA_011320135.1. NCBI lineage: Eukaryota > Oomycota > Peronosporomycetes > Peronosporales > Peronosporaceae > Phytophthora > Phytophthora betacei. The sequence goes on from JAANHX010000488.1 coordinate 547, forward strand.
ACGCAGCTTCGGATACGGCCCGAAGAGCCTCTTCCACCGCGTCCTGCACTTCCGCCACCACGTCGGCCTCCTCAACGCCACCCACCGCAGCTTCGGGTTCTGTCGCCACCTCTGCCGTCTCCGGCACCTCGGTCTCGACCGGCACGTCGATTGCGACTTCATCAACGATGGCGGTGACCGCTTCTTTCGCCACTGCGGCCAGCGCAGCACACTCCACAGCAGACACCAGGGCCTCAGCGACTGCAGCGACCTCCATCACCTCGACGGCATCAGCCCTGTCCGTTGTCTCCGGCTCAGTCGTATCGGGCTCTGTCGTATCGGCCGCAACCGTCTCGAGCTCAACCGCCTCGGGCTCAGTAGGCTCAGGCTCCACCGTCTCGACTGTCGGTACGGCTTCAGCAGTGGCCACCGACGCAGCTTCGGATACGGCCCGAAGAGCCTCTTCCACCGCGTCCTGCACTTCCGCCACCACGTCGGCCTCCTCAACGCCACCCACCGCAGCTTCGGGTTCTGTCGGCACCTCTGCCGTCTCCGGCACCTCGGTCTCGACCGGCACGTCGATTGCGACTTCATCAACGATGGCGGTGACCGCTTCTTTCGCACTGCGGCCAGCGCAGCACACCCACAGCAGACACCAGGGCCTCAGCGACTGCAGCGACCTCCATCACCTCGACGGCATCAGCCCTGTCCATTGTCTCCGGCTCAGTCGTCTCGGGCTCTGTCGTATCGGCCGCAACCGTCTCGAGCTCAACCGCCTCGGGCCTCAGTAGGCTCAGGCTCCACCGTCTCGACTGTCGGTACGGCTTCAGCAGTGGCCACCGACGCAGCTTCGGATACGGCCCGAAGAGCCTCTTCCACCGCGTCCTGCACTTCCGCCACCACGTCGGCCTCCTCAACGCCACCCACCGCAGCTTCGGGTTCTGTCGGCACCTCTGCCGTCTCCGGCACCTCGGTCTCGACCGGCACGTCGATTGCGACTTCATCAACGATGCGGTGACCGCTTCTTTCGCCACTGCGGCCAGCGCAGCACACTCCACAGCAGACACCAGGGCCCTCAGCGACTGCAGCGACCCTCCATCACCTCGACGGCATCAGCATTGTCCATTGGTCTCCGGCTCAGTCGTATCGGGCTCTGTCGTATCGGCCGCAACCGTCTCGAGCTCAACCGCCTCGGGCTCAGTAGGCTCAGGCTCCACCGTCTCGACTGTCGGTACGGCTTCAGCAGTGGCCACCGACGCAAGGCTTCAGATACGGCCCGAAGAGCCTCTTCCACCGCGTCCTGCACTTCCGCCACCACGTCGGCCTCCTCAACGCCACCCACCGCAGCTTCGGGTTCTGTCGGCACCTCTGCCGTCTCCGGCACCTCGGTCTCGACCGGCACGTCGATTGCGACTTCATCAACGATGGCGGTGACCGCTTCTTTCGCCACTGCGGCCAGCGCAGCACACTCCACAGCAGACACCAGGGCCTCAGCGACTGCAGCGACCATCCATCACCTCGACGGCATCAGCATTGTCCATTGTCTCCGGCTCAGTCGTCTCGGGCTCTGTCGTATCGGCCGCAACCGTCTCGAGCTCAACCGCCTCGGGCTCAGTAGGCTCAGGCTCCACCGTCTCGACTGTCGGTACGGCTTCAGCAGTGGCCACCGACGCAGCCTTCAGGATACGGCCCGAGAGCCTCTTCCACCGCGTCCTGCACTTCCGCCACCACGTCGGCCTCCTCAACGCCACCCACCGCAGCTTCGGGTTCTGTCGGCACCTCTGCCGTCTCCGGCACCTCGGTCTCGACCGGCACGTCGATTGCGACTTTCATCAACGATGGCGGTGACCGCTTCTTTCGCCACTGCGGCCAGCGCAGCACACTCCACAGCAGACACCAGGGCCTCAGCGACTGCAGCGACCTCCATCACCTCGACGAGCATCAGCATTGTCCATTGTCTCCGGCTCAGTCGTCTCGGGCTCTGTCGTATCGGCCGCAACCGTCTCGAGCTCAACCGCCTCGGGCTCAGTAGGCTCAGGCTCCACCGTCTCGACTGTCGGTACGGCTTCAGCAGTGGCCACCGACGCAGCTTCAGATACGGCCCGAAGAGCCTCTTCCACCGCGTCCTGCACTTCCGCCACCACGTCGGCCTCCTCAACGCCACCCACCGCAGCTTCGGGTTCTGTCGGCACCTCTGCCGTCTCCGGCACCTCGGTCTCGACCGGCACGTCGATTGCGACTTCATCAACGATGGCGGTGACCGCTTCTTTCGCCACTGCGGCCAGCGCAGCACACTCCACAGCAGACACCAGGGCCTCAGCGACTGCAGCGACCTCCATCACCTCGACGGCATCAGCATTGTCCATTGGCTCCGGCTCAGTCGTATCGGGCTCTGTCGTATCGGCCGCAACCGTCTCGAGCTCAACCGCCTCGGGCTCAGTAGGCTCAGGCTCCACCGTCTCGACTGTCGGTACGGCTTCAGCAGTGGCCACCGACGCAGCTTCGGATACGGCCCGAAGAGCCTCTTCCACCGCGTCCTGCACTTCCGCCACCACGTCGGCCTCCTCAACGCCACCCACCGCAGCTTCGGGTTCTGTCGGCACCTCTGCCGTCTCCGGCACCTCGGTCTCGACCGGCACGTCGATTGCGACTTCATCAACGATGGCGGTGACCGCTTCTTTTCGCCACTGCGGCCAGCGCAGCACACTCCACAGCAGACACCAGGGCCTCAGCGACTGCAGCGACCTCCATCACCTCGACGGCATCAGCATTGTCCCATTGTCTCCGGCTCAGTCGTCTCGGGCTCTGTCGTATCGGCCGCAACCGTCTCGAGCTCAACCGCCTCGGGCTCAGTAGGCTCAGGCTCCACCGTCTCGACTGTCGGTACGGCTTCAGCAGTGGCCACCGACGCAGCTTCGATACGGCCCGAAGAGCCTCTTCCACCGCGTCCTGCACTTCCGCCACCACGTCGGCCTCCTCAACGCCACCCACCGCAGCTTCGGGTTCTGTCGGCACCTCTGCCGTCTCCGGCACCTCGGTCTCGACCGGCACGTCGATTGCGACTTCATCAACGATGGCGGTGACCGCTTCTTTCGCCACTGCGGCCAGCGCAGCACACTCCACAGCAGACACCAGGGCCTCAGCGACTGCAGCGACCTCCATCACCTCGACGGCATCAGCATTGTCCATTGTCTCCGGCTCAGTCGTCTCGGGCTCTGTCGTATCGGCCGCAACCGTCTCGAGCTCAACCGCCTCGGGCTCAGTAGGCTCAGGCTCCACCGTCTCGACTGTCGGTACGGCTTCAGCAGTGGCCACCGACGCAGCTTCGGATACGGCCCGAAGAGCCTCTTCCACCGCGTCCTGCACTTCCGCCACCACGTCGGCCTCCTCAACGCCACCCACCGCAGCTTCGGGTTCTGTCGGCACCCTCTGCCGTCTCCGGCACCTCGGTCTCGACCGGCACGTCGATTGCGACTTCATCAACGATGGCGGTGACCGCTTCTTTCGCCACTGCGGCCAGCGCAGCACACTCCACAGCAGACACCAGGGCCCTCAGCGACTGCAGCGACCTCCATCACCTCGACGGCATCAGCATTGTCCATTGGCTCCGGCTCAGTCGTATCGGGCTCTGTCGTATCGGCCGCAACCGTCTCGAGCTCAACCGCCTCGGGCTCAGTAGGCTCAGGCTCCACCGTCTCGACTGTCGGTACGGCTTCAGCAGTGGCCACCGACGCAGCTTCAGGATACGGCCCGAAGAGCCTCTTCCACCGCGTCCTGCACTTCCGCCACCACGTCGGCCTCCTCAACGTCCACCCACCGCAGCTTCGGGTTCTGTCGGCACCTCTGCCGTCTCCGGCACCTCGGTCTCGACCGGCACGTCGATTGCGACTTCATCAACGATGGCGGTGACCGCTTCTTTCGCCACTGCGGCCAGCGCAGCACACTCCACAGCAGACACCAGGGCCTCAGCGACTGCAGCGACCTCCATCACCTCGACGGCATCAGCATTGTCCATTGGCTCCGGCTCAGTCGTATCGGGCTCTGTCGTATCGGCCGCAACCGTCTCGAGCTCAACCGCCTCGGGCTCAGTAGGCTCAGGCTCCACCGTCTCGACTGTCGGTACGGCTTCAGCAGTGGCCACCGACGCAGCTTCGGATACGGCCCGAAGAGCCTCTTCCACCGCGTCCTGCACTTCCGCCACCACGTCGGCCTCCTCAACGCCACCCACCGCAGCTTCGGGTTCTGTCGGCACCTCTGCCGTCTCCGGCACCTCGGTCTCGACCGGCACGTCGATTGCGACTTCATCAACGATGGCGGTGACCGCTTCTTTCGCCACTGCGGCCAGCGCAGCACACTCCACAGCAGACACCAGGGCCTCAGCGACTGCAGCGACCTCCATCACCTCGACGGCATCAGCATTGTCCATTGTCTCCGGCTCAGTCGTCTCGGGCTCTGTCGTATCGGCCGCAACCGTCTCGAGCTCAACCGCCTCGGGCTCAGTAGGCTCAGGCTCCACCGTCTCGACTGTCGGTACGGCTTCAGCAGTGGCCACCGACGCAGCTTCGGATACGGCCCGAAGAGCCTCTTCCACCGCGTCCTGCACTTCCGCCACCACGTCGGCCTCCTCAACGTCCACCCACCGCAGCTTCGGGTTCTGTCGGCACCTCTGCCGTCTCCGGCACCTCGGTCTCGACCGGCACGTCGATTGCGACTTCATCAACGATGGCGGTGACCGCTTCTTTCGCCACTGCGGCCAGCGCAGCACACTCCACAGCAGACACCAGGGCCTCAGCGACTGCAGCGACCTCCATCACCTCGACGGCATCAGCATTGTCCATTGTCTCCGGCTCAGTCGTCTCGGGCTCTGTCGTATCGGCCGCAACCGTCTCGAGCTCAACCGCCTCGGGCTCAGTAGGCTCAGGCTCCACCGTCTCGACTGTCGGTACGGCTTCAGCAGTGGCCACCGACGCAGCTTCGGATACGGCCCGAAGAGCCTCTTCCACCGCGTCCTGCACTTCCGCCACCACGTCGGCCTCCTCAACGCCACCCACCGCAGCTTCGGGTTCTGTCGGCACCTCTGCCGTCTCCGGCACCTCGGTCTCGACCGGCACGTCGATTGCGACTTCATCAACGATGGCGGTGACCGCTTCTTTCGCCACTGCGGCCAGCGCAGCACACTCCACAGCAGACACCAGGGCCTCAGCGACTGCAGCGACCTCCATCACCTCGACGGCATCAGCCCTGTCCATTGTCTCCGGCTCAGTCGTCTCGGGCTCTGTCGTATCGGCCGCAACCGTCTCGAGCTCAACCGCCTCGGGCTCAGTAGGCTCAGGCTCCACCGTCTCGACTGTCGGTACGGCTTCAGCAGTGGCCACCGACGCAGCTTCGGATACGGCCCGAAGAGCCTCTTCCACCGCGTCCTGCACTTCCGCCACCACGTCGGCCTCCTCAACGCCACCCACCGCAGCTTCGGGTTCTGTCGGCACCTCTGCCGTCTCCGGCACCTCGGTCTCGACCGGCACGTCGATTGCGACTTCATCAACGATGGCGGTGACCGCTTCTTTCGCCACTGCGGCCAGCGCAGCACACTCCACAGCAGACACCAGGGCCTCAGCGACTGCAGCGACCTCCATCACCTCGACGGCATCAGCCCTGTCCATTGGCTCCGGCTCAGTCGTCTCGGGCTCTGTCGTATCGGCCGCAACCGTCTCGAGCTCAACCGCCTCGGGCTCAGTAGGCTCAGGCTCCACCGTCTCGACTGTCGGTACGGCTTCAGCAGTGGCCACCGACGCAGCTTCGGATACGGCCCGAAGAGCCTCTTCCACCGCGTCCTGCACTTCCGCCACCACGTCGGCCTCCTCAACGCCACCCACCGCAGCTTCGGGTTCTGTCGGCACCTCTGCCGTCTCCGGCACCTCGGTCTCGACCGGCACGTCGATTGCGACTTCATCAACGATGGCGGTGACCGCTTCTTTCGCCACTGCGGCCAGCGCAGCACACTCCACAGCAGACACCAGGGCCTCAGCGACTGCAGCGACCTCCATCACCTCGACGGCATCAGCCCTGTCCATTGTCTCCGGCTCAGTCGTCTCGGGCTCTGTCGTATCGGCCGCAACCGTCTCGAGCTCAACCGCCTCGGGCTCAGTAGGCTCAGGCTCCACCGTCTCGACTGTCGGTACGGCTTCAGCAGTGGCCACCGACGCAGCTTCGGATACGGCCCGAAGAGCCTCTTCCACCGCGTCCTGCACTTCCGCCACCACGTCGGCCTCCTCAACGCCACCCACCGCAGCTTCGGGTTCTGTCGGCACCTCTGCCGTCTCCGGCACCTCGGTCTCGACCGGCACGTCGATTGCGACTTCATCAACGATGGCGGTGACCGCTTCTTTCGCCACTGCGGCCAGCGCAGCACACTCCACAGCAGACACCAGGGCCTCAGCGACTGCAGCGACCTCCATCACCTCGACGGCATCAGCCCTGTCCGTTGTCTCCGGCTCAGTCGTCTCGGGCTCTGTCGTATCGGCCGCAACCGTCTCGAGCTCAACCGCCTCGGGCTCAGTAGGCTCAGGCTCCACCGTCTCGACTGTCGGTACGGCTTCAGCAGTGGCCACCGACGCAGCTTCGGATACGGCCCGAAGAGCCTCTTCCACCGCGTCCTGCACTTCCGCCACCACGTCGGCCTCCTCAACGCCACCCACCGCAGCTTCGGGTTCTGTCGGCACCTCTGCCGTCTCCGGCACCTCGGTCTCGACCGGCACGTCGATTGCGACTTCATCAACGATGGCGGTGACCGCTTCTTTCGCCACTGCGGCCAGCGCAGCACACTCCACAGCAGACACCAGGGCCTCAGCGACTGCAGCGACCTCCATCACCTCGACGGCATCAGCCCTGTCCATTGTCTCCGGCTCAGTCGTCTCGGGCTCTGTCGTATCGGCCGCAACCGTCTCGAGCTCAACCGCCTCGGGCTCAGTAGGCTCAGGCTCCACCGTCTCGACTGTCGGTACGGCTTCAGCAGTGGCCACCGACGCAGCTTCGGATACGGCCCGAAGAGCCTCTTCCACCGCGTCCTGCACTTCCGCCACCACGTCGGCCTCCTCAACGCCACCCACCGCAGCTTCGGGTTCTGTCGGCACCTCTGCCGTCTCCGGCACCTCGGTCTCGACCGGCACGTCGATTGCGACTTCATCAACGATGGCGGTGACCGCTTCTTTCGCCACTGCGGCCAGCGCAGCACACTCCACAGCAGACACCAGGGCCTCAGCGACTGCAGCGACCTCCATCACCTCGACGGCATCAGCCCTGTCCATTGTCTCCGGCTCAGTCGTCTCGGGCTCTGTCGTATCGGCCGCAACCGTCTCGAGCTCAACCGCCTCGGGCTCAGTAGGCTCAGGCTCCACCGTCTCGACTGTCGGTACGGCTTCAGCAGTGGCCACCGACGCAGCTTCGGATACGGCCCGAAGAGCCTCTTCCACCGCGTCCTGCACTTCCGCCACCACGTCGGCCTCCTCAACGCCACCCACCGCAGCTTCGGGTTCTGTCGGCACCTCTGCCGTCTCCGGCACCTCGGTCTCGACCGGCACGTCGATTGCGACTTCATCAACGATGGCGGTGACCGCTTCTTTCGCCACTGCGGCCAGCGCAGCACACTCCACAGCAGACACCAGGGCCTCAGCGACTGCAGCGACCTCCATCACCTCGACGGCATCAGCACTGTCCATTGTCTCCGGCTCAGTCGTCTCGGGCTCTGTCGTATCGGCCGCAACCGTCTCGAGCTCAACCGCCTCGGGCTCAGTAGGCTCAGGCTCCACCGTCTCGACTGTCGGTACGGCTTCAGCAGTGGCCACCGACGCAGCTTCGGATACGGCCCGAAGAGCCTCTTCCACCGCGTCCTGCACTTCCGCCACCACGTCGGCCTCCTCAACGCCACCCACCGCAGCTTCGGGTTCTGTCGGCACCTCTGCCGTCTCCGGCACCTCGGTCTCGACCGGCACGTCGATTGCGACTTCATCAACGATGGCGGTGACCGCTTCTTTCGCCACTGCGGCCAGCGCAGCACACTCCACAGCAGACACCAGGGCCTCAGCGACTGCAGCGACCTCCATCACCTCGACGGCATCAGCATTGTCCATTGTCTCCGGCTCAGTCGTCTCGGGCTCTGTCGTATCGGCCGCAACCGTCTCGAGCTCAACCGCCTCGGGCTCAGTAGGCTCAGGCTCCACCGTCTCGACTGTCGGTACGGCTTCAGCAGTGGCCACCGACGCAACTTCGGATACGGCCCGAAGAGCCTCTTCCACCGCGTCCTGCACTTCCGCCACCACGTCGGCCTCCTCAACGCCACCCACCGCAGCTTCGGGTTCTGTCGGCACCTCTGCCGTCTCCGGCACCTCGGTCTCGACCGGCACGTCGATTGCGACTTCATCAACGATGGCGGTGACCGCTTCTTTCGCCACTGCGGCCAGCGCAGCACACTCCACAGCAGACACCAGGGCCTCAGCGACTGCAGCGACCTCCATCACCTCGACGGCATCAGCATTGTCCATTGTCTCCGGCTCAGTCGTCTCGGGCTCTGTCGTATCGGCCGCAACCGTCTCGAGCTCAACCGCCTCGGGCTCAGTAGGCTCAGGCTCCACCGTCTCGACTGTCGGTACGGCTTCAGCAGTGGCCACCGACGCAAGCTTCGGATACGGCCCGAAGAGCCTCTTCCACCGCGTCCTGCACTTCCGCCACCACGTCGGCCTCCTCAACGCCACCCACCGCAGCTTCGGGTTCTGTCGGCACCTCTGCCGTCTCCGGCACCTCGGTCTCGACCGGCACGTCGATTGCGACTTCATCAACGATGGCGGTGACCGCTTCTTTCGCCACTGCGGCCAGCGCAGCACACTCCACAGCAGACACCAGGGCCTCAGCGACTGCAGCGACCTCCATCACCTCGACGGCATCAGCATTGTCCATTGTCTCCGGCTCAGTCGTCTCGGGCTCTGTCGTATCGGCCGCAACCGTCTCGAGCTCAACCGCCTCGGGCTCAGTAGGCTCAGGCTCCACCGTCTCGACTGTCGGTACGGCTTCAGCAGTGGCCACCGACGCAGCTTCGGATACGGCCCGAAGAGCCTCTTCCACCGCGTCCTGCACTTCCGCCACCACGTCGGCCTCCTCAACGCCACCCACCGCAGCTTCGGGTTCTGTCGGCACCTCTGCCGTCTCCGGCACCTCGGTCTCGACCGGCACGTCGATTGCGACTTCATCAACGATGGCGGTGACCGCTTCTTTCGCCACTGCGGCCAGCGCAGCACACTCCACAGCAGACACCAGGGCCTCAGCGACTGCAGCGACCTCCATCACCTCGACGGCATCAGCATTGTCCATTGTCTCCGGCTCAGTCGTCTCGGGCTCTGTCGTATCGGCCGCAACCGTCTCGAGCTCAACCGCCTCGGGCTCAGTAGGCTCAGGCTCCACCGTCTCGACTGTCGGTACGGCTTCAGCAGTGGCCACCGACGCAGCTTCGGATACGGCCCGAAGAGCCTCTTCCACCGCGTCCTGCACTTCCGCCACCACGTCGGCCTCCTCAACGCCACCCACCGCAGCTTCGGGTTCTGTCGGCACCTCTGCCGTCTCCGGCACCTCGGTCTCGACCGGCACGTCGATTGCGACTTCATCAACGATGGCGGTGACCGCTTCTTTCGCCACTGCGGCCAGCGCAGCACACTCCACAGCAGACACCAGGGCCTCAGCGACTGCAGCGACCTCCATCACCTCGACGGCATCAGCATTGTCCATTGTCTCCGGCTCAGTCGTCTCGGGCTCTGTCGTATCGGCCGCAACCGTCTCGAGCTCAACCGCCTCGGGCTCAGTAGGCTCAGGCTCCACCGTCTCGACTGTCGGTACGGCTTCAGCAGTGGCCACCGACGCAGCTTCGGATACGGCCCGAAGAGCCTCTTCCACCGCGTCCTGCACTTCCGCCACCACGTCGGCCTCCTCAACGCCACCCACCGCAGCTTCGGGTTCTGTCGGCACCTCTGCCGTCTCCGGCACCTCGGTCTCGACCGGCACGTCGATTGCGACTTCATCAACGATGGCGGTGACCGCTTCTTTCGCCACTGCGGCCAGCGCAGCACACTCCACAGCAGACACCAGGGCCTCAGCGACTGCAGCGACCTCCATCACCTCGACGGCATCAGCATTGTCCATTGTCTCCGGCTCAGTCGTCTCGGGCTCTGTCGTATCGGCCGCAACCGTCTCGAGCTCAACCGCCTCGGGCTCAGTAGGCTCAGGCTCCACCGTCTCGACTGTCGGTACGGCTTCAGCAGTGGCCACCGACGCAGCTTCAGATACGGCCCGAAGAGCCTCTTCCACCGCGTCCTGCACTTCCGCCACCACGTCGGCCTCCTCAACGCCACCCACCGCAGCTTCGGGTTCTGTCGGCACCTCTGCCGTCTCCGGCACCTCGGTCTCGACCGGCACGTCGATTGCGACTTCATCAACGATGGCGGTGACCGCTTCTTTCGCCACTGCGGCCAGCGCAGCACACTCCACAGCAGACACCAGGGCCTCAGCGACTGCAGCGACCTCCATCACCTCGACGGCATCAGCATTGTCCATTGTCTCCGGCTCAGTCGTCTCGGGCTCTGTCGTATCGGCCGCAACCGTCTCGAGCTCAACCGCCTCGGGCTCAGTAGGCTCAGGCTCCACCGTCTCGACTGTCGGTACGGCTTCAGCAGTGGCCACCGACGCAGCTTCGGATACGGCCCGAAGAGCCTCTTCCACCGCGTCCTGCACTTCCGCCACCACGTCGGCCTCCTCAACGTCACCCACCGCAGCTTCGGGTTCTGTCGGCACCTCTGCCGTCTCCGGCACCTCGGTCTCGACCGGCACGTCGATTGCGACTTCATCAACGATGGCGGTGACCGCTTCTTTCGCCACTGCGGCCAGCGCAGCACACTCCACAGCAGACACCAGGGCCTCAGCGACTGCAGCGACCTCCATCACCTCGACGGCATCAGCATTGTCCATTGGCTCCGGCTCAGTCGTCTCGGGCTCTGTCGTATCGGCCGCAACCGTCTCGAGCTCAACCGCCTCGGGCTCAGTAGGCTCAGGCTCCACCGTCTCGACTGTCGGTACGGCTTCAGCAGTGGCCACCGACGCAGCTTCGGATACGGCCCGAAGAGCCTCTTCCACCGCGTCCTGCACTTCCGCCACCACGTCGGCCTCCTCAACGGCACCCACCGCAGCTTCGGGTTCTGTCGGCTCCGAAATTTTGGTCTCTGCGTGCGTTGCGGTAACAATTTCATGTTCTACTTCAGTTGTGCGCTTGGACAGGGTGCTCAACTTCTCACTACAATCACGTGCGCCTGAGCTTAGAGACACATCATTCGCAGTCTGATCCACTGCATCTACCACTTCGTTCGATACGGTGGACGACTTATCTATGTCCACTTGCAATTCTAACCGTTGTGACACCTTACAGACGGTCTCGGTCAGCATCGCTTTGACGGAGAGAGCTACAGCAGTAGCCATGGTTACAGTTAAATGGTTATCACTATCCTCATCATTGTTGTCAACAGCTGGGCTTTGTGGGGATGATGGCTCCCTTTTTTCGGCGTGTTCATCAAATTTACGATCAACAGAATCATTCCCGGGTAACACAGTATACAATTTTCCCATTGCTTCGGTTTCAGCCAGTGCAGCAAAGATCCCACGGGCTGCAATTTGTTCGCAAGCGTCACGACCACGACTCCAGTCCATCAAAAGCGTCAGCTCCTCTTGGCTCTGGTTTGGCAGCTCAACAAACTCGAGCTCGTCGGCTGCTCCCTCCACATAATTCTGCTGAGAATACTCCGGCTCACCTTGACTGGGAGATCCTCGTAATTGTGGCAGATCAGTCTCATCGTCCTCACTCTTTCGGTCTTCCGGCTCAAACGCTTGTTGATCTTCTTCATACGTATCTTCTAGGGGCAAGGTCCCATCGCCCTCTTTCAATGGTGACACAAACCCAATCTCTTCTATAATCGGGACTTCTTCGGTCGGCACCGAAGTAACGTCGTCAAAGCTCCGGTATCTTGATTCATCGTGTACAACGTCGATGTTCTCCGGAATAAGTTCATTTTCTTTTTCCTCCACGAGACCAAGAGCTTCGATTGGCGACACAGCGTCTGGTATTTCTTCCAGTATTGATTCTTCGTTAAACGTGTCCGGTTCCGCCTCTTTCTTGTAAGGAGAGTCTTCTGTGCCCGACAGGACTAAATTCTCTTGGCATGGACCTTCCTCTTGTTCGCTCTGATTCTTTGCTGGTGCCTTCTCAGAGCCAACGTTCAGTGGCTCCAACAATGGAATGGAAGGGGGACGCACATGTGGGTCCAGTTTTGAGAGGAGTTTCCGATCTCCTCGAGCAGACACCGTCACCTCAACCTTAGCCTGCGACTTTTTCTCTTTCTTCTGCCCCACGGTTAATGCACGCGATTTCTTGTACCCAGAAGACGGCAATTTTGGAGCATCCGCTTTGGAATCAGCTACTTGTGGGGCTCTCCGAGAGGTGGATATCCTGGTCACATCCTTAGCAGCAGCAGTCTGCCTTTCGGGACGGGTATCACGATAAATATGTGTAGTTTCACTTGTAGCATGCGAGGCCATGGCAAGACTCCGCTCATACATCGAGGACTCGGCGATTTGAATCATCTTGTGGAGTTTGTCGGAGAAACTCATGCGGTTGAGTCCGGGAGACTTGGATGCAGTCTGGGCGAGCAACGACGATATCCGAGCTTCTTCCTTAAGTAGCTGTTGCGCAAACTCGCGCAGTTCGGCCATGGATTGATCCATCTCTGTCAGGTCGGAAGAGCTACTAGTTCCTACAGGTGGCCCACTGGCAGCTTCAGGGTGTTGTTCTTGATTCGTCGTATCATCTTCAACGACAAAAGTACTAGAGCCAAACGAGTCTGTCTTTCGACTGCGTGGAGTCCTGCGTGCAGTCTTCGACGTCCGAGGCGAATGTCGTTCCGGTTTTCTTTTTCCCGGGTCCTGTATCCTGCGTCCTTGTTGGTTGATAGGATCGGTCAGTTTTGTCACGACAACAGCAGTCTGTGGACGCAGGTTGCCAGTGCTCATACTAGATTCCATAGGCCACGCATCATCTCCGCTTCCCCACTCCGCAGAACTTGCAGGGGAGATTTTTACGCGCTCGTTCACTAGTGGAGTAAGACGCGCGGAGTGTGGGCGAGTCGGCGTCTTGGATACGATCGGTTGCTCCAGAGAGTGGCTGGTTGAAAGTGGCGGAGGGATGACGAAGGTCACTGCATCTGCCCCCAAGTAGTTGTTCTTCAACGGACTAAAGCGGCTACGCGAGCTCTCACGAGAGAGACCCCTGTCAACAGCACCAGCTGATCGCTGGGTCTTCAACGCTGCAGGCGTATGGCCATACGTTTTCATGAGCAGTCGATCGCGTTGTTCATTACCGTTTTTCCGTCGCTTCATCTCTCCTGCTCGCTGGATATGTTCATCTCGACTGCGCGGAGGAGGCAGTCGTGAGGGTTTCGGGGTCAAGCTTCGAGTGTCGTCCAGTAGCTTCACTGGAGACGTGAAGAAAGACGGGCCCGGCGCGCCTCCAAGAGAACTTGACATCTGTCCAAACGAACGCATATTGCTCGGCCCTGGGATTCCTGAGGACGTACTGGGACGGCTGGCAGGAGACTTGGGTCGACGACGACCAGTTGACTTTTGCCCCGACTCGCCTCTCCTGCTAGTTGGTCGTGGTGATGTGTCGCGGTTCCGACTGCTCAAAGCTGTAGCCACGGGGGATCGCTCTCGCTTCGTTGGCTGTGCTGGTGTCGGACTTAACAGAGACATGTGCTCGTCCAGGATGATACGGGCCTTTTCATGGACACTTTTGGACGGTGAGCGACTCAAACTGGTTTCCGCGATCTCTCGCAGTGCGGCGGTGGAAAATCGGATAATTCCTGCAAGACGACACAACGTACCGGTTAAAAAATTACATAAATTGTGAGTTTTAGAAAAGAATGCAGCTTCGATACCTTCGTCGACGGGGTACTTTGCCATGACGACAGAGATATCTGCGATGGCTCCATACTCACGTAAATCGGCGGCCGCGGCTGAACTATTTGACGCAAGACTAGACATTGGGGGACAAGCGAAACACGCCCTGTGTGTTAGATCTTGCCTTGGATTTTTTTATATTTTAGAAATCACTTACCACAATAACAGACTGCAGAACGAACACGTCACTTTCTTATCTTCGCGAGCCATACTCTGTTGGATGAGCGACACAGCTAGCTGGATTGGAGACTCGGTCTTTCGCTGACGATCAGGGGTGATCAGAGAAACAACCGTCGATGACCCACCGTAGTCACATAATTCAGTCAAAACTGGCAAAAGGAGTCAGCAATGAAGACAAGTAGCGTACGTCCGCTTGCCACCGCACCTTCACACGCATAGATCTGGACTTGGCGCGTGAGATTCGAGTACTCGCGATGGATCTCCAGCGACGCGAGCACCAGTTTGAGAATGCTCGGCTCGTTCATCGCTAGCATCTCGTTCTTACTGCCGTCACTGCTCTGTGTTAGCACCGCAAGACATCCACATGCCGACGCCTGCAGGATGGCGTCCTCGGGGAAGCTCAGCAACGCCTGAGCCACAGTGGAGATGATGCCGTGCTGGACAAACAGCTCGACGGACTCGACACTGAGATGACACAACTTACGCATGAGGACGCAGCCATAACACAGCAGAACCGCGTGCGACGAGTGCGTCTGGATCGTGTCGAGCAAGAGCAACTCGCCGCTCTGCTCGTGGATGCACTCGGCAGTTATCTGAGGCGCGGACCGGATCACGCGGAGCAGCAGCGACAACGAGTTTTTCTGCAAAACCCAAATAAATAATTCGGACATTGGATTTTTTATGATACGAGCGTATTGTACTTACCACGGACACGGCGTCCGCTTCGACTGACGTGATCGCCTCTAAGATTTCTGTCACCTGCTTCTGCGTCTGAACGACAGAGTCGCTCAAGTCTCGTTGTCGACGGGAAGATGCTGCTGATGGTTTTTGCGACGCTCGTGTCGAGTGAGGAGACGCTTGACGTCCTTTCATGCTCTCGGCCGTCCGCGCTCTACGTTGTGTCGTCCGCTGGTTCTCTGTCTTTGGGGCGGGGCCCTTCTCCTCTAACACGCGGTTTCGCATGACTCGTTGTTGCTGGGGAGGCACTTTGAAGAATGGCTGACTCTTGGCAGACTCGAGTGACGCTTGGATGCTAACCGTCAGTTGTGGTGGTTTCCCATGTCCCCATGATCGTCTTTTGTCTCGACAATCCTCGTGGAATCCGCAACACAATACTCTTGGTGTGTGGTCTGCTCCTCATCGTCGCCGCGGTTTGGCAAATTGTGTGTCGGACACCACTCAAGGGAAAATATATTTCCGAGTGACAACCATGTCGTCGTCCCCGGCGGTCAAGTACGCGCGGTACAAGCGCGCCACAGCCTTCTTCCTCGACTAGATGTTGCGTGCACGCGGGGGAGGTCGGCATGCTGGCCAACGTGTGCAGTTGGAGGCGCTCAACGACGTGGTGAAGGAGATCGCGGCAGATCCGTCGACACTCACGCCAAAGCTTCTACAACAACTGTCCAAAGCCCTTGCTGCATGCCAATACGCCATCGCACTGCGTGAGCATGTGGCTTCATTCTTTTCGGAGGATGAAGTTGGTGTACTTGTTCATGGAACTGGACGAACTGCTGGAAGGTGTATACAAGGTATACAGTGAAGTGAAACAGGAGAAGCGGTCATTGGTGGAGGCAACGGTAGTAGTGAAGCTGGCGATGGACACAGCCAGCGCCCTGGCAGCGAGACTCCAGCTACGGTACCCGTCGCTCCGGTCGGCACAAGACATGTTCAATAGCTCGTCGAAGAACTTCCGACAGAAGATTCTGGATCTCCACAACTCGATCATGATGGAGATGAATCGGTCTCTAGGTACGGAGAGTGTGGGAAAATTACCCGATGAAGTACGTGCCAGGAACCTTCCTGCTAGAGCTGCTAAGCGTGGGTATAAATCTGGATGCTGTGCTCCAAATGATCCCGAACAATGCGACAAAAGGCGTGTACTTTGAAGACGGATCTTAAGGTGAACCCTATGGAAGAGATGAGGACGCCGAATTACATTTAACTCCCGGAAACCAACAAGAACAAGGTCTTCCTGTTGCAACAGATGCCGTTGCAGTACACAACGCTATTGTCGAGAAGAGACCCCAGGCGGGAACTGGGTTTGGATCGTCCGATACGTTCATGGAGATGATGGAAAAGCTCTTTACAACGCGGGAAGTGTCAATTCCTGTGGTGTTAACGTGCATCTGCTGTGACTGCGCTCCAAGGACTTACTTTCCTCGGCCGCAACATGAACCTTACGTCCAAACACTCGAAAGACTTGCTGAAAAACATCAAAGCGCTGCTCGCGTACAACAAAGCCAACGCTCTCCTACAGCGGTGCTCTACATACATACATGTACAGTAGACTGTTTGCTTCCAGCACTTAGCACGCGCGAACCCGTTGTTCGCTGGCCTTTCGATGCTGAGCCATCAGTTCCAGTATTTGCACATCGCGAACGAAGTTCTGCTCGCAACGTCGAGGTTTCGAGCCTTTGGTCACTTATAGAATTTGCTGATGCACGAGGGATATCTAGAGCGTATCTCGTTTTTCGACGATGTGTACGCTCAAGAAGTATTTTCCCCGTCTCGAGCTGCGGCGGTACACGGTGCGTACAGTCGCACTTACCTACTGAGCTCAAACCTGCGAGTCAACTTAATCGACGCAGTGTACCGTGGCGAGCCCCGAGTGAAGCGTAAGGGAAGCGCAAAGCGTTCCACTTGAGAGATGTCTCGGAGATATTCCTACTGCTTCGGCTGAACGACAAATCCGAGTTGAAGGGTGGGTCGGGGAAGGAGATGCTGGACGACGTGGCGAATACATGCTCGAGAGAGCTGTTTGAGACGCGTGTGCTGTCACGCGACTTGCTGAAGCTGAACGACAATTTGATGGGTATGTTTCCCGAATTGATTAAAGGCCTGGGTCAGCAGGCGTACTTTAAGGCAGTGGCGGAGCGCCAAATCGCTGGTGAGTCCGGACAACTGCGCGTTAATCGTGCTCTAGAGGAATCGGCGATGAAAGTGATGATGCCGCTGTTGGATGCCTTGCAGCCCGATGGACGGGTTGACAAGACTGCGATCCCACGCAAAGCGCCAGCTGCGGCCGTATCGGATGAAGTGCTCGCGAAGGAAATGTGCAAGGGGGTTGCAAATGTGATCAAAACGAGATTTACAGTTCCTTCTGGCTCTGCGAGCAAAAGTATTTTACTTTTCCGTCTCAACCTGACTTCGCGACTTAGGAATATGGCGTGATCTCGTGGAAAGAGGACCCGAATCATGACAATATCGACCAAGTGTTTGCTGACCTGATGAAGCTGCTGAAGGAAAGCGATGGCCCCTTGTCTGCGACTGAAATGGCCTACGTCAAGTCAGAAATCAAGAAGAATTACGATCTTTTGGGTATTGTGGCTCCAACCACCGAATCCGCGTATGATGAGTTTTGTACGCTGCTGCATCTGGCGGCTGTAGGGCCTGCGCACGATATGGAGCTAGTGGAATGGATGATTCAGTTGGGAGCGTTTATTGTCCAGCCGCTTCACTGTCGGATGGAGCTGCGTATAAAAGACTTGACTTGTCCTAGCACGTTTATGCCGAACACGATGGCTGTGCACAGTGCCGCCATCGCGGGTCATGCCGACATCGTTCGGTTTTTTTTTTGACAGCGGACAATATGGTACATTTAAACACGAGGACGTTCCACACGAGTGAATCTCTTGCTCACTTGGCTGTCAGACATGGACAACGGGAAGTCTCCGACACGCTTAACGGGCTCAAAATCAACCTTCGCACCACCGATGACCAAGGCACTTCGCATCTGTGACATTTCAACATATCAAGCGTGAGCGTGTGAAATCGCTGCATCCACCCAATATATTACTACTACAACTCGCTGGATGATAAAAAGAAACGTGGAGCATTCTTCCGAGCCGAAGAAGAGGAACACCGCGGTCTTCAGGAGAAAAGAGCGACGAAAACACCAGCACGATCGACGATTCTGGACGTGATGGAGAAACGTCTCATGAAGACTCCGGTGACTAAGCGCGACCCATCTACGTTCCGAGAGCTCGTGCAAATGTACTCTAAGGCTCGTGTTGTGATGGGCTTGGGCCAAACGTCGGGCCTAGACGCGTTTCATTGTTTGGAATGGTATTGAGCGATGTGGCCGACAACTACGAGACTCAGGTGGCTCTCGATGGAATGGTAGGACGCTCGTTGTTCTGTGAGTGCAAGCTAGCCCCCAACACAGCGGCTCAGCATCTATCGGCGCTGCATCGTGTCGCTGGAGTCATCCCTTCCTTCTATTCGAATCTCAATGCGTTTGCGTTCATGGGCAAAGGAGACAAGTGCGTTCTCTACGGCGGCGACAGCGAAGACAATGTGGCGAAGGCGCGTATGGTACTGTACGCGGCTTTCAACACGATAGGACTGGAGTATGATATGGAAAGCTTGCAACCTTGTATGAGCGCTATCCATGTTGGAGGCTTTGAGATTTCATCTGATGGGGCTTTTCGAGCTGCTTGAAGTGAATCTGAGTGTGACACACCAGCTGTGACCAAAAATATTACTGTAAGAACTGCTGAAACATGTTTTACAATTGGCACGTGATAGGGAGCCCGTCTGAGAGAAAATGTGACGAGGCGCATTGCCCATCTGAGCCCATGTCACACCATGTCACCCGTGTCAGCGCATGACGGCCCATTTGATGACCATGTTGTGCCCGTTTCGACGAGAGGCAGTGACCAAAGTATACGCGCGAATAACGTATAGCCGCAAGAAGTTAATTTGTGTCTGACACACAAAGTGACACACAGGATGAGTTTGAGGTACAACTTCCCTCAACGCCACACCCATGTACTCAAATAAACCTTTGTACTCATACGAATCTGACAATGTGCAGCCCGCCTGACACGATGTGTTATGCAGACGATGTGTTATGCAGACACATCGTCAGCTGCGGACTGCATAGCTGGAAACACTTGGAGTTAAACAAACACTTTCATTCATAGCTATTATAACAATATTAGCGAGCACTAAGAACTAGAATAACAGTATGCATTGAAAGTTAGCTAGACAAGCTAGACACACATTGTCATGTACCTGTAGCGCAGGTACTGAATGCTCTTCTTGTCGAGACAACCCGGTGTGTCCGCCCCAGCGAATACCTCGAACGCTAGCAGCACATATATGCCGCAGTTGTAGCTAGCTGTCGGTCTGGATCCCCAACTGAGGCTCATATGTTTGGATGCGGATCCTGTGTTTGTCGCGACCCGGGACCATCAGTGAGAGATTATGAACAGCAGTGCGGAGGCCAATCCTGTACGACGACTCCATTGGATCGTACGTATACAAAATTCGAGCGCTCACATCGAACATGATCGCACACCAGTGGTTGCCGTGGGCATTCACTGGTATTATGACCTTCTCGAAGGATAGCCCGAGCAATAAATGGGCCAGTCTATCGTTGTCCAATGTCACTTTCGTTGGGTACTCGACCGTTATCAGATAGAAGCTCCCCACGACAATGGACGACTTCGTTCCAAAGAGTTTCTCCAACAGGTGTAGCATCGTCGTGTCACCCAAGCAGCCTTTAGCAGCGATCTCCAGCATTTCTGTCTACAGAAGATTTCATTATAGATGGTTAGAGGTGAGTGGACATAGTTCATGTCTGGTGTTCGTACCTCAGGTGCCAGCAACTGGGATCGTTCGACCTTGGCCTTCATGTCTGGATCCTCCTGAGTCTTTAACGCAGGGGGCATGGGGATGTCAAAGTTAATCGTCTGGCACCATCTGACCACTCTGTCTACAAGGTGAACCGTCTGGATGGAGATATGATATCTCTTCATTGTAGCAAGCGTGCTAGTTTTGAATACTCCTAGACCAGGAATTTCCACGACAACTTTGGGTTCTGATAGGTGCTCGCTCGCTGTCTGCAGTGCAGTCACCTTCTTTGTGCATTTGCGGAGTAGAGCCTTCGGGAAGACGCGTACTAGCTCATCTGCATCAATAATCGTCTTGTTAGCCGGTAATTTCGCCAGCTTATACGCAATCGGGGCCTTGACATTCTTGTCCACCATCAGCACCTTGTACTTGATCACTGTTGATGAAGCCGATGTGTACGTTGGATGGACCTCCAGCGCTCGAGCCAGCGTGGCGATCGTCATGTTCTTGCTGTGCATCTCCGAATCTTCTTTAGTCATGAGAACCGCAAGGTTTTGCGCTTTTCTACCAGCTTTGGGCTTGGTCTTCGGTCTCCCTCGCGACCGCGGAGGAGATGCAACGTCAAATGCGTCGGAATCATCCTCCAAACGAACTGGTCTGGCGATCTGCTCAGGTGGGCCAGTTGGTGCCCCCGATTGTGCGGATGGTTGGGTGCTCTCTTCAGATGGGCCAGACGGTCTCGCAACCGTTTGAGATGGGCTATATGGCCTCGTATGGGTCTGCGTACAGGCGGAAATACTAGATTTACCAGCAGAAGTCTCCACACCCCGATCAGGTTCGTCCACTTCGACACTCATGGTTTGCTCTGCATCAGCGACTTCTACAGTCTGATCAACATCAGCACCTGTGGCACCCTCATGTGGCTCTATGACTTCCAAGGGTTCATCTGAATCCATGTTGCTTGTTATATCAATTGCAGTATCCTCCTCGACAGTTTCATCTTGACCGAGATGACTACTGTTGGTGGCAGTAATGAGCTTTTCGACTTCCTCGCTATTGCCACGCTTGAAGAGACGTGCAACTTCCTCCAGCGATTTGATAGCTGCGCGATATTGAGCCATTCCCATGCCGCCCATTGTGTCTGCGATGGAGCTGGCAACCGCTTGCGCTTCACGAAATTTTCGATTTGAATCCCACGGACGGTCTTGGTCACGGAGAGCTTTGCGAACCGCGAAAGATTTTCCGGTCAAACATTCCAACGTAGTTTCTGAATTCAGCGACGATAGCAGCCAACGCGACGGAAGAATTTGTGTGGGGATAATCATCTCCATTTTTAGAGCTTTGCGGAGATAATACACGTGTCGGCATGGAAGCAGGCGCGTCGACATAAAGAGACAGGAACACTGCCAAGTATGTTTGTTCACCGAGTATTCAACGCCTGGTTCATCCAGCACCTCATCATCAACAGCTTCGTTCTTGATAAACACGATCCCAGGTACTGCTTCGTAAAATGTGTACCGTGCACGCGCACCAAGTGCGTGAGAGTACTGCTCAAAAATAAGTTCGCAAGCGTGTTCGCTAACGAGATTGGCCACGGGAGCCATCTCGCGGTCGTACTTTGCGTTATGAACCCTTCCAATCTTAGCGACTTGGGCTCGAAAACTTTGCTCGTTGCGTGTCTGGTAGCAAATGATCGAGGCGACGCATTCATCCACGCCCATGTGACTATTCATCGTGTCCTTCAACTGCTACCAGGACGACTCCAATCTGTTATTTGTGTTGTCACCTAACGTGACGGCATTTTGCCGTTCAAAGGCACACCACATCGGCTTGCAGTTGTCCCAGTTTTTTTTTGAAAGTACAGCTCAAACGGGTGCGCCGTGGGATTGGTCTCAGCCCACACATTTGGCGTCGACGTACTCAGCGATGTCGTTAGGGATGAGGTGGCTTGGTCTCCGTCTAACTCCATCTGGAGCCCATCTGACTCAATCCGGGAACCATCTGGACCATCTGAGCCCAACAGTGTATCAGGCATGGTGGCAGTGGCTCGTGATTGTGGACGCGATCTAATCAAGAGAAGGTGCCGCATGTAGATCCGGTGCTTCTCAAACTCATGCTCGGACTTCGCATAAACCAATGATGGAATCAGACTACGGAGCTGGGACTTCTGCCATTGAGAAAGTCCGTAAATCGAGGATGCCAGATGTTCGCGCAGATACTTGATCACGTGGAACTGACAAAGAAGAACAATCACTCCAGTGAATGCCTGGCGGAGTACTCCAATCTCCGTAAAATCCTTGTCCACAACAACGCATTAAAGCTTGGGCCAATCGGGATTTGCCGTCTTGAACTGTTCTACAGCAGTCAGAAGCGTGGAATCCATCTCGTTCTGCATGATGGAGTGCTGCACGAACTGGCCTTTGCCAAAGGCATCGTGAATCATAAACGAAAACACCTTGTACTTCGATGTATTTGTCCCGTGTGTCGCGTCAATCAGCAACACTTCAGGGAAGTAGTGAAACAATTCACGCATGTGCTTTGACTGCAGATATATACAGATTGCTATATTCTTCATAACCACACAGAAAACGTAGGATTAATAAATACCAATGAAAGCAGTGGACATAAGAAAAGCAGATTCAAACCTTTGCATGCTGTTTCTCCACGAAAAAACGACCTACATTGCCTGGTGCTTCGCAAAATTCAATCATCCACTTTTTCAAGCGCTGGGCACTTGTCGTATGCCCCTGATCGCGCGCCTTGAGCTTGGCAACAAGGTTGTGGACATCCCGGATTGTCATGTTGCGATCCGAGCTGTCCAGTATGTACTGGAGTATACTCTTCTTGTTTGCACCTGCACGTCGTAGAACGTTGACTGTGTCCGCAACAGCAGGCGGGATAGATGTCCGTACCCAAGAGTATTGTCCGTACATGAGCTTGTTCAGTGGGTGGTTGTGCTGCAGCTTGGCCATCGTAACGCACAGGCCAAACACTGGGTCGTCAGGTATCCCATTCACAACCCGCACGCAAGCGTTGATCTACAAACATTGAGGGACAAATTAGTCTGCAAACCCACACCGTCTGGGAACCGTTTTGGGCAGTCTGGGCCCGTCTGCAGGTTACAGAAACCTCGGTGCCCATCCGAGCCCATCTAAACCCAGCTGGCAAACAAACAAAAGCATTCGCCTTACCTGCGCACCGCACTTAATGCGCCGAGTCTCCTGTCGCGGGCGCTTTCCCTGACCGCGAGACTTGAACGTACCACCATGCTTACAGACCAGAGTCTTGTTGTAGTACCCCCATTCTTCCGGGATAGCCGGCGCTTTTGATCCGGCGGCCTTGATCTTGTTGTTTCTCTCCGCTACCTTGCTGTTCGTGCGAACGCGAAAACTCTGCGGCAAATACACGAAAACAAACGTCAAACTGTGTGCCATAGTAAATTCCATGAGAAACACGACCATACCTGGTACGTTTGTTGCATGTACTCGTCCATGTATGCATGCAGTTCTTCCCACGAATCGAAGCGCGTCTGTCCCAACGGAGGGGCGAGGACACAGTCCGAGCTTTCCGACGACCCATGGCTTTGCGTGTCCACTTGACTGGACGTGTCGGATCTGGGCGTGCGTGAGCTGTCGGATGATAGCGTCCATCCCTCGTCGCTGACGTTGCTCCCGCTGTCGCTCTGGTTGTCGTCGCTTGCCGTCACGTGCGCCCTGCGCCAATCGCGGGCGGCGCTCCATTTTGGGCGCGGAAATCTTTCGAATGAAAGGGGGAGGCGGCGCAATGCCACTCAATCTCTTTTGAGGCACTCTCATTCGAGGCAAGGTATACGTGAGGTATACAATACGCCCCGTACGGATGGCATCCAAATCGGGGATAGGGTTATGCAGAAAAGAACCCTGCAGAAAGCCAGCTTCAGACGGGCTCCCTAGTCACTCTCTTTACAATTTCGTGCATAGTTTTTCACTCTCGCTTCTACTGAACAATAGTACAGTGTACTTCGAGGTACAGTACATGCACAGAATCTGAAGTACAGGTACATGTACTACTTTTGGCTTCAGTTTTGGTGTACCACACCAACTACTCTTCGCCTTTAATTCGATGTCGTCGTTTCCGGCGGGCAAGTACGCGCGGTACAAGCGCGCCACAGCCTTCTTTCTCGACTGGCTACTGCGTGCACGCGGTGGAGGTCGGCATGCTGGCCAACGTGTGCAGTTGGAGGCGCTCAACGACGTGGTGAAGGAAATCGCAGCGGACCCGTCGACACTCACGCCAAAGCTTCTACAGCAACTGCCCAAAGCCCTTGCTGCATGCCAATACGCCATCACACTGCGTGAGCATGTGGCTTCATTCTTCCCTGAAGATGATGAGGGTCAAGTGGGTCACCAGTATTTCCTGGAGTTGCTGCAGGGCTGGCATCGCACGCTTCGAGGAGTGGAAGTAGAGACACCCCCAGAGCTTGCGGATTTGCAGTTGGAAAACTCCAAACTTGAGAATTACTATGAAGTGTTGCAAGTGGATGAGGACTATTTCCCAGACGAGTCATCCTTCGTACCTGAGAAAGACGCTCCAAAGACTGCTAAGGTGGACAGGGAGCGTCTTTTTGAAGAGGCCTTCGCGGACGAGCTGAGGATGGAGTTGGTGTACTTGTTCATGGAGCTGGACGAACTGCTGGAAGGTGTATACAAGGTCTACAGTGAAGTGAAACAGGAGAAGCGGTCATTGGTGGAGGCGACGGTAGTAGTGAAGCTGGCTATGGACACAGCCAGCGCACTGACAGCGAGACTCCAGTTACGGTACCCATCGCTCCGGTCGGCACAGGACATGTTTAATTTCATAAGAAACAGCCAACTCAAAACATTCAGGAAGAAGATAGTGGATCTTCACTCGAACATCATGAAAGAACTCCAGAAGTCGATCAAAAATATCGGAGAACCTGGAAACTACCTGGCTAAGTATGTGCCTGGCACGTTTTTGATCGAGCTGCTGAGTGTGGGTACAACGCTGGATGGCGTGCTCTCAGCTACCCCCATGGATATCACAAAGACGATGTTCTTTCAGGACGGCGCTTTCGGCGAAACCTACGGTGAAGACCGCACGCCAACGTACGTGTTGCTTCCAGAAACTAACAAGAACAAGGTCTTCCTGCTGCAGCAACTGCCGCTGTTGTATAACGCAATTGTCGAGAAGAGACTTCTAACCGGGTCTGGATTTGAATCATTGGTACCTATGGGGACGTTTATGGCACTGATTGATAAATTCTACACTACCCGAGAGGTGAGTATTCCTGTGGTGTTTGCTTGCATTTGCTGGATGAAATCCGTGGCTGCTCTGCAAGGTCGTCGATATCTGAGTCGCAACGTGAGTCTTACGTTCTTGCACTCGAAGGAGTTGCTCAAAAACATGGAAGCTGCAGTGGCAAGCAACAAAGCGGTACTCGCATTCAACAAAGCCAACAGTTTACTAAATCGATGCGCTACTGACATAAAACAGTGGTCTAGCGCTCACCATTTAGCACGGGCGAACCCGGTCATTGCTGGTCTTACGATGCTGGATCATCACTTCCAGTACCTACACATCGCGAACGAAGTCATGTTTGCAACGTCGAGATTCCGTGCATTTGGGCACTTGTACAACGCGCTAGTGCAAGAGGGATATCTGGAGCGTATCCCGTTTTTCGACGAGGTGTACGAGGTGTACGCACAAGAAGTCTTCACTCCTTCTCGTGCTGCGGCGATACATGGAGCATACTATCGCACCTACCTGCTGAGCTCAAATGTGAGGGCCACTTCACTTGATGCAGTGTACCGTGGTGAAAAATTACTCCCTGGAAGTGAAGCCTACAAGAAGCGGAAGGCTTTCCATCTAAGTGATATGTCCGAGGTATTCCGACTAATGCGTTTGAACGACAAGTCCATTTTAAAAGGTGGATCGTGGAAGGAAATGCTGGATGATGTGGCAGACATTTGCTCGAAAGAACTCTTCGATACGCGTGTGTTGTCGCGTGACTTACTAAAGCTGAACGAAGACCTGATGGATGCGTTTTCAGAACTAACTCAGGTGTTGGGCCAGCAGGAGTATTTTCAGGAGATTATGGGGCGCCCAATCGCGGGCGAATCTGGCCAACAACGAGTTAATCGTGCCCTCGAAGATTCCGTCATGACGTTTGTAATGCCGCTGCTGGATGCATTGCAGCCTGACGAATCAATTGACATGTCTGTCATCCCCGAAGGAAAGCCGAGGATGCCTGCATTGAACGCTGGGTCGGTTCACATTGTATGCGGGGAAGTCGGAGCCATGATCAAAGCTAGATTCGCAACAGATGTCTGCGAGAAGAAATATTTTACATTCCCATCGCAGCCAGATTTTGCTACCCAGGAGTACGGGAAGCTATTGTTGGAGCAGAAGACGGAGAGTGAAGCTGGAGCTGCTAAGCTAGTGTTCGATGATCTGATGAAGTTGCTGAGTGAAATTGACGGGCCTCTGACTGACAGTGATATGAGCTATCTCAAAGCAGAAATTAAGAAGAACCCCGATCTATTGGGAACTTTTACACCAACATCGGAGTATAATGATATTTGTACGCTGCTGCATCAGGCTGCAGCTGGCCCAGCACATGATGCTGATCTCGTTGACTGGATGATTCAAATGGCTGCCCTCATTGTGCAGCCTCAGCATTGTCGGAATGAACCCCAACAAAAGGACCTATCATGCCCTCGAAGTGTGTTGCCAAACACGATGGCTGTGCACAGTGCGGTGATCGCGGGCTACAAGGATATCGTTCGAGTTCTTTTGGAGGCGGACAACCTGATCGACTTGAATACCAAGACTTTCCACACGAAGGAATCTCTTGCACATCTGGCTGTCAGACATGGCCAACGTGAAGTCCTCGGCCTGCTTCAAGCCTTTAGGATTGATCTCAGCTGCACAGATGGCGAAGGAAGACGCGTGTGCGATGTGACATTGGACCGAGAATGGTCCCGTGAAATTGCTGCATCCATGAAAAACTACTATAAGAACACGTTGGCGGATGTAAAGAAACTCCGGTCCCAACAGGCAGAACATAGGCGGAACACTCAGCGTAATGAAAAGAACAAACGTGGAAGTAAACACAGCAGCACGAACTTAAATGGATCGAAGAGAAAGAGTAACAAGAAGGACAAGAAGGAGACCGTGAAGGAAGAGTCGATAATTGCCACCGCTGCAGTATCATCGAGTACGAAGTCTGCAGAAGGGGCACGCATATATCTACGCATTTTGGATGCAGCTGGGGCAGAGGTCGACAAGACTTTTGAGTCCAGGAGGTTGACAGATCTGGAGAGAATGCTTCGAAGCAAGGCAACGTCTCTCTTCGACCAGCTGAAGGATCCGAGCGTTCCTGCCGGCGACAAAGTTGACACTGTAGAGAGCACCTGCAAACTGATCAAAGAGCTGCAATGGCTTGTCTCGAAACATGCTGACCCAAGCAACTCCACATTCCGCCACATCCGATCCGTTATCGCCACTGAAGCTTCTATTGGAGTCCACTTGATGCAAAAGTTTTGTCGTGCTGACCACCCCGCTATGTGGGTCGAAGAACTCGATCCGGTTCGGGATCTCTGCGTGATGACGAGTGATTTCGCAAAATTTGTCGTTTCGACGGCTCAAATTTGCGTCTCAGTGAACAGGAAACCACAGGCGCGTGAGATTTTGGATTTGCTGGAAAAACGATTGGTGAAGACGCCGCCTGGTCAACGGGACCCACCTCTGTTCCGAGAACTTGTTCAAACGTACGCTAAAGCGCGTGATGCGATGGGTTTGGGTCTGACTTCGAGTGCTGATGCGCTTCGCAACTTGGAATGGTACTTTAGCGACGAGGCGGAGAGCTACGAACTGCAGATGATCCTTGATGAGCTGTCCGGTCGGCGATTTTACTTTGAGTGCAGGCCAGCCGCCACCACAACTGCGCTACAGCTCGAGCAGTTAAAGCACATTATCCGAGAGTTTCCGATTCAGTTTCCCGAATGTACAGGGATTGCGTGCCTGGGCCATCATGACAAGCGCATTATCTATGGTAGCTACAGAAAAGAGCAGCTAGCTGATGTTCTTAAATTCGTCCTCGAGATTGTTTTCAAGCGCGTAGGTGCGAAGCATGACGACCAAAGCTTGCAACGCTGCGTAAGCTCTCTCCAGATTGGAAACTTCATTTTTTCGAAAGCTGGGATCCTTCGGGTTGATTGAAGAATATATGATGATGTAGAAAATATGACAAAGTGTTTGCTGAGTTAAAGGTTATCTACGATTATCTTGCTCAAATACTCGAGTGAACGAGCTGAGGCATGCCCAATAACCCAGTACTTTTATTACTATCTGAAAAAAAACTACTATAGTGCTTCAAGTACTTCTTTGATCGGCAAAATTTGGCTGGAATTCACAATCACTCATGTCTAATTCCCATCACTTTTCATTTGATTAAATGTAAGGCTGCAACACAACGAGAACCAATGTAACAGCAGCGCAGGTATGATATGCCTCCTTTTTATGATGCAATAACGACCGCTTCGATGTATTAACCGTCGGCTTTCCCAAATTCATTTTCCTTGCCACTTACGCCGCCAGCACTTCACATTGACAATGAGAAATCGCCACTTGCTATCTTTTGATTGGTTAGAATACGAACAGTAGCTCGCACTTGTCTATTTCAACCAATCATATTCTGTATGCTTTTTGCTCGTCATTCTCGAAATTTCTCTTGTCGCCAAAGCTTCCAGCAACGTGGCAAGCCTGCACTAGACAGAATCAAAATACCCCACATAGTAGCAAAACAACAAAGCAACTCGACACCATGAGTCACAGTTCCTCGCGCGTGCGTCTGCGACTGCTACTGGCGCTGCTGCTCGCTCTCGCCATAGTCTCCGTCCAGGCCATGGATCCCAGTAAGGACTATTATAAAGTTCTTGGCGTGAACAAGCAATTCTCGGACCGCGAACTTAAGAAGGCATACCGACAGCTAGCTCTACAGTACCACCCAGATAAGGCGGAGAATGCTGAGGATAAAGAAACAGCCAAGGAGAAATTCGTCGAAGTGTCGGAGGCTTACGAAGTATTGTCCGATTCGGAAAAGCGCAAAGAATACGATGACGCTCGACGCTTCGGGGGAGGCGCAGCTGGCGGATTCCCTGGCGGATTTGGTGGCCAGGGTGGCCAAAGACGCTCCACGGACGAGAACATGGCTTCATTCACAAAGATGTTCGAAAGCGTCTTTGGTCATGGATTTGGAGGCGCGGGAGGCTTTTCCGGTGGTGCTGGTGGCTTTGGAGGCGGATTTGGAGGCGGATTCCCCGGGGGAGCGGGCTTTGGCGGACGTGGGATGCCCAACGAGTTTCAGTTCGATGGAATGGATGGCTTTGGACATGCTAAACGACCAGGAGCACGTGGCCAGCAACAAGCGAGACAACCCACGACGTTGTATGGACTCGAGTCGCCTGTTAAGACGCTATCGAAGAAGAAGTTTCCAGGCAAAGACGCGAACAACGAGTGGCTTGTACAATTTTACGAGATGGACGCACCAATGGCCGAATTTCGCGGCAAGTATGAAAATGTGGCACGGGATCTGAACGGCAAAGTGCGTGTAGGTGCCGTGAACTGCGATAAATACGCGAAACTGTGTCGTGCCAATGGCATCGCCAAGTTCCCGACGTTTGCGTATATTTGGGAAGGTCAACTCACCAAATTTGACGGTGAAGTTGACGAATATCAAGTGTACAATTTCGCTATTGAGAAGCATATCGCGCGTCTTCAACGTATGCGCAACTCGGGCGAGATTGAAAAGCTGCATGCTGGCAACGAGGCAAAGTTGTGTAATGTGGGCAAACATGCTACGTCGGGCGCGTCATCTCTGTGCGCCGTATTTGTCTTGTCGGGTGATAAGAAGAAGCGCGAGCAGGAGATGAAAGTGGCAAAGGAGGTTGCGAAGAAGTTCCGTCACTCTAAAAGTCTTAGCGTTGCGTATGTGGACTGGAAGACCCAGCAGCTCCCGGTGCGGAAGTTGGTCGAGACGGCTGTCGGCCACAGTCACAGACAGCAGCAACCAGGATTGCTGGTCATTCGTACGAAACGCGGTAAGACGCGGGTGGGCACCCACCCGCTGGATGCTGACTTCAATACCGATGCACTATCCGCTACTATGGAGCGTGCTGTTGGCGGTGATCTGTCGATGTCGAACGTGCATGGATCGGTGCATTTCCGCTGATTTGTGACGTGAAACCTTGAGTTTCGAGTTCAATTCCATTTTATAGAGTTCTTGTCGCTCTTATACAATACTACTAACGTTAGTAGTACCGGAATTTACGTGTTTTCTGCAACCGTGTAAAAAGTACCTTTCAAGTCAAAACCGTAAGAACGGCGGAAGGCGTAAAATCTCGCACAAGATACTTCTGTCCATTTGAAACCATCGCTTTGCTCACAATATTGTAAGAAATAGCGCGCTTTAACTGGGACAACTGTTTTGATGCCAAACTGGTTAATTTTGTTGGTGCTGCAGACTTTTTACGGGCCACTGGTTGCAAAAAATTGATCGGTTGCAAAAATACCGTAAATTCCGGTAGTTTAGCCTTGACTTTTCCATACTGTAGTAAAATTCCAAGACCCACTTTAGTACTACAGTAGTCGCTTTGAAGAAGCTCAGGAGCGAAATGTTTTTTTGTAACCACGCTAGATTTAGTCGATCTCAATTCACAAATTTCCACCGCTCAAATGCAGGAGGAATAATAAACCCAGCGGCTTACGCCGCAGAATTACGAGTAGCGGTGGTCAGTAACCACCCCCCCGTTAGACGTTTTCATGTGAACTAATGTGAGATTATATCTTGATTCGAAATTCCGTTGGTGTAGTCACTTTCATTTGAATTTGAGACCACGCAAAACAAAATGATACTAATGAAGCTAAGTAACTTTCAGGACCAAAATCTCACTGAGTTACAAAAAATCTTTTTATCACTAATAGTGGTTGTCGATTGCAAGAGTTTTTTTTTTCTTGCAGCAAGTCAGATTTTTTTTTCGAGACCACTGATGGGCCAGAATTGTTTTGGACAATCTGCACCAAAACTTGTGCATTTAGTCTTGCAGTAGCAAGTCATTTTTTTTCGCGCGCTTTCGACGTGTTGAAGACCCAGCACACAGATGAGTGGGACATCGCGTGCACGACCTTCTGGAAGGAAACGTACTTGTAGCAAGAAACAAGCCGCTCAGGAAGGTGCTCGAACGAAGCGAAACTATACCAGCACACCGTCTACAACCTCCAGTTGCGATTACATTGACGGAGACACTACAGCTGAGGCTACGCGTTTGGCATCCGCTTTGAACGGAACTAACAGCAATGAGTATCACGACGCGCCTGCAGCGACCCATCACGATCAAACCGTTGCTGCACACCCGCTGTTACCATTCGAGTTTTCACGCGCGGATCAGACGCCGCAGATTGGCATTCAGGAGTTGATGTGTAGGCGACTATCGACGGGTAAGAAGGCCCAACTGGCCAGAATTCGTGAAATCCTCAGCAGCGATAGCGATAACGATGATGGTGATGCACAACCGGTATTGAAGACGAATTCTACAGCTCGTCTACAACAGAAACAACCACTATTTCACCCATTTAAACGGAGCCAGCAACTACACCAGAGTCATCGACGTGTGAAGAGCGTACAACCGCCACTATGGCTGCATTACCAGGTGCTTGTCGATGGAAAGACTGCGAAAAAGTGTCCAAACCGCAAGGAGAAGCTTCATTTCGCATTTGTAGCAGATCTGGACGCGAATGAGTCGTGCATTCGGCTTGTCTAGCAGCTATGTTGGTTTTGTTTGGAGGTGATACATCGTTTAACCAAGCGGCATGCGGTAAACGATGCTGCAATGCTCTCGTGACGCTCGCTGTGAGCACGACACCATCCGTTTCGACAGGCAAGAAGCGCGTGATGTAGCATAACGATGGCCCAGCAGAAGAGGTTAGTTCTCTAACTGTACGGATTGACTGGATGACGGACAGAGACAATTATGAGCGGTATCGAGGTGGTGACGCTCAATCCGGAGAGAATTAAATTGCTCTGGCGCAGAAAATTTCGCGCTTTAATTTCTTAAAAGGGAATCAAAACTGTTCGAACTGCGAAAGATAAAACGAACAAGATTGCTAGTCTTGAATCCAGCTATCGGTCCGTGGTAGATTTCTTGCATGGCTCTGGCCAAGGGATAACGGATGATACCTCATTACGTGACAAAATCCTGCAGATATGCCCAGAGTACTACGAACTTCACGACACGATGAAAAGACGCGTTGGTACATGAGCTCAGCTATTGAATACGGTCCCTGGGTAGTTAAAAGAAGTCACTGAGAGTGACGGGATCAGTTCTAGCAGCGAAAGTGATCGAGCTTCAGATGAACATGCTGACAAGGCAAATCCGCCTGAAACCAAATCGCCCCCAGTCTGTTCCAATATCAATCGCTGTGCCTCAAACAGAGAAGTATCAAAACGATGATTTATCATCACAACACGCAGCTGGTTCATCAGAGAGACTTTCAGCATGCAGAACTCGGTGTACGCGAATAAGAACTTCATCTTCGAGAAAAAGAGGTTTGGGCTAGAGAAAAACAATGGAAAGTGAAAAACTACTGGCGATCGCCCGGGTTGGTGAAGCAAATGCACAAGCAAGCAAACTAAGCGAAGAAGCCGAGCATTGGCGTCAGCAACGGCGCGTTACGCTCCTCCGAGAACGCAAGTAGCTACTGGACGAAGGCGTTTCAAAAGACGAAATTGATTTCCTGCTGCCTCTCGTCTCGGACCTCGAGCATGTACGCTAAAAGTTGGTTTCTGCGTTTGTCACCATTCTCACCTTCCGTGATGGGTTCATTCAACTCGTCGTCGTCGTCGAGCCTACCCGTTATCTGCCTTTCAAATTCATTTGCCACTGGTGTGGAATGGGCTCAGCAATAAGTAAGTTGTATAGAATACGTGCACAAGTCACGTGGCGAATTAACCGTCGTATGTGTTTGCGCGTTTTGCCCAATTTTACTCGACTTTCACGCAAGTATGGGAATCGCATCTTTAACAGTCCAATGCAGAGCTCGCTTTTTATCTGGGTCTTCGCAAGCTGCTTGTTGAAGTACGTATGACGAAAATTCATCTGTGCCTTAGGTGGATTTTTGAATGCAGGGATCATTTCGGATGATGCTTGGAATGGAGAATCCCCCAGCACATATTCATTGTGTTTGAAGTGATCAGCACGCTTGAGGATCAAGGGGCTGTTCATCCAAGCACGGCTGTCGTGGGTGGACCCGGGCCATCCAACAACGAGACTTCGAACTCTTCCAACATCATCGCATGTCATCAAGCCGTGGACTGAATACGAAGCTTTTCTGCTAAAATAATCTTCTCCTTAATGTTGCGGTTTTGCTGCAAGCGAGAATAGCGCCCCATCCGTGATTCCAACGCAGTTTACAGAGCCATATTTCTGCTGCATCCGTTGCGATATCAAAACCCACCCCTCTTCGTTTGGCCATGCCATAGTGACGGGTTCAAGCTTTAAGACGACATTCGTAGCCCGGAAAAGGTAGTTGTGGACGAACCCACTCGCGATTCCAAGGAGAGGCCCGATTTGACGGCTGTGTTGTCATTTCCGAATGTCCCGAGAAACTTAGGTAGCGTTAGCATGTGAAGCTCCGGTCCACCACGAAAGAGCTTGCTCCCCTTCGAAAAGAACGCAGAATCATGCTTCACCAGTGCCACTAGGCGAAAGAAAACG
This sequence comes from Phytophthora betacei, assembly GCA_011320135.1. Classification (NCBI taxonomy): domain Eukaryota; phylum Oomycota; class Peronosporomycetes; order Peronosporales; family Peronosporaceae; genus Phytophthora; species Phytophthora betacei. Next base: position 34,092 of record JAANHX010000488.1, read on the forward strand.
TCTCGGTCAAGTCGAAAATGATCATGGAACTCCGTGGCGTTCAGGTAATCGTGGTCATAGAGCAACTTACGCCATCGAGCACTACGCCGACGATACTTGTTGGGCCGATCAACGTAACTCGATGACAGCAAGAGATCGTACTCCGACTGTCAATGCGCATCTAGTTCATCTGCGGAAGAGTCAGGGTCAGTCAGGAGTTCGCGGTTAGTTGCTGCAACTCCCCGCCTATCTAGGATTCGGTGCAGCTCACGTATCTTCTTCCCACGGGCCGACAAGCGAGGCATTTCTCTCTAACTTGTTGATGTTAAGAAAGGAAACACGGCAAAAATATAAAACTTGCTGCAACTCCAATTTGGGGTAGTCAATTGGGTCGGCTCTGATTGGTTGTTGATGTTGCTGCTCAAGTGCATGAAAAAATGAATTCTTCTTTCTGCTGCACAATTGACAACCACTATTGAAAACGAGATTTTTTTATTTGACATCCGACGTAAAATTGTCGCGCGGAGCCAATGGTGTTGCCCGTTTCTACTTTTTTTACTGGAACATGTGCAATAGTTAGAAATTTTCCACAGTTTCACTCTAGTGACATTGTGCCATAAGTAGCATTTTGTATTATTTTGGAGACAGGTATCATTTTGATTAAGCTGTCTGTGTCTACTGCAGATTTGCTCTGCCTTACTTGCGAGCCTTCTTGGGAGTAGGACGACTACCGTCCTTGACATCTCTACCTCGGTGGTCCTGGTTGGCCTTCGTTGTACGAACCATTGAAGCCTGGTGTTCCTGACGAGCTTCTTTTGGTCGCGGCACTAAGGTCACAAGCGGAGAGCTAAGTGGCTGCAAAATTTTGTGGTGGGGGCGAGGAAGTCGGCGAAGAATTATGGACTGGACACTGATATCTTCTTGAAAGTCGTTTGACAAATGAGTGGGCTCGTGTAGGTGCGAAAAATGATGGCCCAGCTTTGAATGCGATTATCTCGATAACTCTAAATGGTACATTAGTACCATTTTGTTTTGCGTGGTCTCATATACATGTTCACATTGAATACATTAGGTTAGCGTTCGATATCATCGATCATTAATACATCAAAGTAATTACCCCGTGCAGCCATTGCACATTTAGTCAAAATTACTTAACAGACAAGCCATATCCGCGCCAGACATGATTCCGATCAGGACATATTCCTGGTCGAACAGGAAGTATACAAAATTAGGTCGCAGATTAAATTGGGATCCTTAACATAAATAACGACGATTTTTACGAACTACGGCCGCTAGAGTAATTGTGAAGGTACAGATGGAGCGTGGTTGCGCTCCCGTTTCGTTTGAGCCCGTATCGTTCCCCAAACAAGCTTATCTCCCAAGAATCGCGTCTCCACAAAATCGCCCTTCCGTCCACCACAACCAGAATGGCACTGCCACGAACATCTGCTTCCAGCATTCCCGAGGGCAATTTATACTTGTATGCAGCATGTGCAGGTGTTGAAGAAGGCATATCGATTCGCAACGCAGCAGATTTGTACAAGGTGCCAAGGGAATCGCTCCATTGAAGGGTGCATGGATACGTTTCTATTAAGTGCAGACGCGGCTCACAGCGCACTTACATCAATGATGCAGCCGACGAAGGTCTCACCGAAGCGATGTTGTATCGTGCTGCTCATGGTCTGTCGATGAACACCGCTTCTTTCCGGGATTTAGCGCGTAAGGCGGCACTGGCAATCTGCATCAAAGAGGTACCCGCCAACTTTCCGAACTCAACGGGGGTTCAACGCTGAATTGAGAGGCACTCAGACGTGATTTCGTTTAGGATTGACCGTAATCTAGATGCTAAGCGGTCTGTTTGCTCCACCGAGGAGAATGTGCGCTACTACTTCAACCACCTATCAATGGCCATGGAGGATCTGGGACACATGGATTAGCCTGCGCAGATACAGAACTGCGACGAGACCGGTATAGCCGCACAAGGGTTCTGCAACGTGCGTGAGCTGTGTCCCAAGGGAATGTCAGCCAATGTGCAGCGCTCATCCGATCCCGAGAATGTGAGCGTTTTAGGCTGCATCAACGCTGACGGAGGATTCATTCCTCTTCTGTACATCTTCGTGGGTACTCACAGGAAAATGAGCTGGATGAAGAAAGTCCCTATGGACTCGAAGTGTCAGGTTACGAAGTCCTCCAACATAACTAAAAAAATTCTACAGTAGTTAAGCGGTTCGTGGATTTACTGCCCACCGCACGACCTCAGCTCTTCGTCTTCGACGGTCATTTTGCACATATATCACTGGATATGGTGGAGTACGGTGAGAATCACGGTGTTCATATCTTCGTTCTTCCAGCCCACACATCGCACGTTTTTGCAACCACTCGATGTCGGAGTGTTTCAAGCCTTTAAAAGAATGTACAATACTGGCGTAACGCAGCATTCACTACAGCTTAATGGTGCTCTGCCTATCAAAGACGACGTCACATGGATGAGCAAGGAGTCGTTCGAGAAGGCTTTTATTGCTTAAAATTTATCCCGTTTTGCGATTCTGGCAAATTTCCTGTTTCGTTACAAATAATGCTCTGTAAAATGTTGGGAAACAAATCAACCGCCAACATTGTTTTGCTACGCTACCACTCGGTGATGACACCGCATTTTGATGGTGAACCAGGCGATTCACGTACCCAAGAAGTGGTGAAGCGTCGGAAGTTGAGGCTTGACACACGTAACGTAGCTCACTTGTCTCTCAAAATGCTTATTGCACCAGAAGCACAAAACCCCTCAAAGAGCAGCTTTGTAGACGAGAAGGTGTCAGGCGGTAAATTGCTGAGCTACAGCTAGATGGCGCACGCTGCAAAACTTGAGACGCGCACGCTGCAAAGCTTGAAAAGTAGCGTGTAAAAGAAGCCGCCAAGGAGGAAGCTAAACGTGTCCGACAGGAGGCAAAATTTGAGGCGAAGCGCGCGAAGGATTCTGCCAAGATAGAAGCCAAACGTGTTCGTGAAGCTAGAGCGGAAATGGCGCGTTAAACGTTTTTTGCCCCAAGACGATGAAACGCTCTCTCAAGCAACTTTCTTCGGTGGGGGGCTCGGATTAAGCTGGCAATGTTTGTAGTCATGTAGTGGAGATATGGCCTTTTGACCATACAAATGCGTAGTTAAGTTCATTTGACTAGGAACATGTCCTCATTTTTTATGTGTGACTTGAGCAAATTAGAATTTTGTAATAGCACCTTAGGTGACCCACTTCATGTCTGATGCGGATACTGTACGTACCTGAAAAACTGAATGCAAAATACTAAATAAATACATCATTGTCATTGCTAATGCAACTTGTAATCGATGAGAACAATGAATGTTCATGTTGGAAAGGTGACTTGAGATCAAAATTAAAGCTAAAGCTCCCAAACCACGGTACCGTGACGGAACCCGCTTTTGGTTTGTTCGCTCTGTGTTTTGAGCCGCCTTCACTACATAATCCTCGCAACGTACAAGTGATTCTGTACATGAATGCCATTTTGCGTGTTTGCTCGCTTAGATGTACTTTTGATCCGAAGCGTGCAACTGCTGCGAACCTGGTTCTCGAGGTATTACCACTTTGCTCGCCAACTCAGTCAGGTTCTGGTTCGCTTCGTTTCAGGCGTGAGTGACAAAACTTAAGACAGCCTGAGGTGGAACACAAGCTCACGCTGCGCCAACAATGACCCGGTTGACGACTAATTAATCGCACACTTCAATCTTCGAGTCTTTCGTTACTTAAAATGATATCCATCAAGATGTCCGCATAGTAAACTTCGGACATGTTGATCGCAACTTCCCTGCTGTCAGCAATTGTGCGGAACGTAGACGTACCAATCTTCGTAACGCGCACCTCACCGCCATTTGTAGCTTTGCTAAATTTGTCACAGTCAACCGGATCGCACAGCATGTTTCAGTCCTTCACAAGATGACCGCTATGTCCACTGTCCATACCCCACGAGTCTGACTTTGCGCTCTCCATCGTTGTCACAGCCAACGCGACGCTGGCCGATGCTGCAGCAGCGCCTTTATTCTTCTGCGGGCAGTTCGCCTTCCGATGCCCGACTCTCCACATTCACAGCGGGCGCGTGCTTCTCTACTGTCAACACGTGCGGCAAGTTCTCGACATCCTACCATGCATAACCACCCCTTCAAGTCCAATTCGCTTCTTTAGTTTTGATCACCATGGCCACTTTCATGGACGCGATCACCTCGTCCGTGCCCACCACAGCTTCTTTTACTACTGTTGCTGATGTACGTGTTGGTTTCGTCCTCGATCGCTAACAAGTCGTGCATTTGTATTTTTGTCGAATTAGTAAGGCGCCAAGTCGCTGGATGAACTGTAGCCCCCAAACGTAGGCGTCAGCACCGATACCCGCGTATTTTGTCATATCGGAGAGCATCGAGAGCCCAGTCCAGGTCCCTCACTTTCTGGATTTTGACTCCGAATTTACCGGTGGTACGGCAGGTCGTGCCACGTACATTGACTGCATTTCTGGTTGCCGCGGTTGTTGAGGCGGCATGCGCAGAGGTTGCGACGGCTGGTGCAACGGTGACACAGGGGTGAAACAAATGCCGAATTTTTTTTTCAGGGAAACCGCCCGAAATCGGACACATTTCTGTAATAAATGCAATAATTTATCTTGAAGATTCGCTCCTGCCAGTGACCCCAATATCACCCACGTATGCGTTTTTTTATGACGTCTGTGGACACTGAGCCCGGTTGACGAGTTCTCAGAGGGTGGCGTACGCGTCCCTTCGGTGATACCCTTCCACAACCTGGTCGAATAACACCAAACAACGCCCAATCACCACAAAAATTGTGGTGAGACCACGCAGAACAAAATGATACTTACGAACCTAAGTACGAATCGCAATTTAAGCAAAGCTAAAGCGGGGCGTCTCCTCTATCTCTTGAGCCCTTATAAGCTACAGAATGCTTAAAACTGAAGAAGTTGTGGTCGCTCAAAAATATTATCTCCATTTACGGGCCCTCGAAATGACGATACATTTAGGAGTGCTGTGAGCTCAATATTTTTTCAATTTTAAAAATTCAAGTGAGATTTTAGAGCATTTGCTAAAAGCAATTGAATAAGGGTAGTTTTACAGTTTTTTTATGGAAGTTTACGCCAAATGTCACAGCTCCGATTTAGTGCGAAAATCAATTGGCCAACTTTAAGCTCGATTATCTCGATAGCTCTAAATGGTTCGTAAGTATCATTTTGTTTTGCACTACTTATTTAGTAAGTTTCTTCCAAAGATATCTCACACAAAAAATGAAATACGCGCATTTGTAAGAAATTAATACGGCTAGGCGTACTTTTAATACAAACTTCTTGACTGTGTCAGAAAGAGGCTACTATTCGAGTGTTGTTTACGCAAAGACAGCTCTACTTCCGCAGCTTGTAACCTCGTTAGAATGTGTACTTATATGAAAAAAATAAAAACAAACTTGATGATTGGAGCGCATAACAAATGTGTGAATAACACACCGCTTGGCCCCGAATTGATCCCTCTGCAAGTAGGGCAGTTTACTTCGAACCAAAGCACCATCCGGATCCCAGTATAATTTGGATGAATATTCAGCCAAAATGACTCCTCGAATGCTTCTACCGGAATTAACGGTATTTTTGCAACCGATCAATTTTTTGCAACCAGTGGCCCGTAAAAAGTCTGCAGCGCAACCAAATTAACCAGTTTGGCATCAAATCAGTGTCCCAGTTAAAGCACGCTATTGATTACAATATTGTGAGCAAAGCGACGGTTTCAAATGGACAGGAGTATCTTGTGCGAGATTTTACGCCTTCCGCCGTTCTTACGGTTTTGACTTGAAAGGTACTTTTTACACGGTTGCAGAAAACACGTAAATTCCGGTACTGTACAGAGCTGTCTACTGCAATTATTAATAAGGGAAGTGGTCAATTCGAGGCCGGTTTTGCAGGTGCAATTTTCGGAAAGGCACTGCTTCGGACTCGAGCCTCGGAAGTCATAAGTTTTGACAGTTCTGGAAACCTCCGGAATCCCTCTTTTTTTTAAGGTGGTGAATGGCACATAATATGACAGTGTTGGTCGCTGTATTGTTACTTAAAGAAACCACTGGAATTGTGGCGGAGGTTCAATTAAAGGCCGGAATTAGACTTGTCTTGAGTATGCTCATTGGTACACCAGCATCAGGGCTAGGTCTACTAGAACGGTGCATATTGGTCGTACTTAAGGCATTATCATAGGCTACTAGGTTTAAGAGGTGATGTCATTTTGGGAAGGACAGCATTTCCAGAAGCACGCAGACACAGACAGCGCTCGAAATGTCGAGCGGGGCGCCGGCTCTGCTCGAGCCCCCAGAGCTCCGCTGCCACTCAGAGAACCTCGTACGGCTGCTCATGCGTCATGGCTAGTGACTCCCACCTTTTGCTGAAGCCAAGACCTCCTGTGTGATGTGAAACTGCCCGGCAGGGTGGGGGTAACGCTGCCGGATTGACAGACACACAGATTCAACCAATTTGGTACGTCAATCTTTTGGTTCCACATACTTATGAGGTCGTACTGACAGTTGCTGTGTCTAAACTACTGTATAATCTACAATATCGCTACCAGTGTCAACGCTTGGCGACATCGAGGTCGTCTTCTTGCAAGGATTAGCCTGAACTACTCGTGTTCGCGTGTTTGCGGCATTGTGAGGATCTCGTCTTCGACAAGCGCCTTCATATGCAGCCATGTGGCAAGCAGGACGTGGCGAGGCACCCCATTTCGTGTGTCTTTCTGGCAGTCCCGCCAGTAGTTTGGATTTCGCGCCAAATCTGTATAAATTTCTGTGAGTTTCGTGCTTAGTTGTATATAAACAAATGAAATGCTGGAAATCGTAATACAGCGTATGCATTGGCTAATATCACACCGGCCTCGAATAGATCCACCGGCCTCGAATTGGAAGTTTCCCTTAGGTTATTTGATGCCTCGCCTCTTCATTGAAGAGTCTTCAAACGGACACGATTTTGCACTCACTCCTGATGGGATTTGAATACAGAAGTCCCCCTCAATAAGCGTAGGGATCGTCTGATAAATTTGAATTGGGAATTTTATGCAATCCGGTGATTTGTCTAATGTACCCCCATCCCTGTTATCCGATACAAAGGGGTATATGAAGTGCAAGCCTAGCTTATTCTGTACATGATCTGCGATCCCAATAACGACGAATTCCTTAATCAAAATCATTAATTCCTACAACCAAATAAATGCGTACAAGTGTTTGAGTCTGTTGACCCTTTGGGACCCAATAACCTCTATTATTTAAGTCATTGCATCGTTCGTTTTCTGCGTAATCACAAGACTCGAGGATAACGGATTCTCATGAAATAGCGCTACGCGTAGTACTTGCACTGCAATACTTAAATAGTAAGAAGGTAAGCTTACTACTGTATCGCTAGACTCCGTGCTACTGAAGTACATTTAGGCCCTGCAACTAAAGAATACATATGCTAGCTAAAGCGAGACGCGGTGAGCATATTTGCAGAAATAAATAATGTTGGTACCGGTACAAACTATCGCCTTGAAAGCTTCGTAATTTCGAGTCGAAACAACGATTTCCCCGCCTCTCATCATATGGAGGATCACAGGATTGGACGTATTATTACATGCGGTGCATGAGGCATTGTTACTTCGCAGCAAGCCAGTGAGGCTCAGGCATTATCGTTTTTGCTGCTACTGACAAACCCACAATGGTGCGGTTCATCTTCCAGATCCTGGCGACGGTGGCGTTAGTGGCTGGCAGCACTAGCGCTCAACTTGACTTTGGAAAGCTAAAGGAATACGCGACGGACTTCAAGGACCAGATCACCAACAACGCTACTGACGCTCCAGCGGGAAAGAGGCCATTGCACGGTCTTCTTTCTGGTCTTGAGTTTGGCGGCACTGGCAATGACGCGTACGAGTACCGGGACGCTGTTGAACCGGGTGAAGTCGTGAGAGGTGTTACCATTCATACCGGCAAGCGTGTCAACGATATTGGCATCATTCACCAGAATCTGGCGGGGGAGCCTGTTACTTTCTTTGCCAGCGGGAAAGGAGGTGACCCACACACGCTCATGTTGGGCCCAGACGAACACATTACTAGTATTGAGGCCCACACAGGAGAGAAGGATGGCCGGAAGCGTATCTCGTTCATCAAGTTCACCACCAACAAGGGCAATTCAGTTTCAGGTGGAACCCCCACGAACGATATTGGCAAGGAGTCTGCTCCCGAAGAAGGATACCAGGTTGGCGGGTTCTTCGGAAAGCGTGGCGATGAGATCGATTCGGTGGCTGCCATTTGGGCGACCATTTTGCCTTAGTGATTATGTCTTCATGTTACGAAAGGAGGATCACATTAAAGTGGAAGTGGCTCCGTGTTACTAAAGCATAATGATTGTTTTTTCTTTTTTTCATTAAGGAAACGAATGAGTTCGACGATGGTTATTGTTGTGGTTGTCTGCTCGATCTTACCTTTAGGTAATTCGTTGCGAGCATCGCCGTCATATTTGTCATGCTTTTGTATTTCTTTTTCTTACGAGTCTCTGAACCACGAAATCTTTTTTTATATCAGCCCAGCAAAAAATATATCGCAAGTAGGTTGTTTTCATGCCGCTGTGTCTTGAATGATCGCATCAGTCGAGAACGTGAATTTGCCTATACGGATTGTAGGCACGCAATATCTAGAATCGCTTTCGGAAAGCTTGACGCCAGCAACTTCAGCTAGTTTGACCACCAGCACGCGCGTACTAGCCACCGCTTCTTTGGTCCCACCATACACGACGCGCTTAACACCGTCACCGAAGCATGCTACACCTATCAGCGGTTCAATACTGCGCTCAAAGTCTCTCGTATCCTGACAGGCTGGGATAGTCAGCTCCAAGTAGAACGGTTGTCCATCCAACACATCGAGCTTCTTCAGCGCTTCGTAATCGGTTAATGCGTCTGTTAAGTACCATTCGAAAATGCGGAGGGTATCAGAGCTTGACGCATGCCCCATACCCAAGTTATGGCGTGTCAAGGAGTATATTTGCACAAGCGCCCGATAATACAAGGCCTTTGCCTTGTGGAAACGCATGGCCAGCAATCGTTTCTCCAACAAATCAAGGATTTCTCGAACTTGCGAGGGTTTGCCAACAGAGACTCCCATTAGTGCGGTGGAAACCATAAACTTTGTGAGAACTAACGTTGTGGCGCACATCTCGCGCACTTTAGCGAGTGCAGGAGCTGTGATAGCGATGTGATTAGTTCTCTCGAACCTCTGCATCAGATGTATCACGTGTAACGATTCCGAGAAAATAGCGTGGCGCATTCGAAGGTTTCTAGCGTCAGAATACTCGTCGACTAGCCCCTGTAGTTTCCCGATCACTTTGCAAACGAGCTGCACGTCGTCGACTTTGCTGAAGACAGGAATATCTGGATCTCGCAAGCGAGAAAATGCAGCCGATGTTTTTTGTCTCAGTGAGTTCTCCAAGATACTTACACGGTAGTTATTTACTTCGGCTTGAGCGTCTGCTGACACTAGCAGTTGTTGGAGCATCTTTGTGACTTCTGCTACGTCATCCTTCTCTGTCGTCGCCGTTTCGGTTGCTTCGTCTCCCGCATTGTTACCTTTGTTGCGGTTTTTCCTCTTCTTGTTGTTTTTCTTCTTCTTTTTCTTCGTCGACTGCCCTGAATTTACCTTTGAGTTCTCAGCTTCAACTCGGTGAACTTCACTACTGCAAGCAGGCTCCACGTTCAGAGAACCGTCAAAGGCTCGAGAGGAGAACATGAAGTATCTTTGCTCGCAGATTACGGATGAGCCATCAAATTTGGTTTCAATCACAGCTGCGATTTTCTTGCACATTGCAATAGCTAGCTCGTCGCTGATGAGCTCAGATCCTGGATAAGGACAACCCGGTAGTGCACGTATATCGAACGCATCATGCGGCCGTAGACAGTCACACGTCTGAGTCACGCGAACTGCCATCCCATCCAGAAAGCACACACGCCGTTCATCCAAAGCACTGTACATTTCCGAGAAAGCGTCCGAGAGATCATCGTTGAGCTTCAGCATGTCACGTGACAGGACGCGGGTGTCAAATAACTCTTGGGAGCAGATATCTGCAGCCTTATCAAGTAAACCCTTTGATGATACACCTTCCAGAAATGACGTATCGTTCTTCGTCATGAGCCGGAATATCTTCGACATTTCGTTCAGATATTGGATTGGCCGAACTTTGATACTATCCACACTTACTGGGGTGTTACCTCGAATGGCAGCATCCAACGCCGTTGCTTTCAAATCGGAGCTAAGTAAAAAGGTGCGATAGTAAGCGCCACGCACTGCTGCAGCTCGGCTTGGAGTGAATATCATTTCTCCGTAAAGGTCCAGTATATCCTCGAAAAACTGAATGCGACAGCACAAACCCTCGTTGACAAGCGCACTGTACACATGACAGAAACTACGTAGCTTCGATGTCGCCACAGCCTCACTCGCTAAGTCCAAGTATTCCAAATGATGATCCAGCATTGTAAGTCCCGCAACCAGCGGATTAATGGCAGCCAAATGGTCACTTAGAGCTGAACGTTTGAGCTGTTGCGCGTAAGTTTCGAGAGCCTTTTGAAGCTCCTTGTCAGCAGCTTTTACGGCGCCTTTTGCAACGCAAACATTAATTCGAGTCAAGAGATCGGCGGTATGCTTCAAGGTCAAACTCGTGTTGCGACTTAAACCTCCGTCTCCTTGCAGCGCTCCAACCGACTTTATCCAACAAAGACACACAAACACCGTCGACATTTCAATTTCGTGCGACGTAAAATACTTATCCATAGCCGTCAGGAATGATCCAGCGAGGCCCCAGTCGGGGACTGCAGTTGTGTCGTACGAGCTAGCGGTAGTTACCTTTGAAAAGATGAGCGTATTGTACAACTCTGACAGGTTCTGCAAGAGAAAAGTCACCATGCCATTGGAACCCGCGAGTAGATACTCCGGTGTCCGTTCCTCGTCGTAGTTTTCTCCATAGAAGCCAGGCGGTAGGGCTATTCTATACCGTGAACTGGGAGGGATCATGTCAGAGAAGGACTTAAGCGTAGTCGCGATAATGAAGAAGTCTGCCAGAAACATTCCCTGGCCGGTGACAGGTTTGTACACCTTTTCTTTGATCATTGCATCCCATGTAGCATCCATCGCTTGTGTCATAAGCGCCCCCAATCGCTTCTTTTCTGGATCAAACACAAGTCGACAGAAATCCCCTGCAGTTTGAAGTGACGGGTATCGCAACTGTAGCGTCGCCGTCAAAGAGTTGGCAGTGTCAATGGCTAATTTGGTCACCACGGTGGCCTCGAGCATCGTGCGTTGCTGCTTCTTCACTGACTTGTACATCTCAAACACTTTTTCTCCTAACTCTTCCAGTTCCACAAAGAAATACACCACCTCCAATCGCATATCCTCTGCAAAGGCTTCCTCCAGCACTTTTTTTCGGTCAGCTTTAAACCTCGTCGGAGCTGATGGTTCTGGGACGTAGGTGTCCTCATCCGGGAAATAGTCTTCATCCACTTCCAAAGCTTCGTAATAATTCTCAAATTTGCTGCTCTCAACCTCAACAGCAGTTTCGACGTTTCCTGGCTCCACTTCCACCTCCTTTAGAGTGTTATACCAGTTCCTTAACTTCTCTAAAAAGTGTTCATGGCCGTGTTCGGAGTCTGCGAAGAAGGCGGCGACGCGTTCTCTCAATGTGATGGCACATTGACAAGCAGTGAGGGCTTTGGGGAAGTCCTTTAGAAGGTTGGGAGTTAGCGTGGCGGGCTGCGCAGCGATCTCCTGCACCACCTCATTTAGTGTCGCTAGCTTCACATGTTCATCAGCGTGACGTCCGTTGCCTCGTGCACGCAGCAGCCAGTCGAGGAAGAAAGCAGTAGCGCGTTTGTAGCGAGCGTATTTACTTGCAGGGAACGACTCCATGGTTCGACGCTGATTTGTGTGTGGTGATGTCAATGTCTCTCATACTGCCGTTATTGTAACAATCTGGATCCATCTTTCGTGCCGCTTGATTGACCACAGCGCTGTAAGCTACATTAAATGAGAGAACTGGATACATCTTTCGTGCCGCTTGATTGGCTGTAAGCTACTTTAAATGTGAAAGAGAAAATTTTCTCTTCCAGCAGACAAACGCATGTACACCACACCATTTGGACAAAAAGTCAATCTCTGGAGATACGACGGATTTGAGATTGAGGTTTACCTTTGGAGATGCCTATGACGAGAATCGGACAAACCAGACTACATACTCCCTGATTCCTCCAACACGATGTTTTTTTCCTGCAAAACCTGGCAGAGCTGTACAATACGCTCACGTATGACAAAGTGACTTAATATAACAAACACTTGTACGGCACGTCAGAAACCCCATTATGGAGAGTAGCTGGATCATTCCTGACGGTCATGAAAAAGTTCATTACATTGAAATGTCAACGTTTTTCGTGTGTATTTGTTGGATAAAGTCAGTGGGAGCACTGCAAGGAGATGGAGGTCTAATTCGAAATACGAGTCTGACGAATACGGCAGGCCTCTACGCTAAAATAAATTATACTGAAGCGAAAGGTGCAGTAAAAGCCGCTAGCTTCAAAAATTCCTAGAATTTTACGCGGCATACAAAAGATCAGCCCAAAACGACCCGTTGGTAGCCGGACTTACAATGTTGAATCATCATTTTGAGTATTTGGACCTAGCAAGTGAAGTCGTGGCTGTATCGAAGCTGCATAGCTTTGGGCATCTATACAACGCGCTTGTGAGCGAAAATTGGTGTCGTCGCATTCAATTTTTTAGGATATATTGGATCTTTACGGAGAAATGATTTTCACTCCAAGCCGAGCTGCAGCAGTCCGTGGCGCCTACTATCGCACCTACTTGCTTAGCTCAGCTTTAAAAGCAACGGCGATAGATGCTGTTGCTCGAGGCGAAAGCGTAAGAAGCACGGCTGATAGTGTCAAGCCACGGGCCATACAACGTCTGAAAGAAGTGTCCAAGATATTCCGGCTTGACCAAAAATGACACATCATTTTTGGGAGGTGTGACGTCTAAAGGTCTACTGGATAAGGCTGCGGACATTTGCTCCAAAGAACTATTTGACACGCGGGTACTATCGCGTGATATGCTGAAGCTCCACGATAATCTCACGGATGCTTTCTCTGAAATGTATGGTGTGTTGGCTCCAGGGAATGTGCGTTATCCGAATGACGTTGACGAAGTGACGTTACGCGTCATCCGGATTTGTGATTGTCTACGACCGAATGGCGAACTAGATGTCCGAGCATTACCTGGTGGACCTTATGGAGGGATTGAGTTCATCAGTGATAAGGAATGTGCAGGAAGGTTGGAGAAGTGATTGAGTCCACATTCTCTCTCGAAGTCTGCGAGCAAAGATACTTTATGTTCCCCTCTCGAGTCTTTGACGAACCAAAAAGTGCGGAACCTGCTCGCAGTGAAAGTGACCACCAGGTTGGACCAGAAAAAGCACATACCGCTTCAGGGCAGTCGGCGAAAAAGAAAAAAAAGAAAAAAACAAGAAGAAAAGCAAAACGGGCCAAGCCACAGGAGGCGCAACCATCAAGGTGGGGGCAGCAGAGATTGACGAGTTATCAGACGTCACAAATATGCTCCAGGGGCTGCTAGTGTCGACGAACTCTCCTGACCAAGCAAACGACAACTGAGTCAGTACACGTTTCTTAGAGGACTCACTGAGACAAAAAGCGACGGCTGCGTTTTCGAACTTGCGAGATCCGCGTCTTCCTGTATCTAGCAAAGCTGACGACGTGCAGTTTGTTTGTAAACTCATTGGGAAATTGAAGGGGTTAGTGGACGAATGTTCTAGCCTTAGCAGAATGAATAGCACGAGCGCTCGAATGCGCGAGGCTATTTTCTCGGAATCCTCCCTCATTTTGCACCTGATGCAGAGATTCCATCGGATTAATAACCCCGGGGTCACGGTTCCTGTAGTCGCTAAGGTAAGAGAGCTATGTGCCACGGGTCCAGATCTTCCCAAGTTTATGGTTTCCACGGCTCGGATCGGGGCCTGTGTTGGCAAAATGCCACAGGCACGAAAAATTCTGGATTTGTTGGAGAAGCGATTGCTGGATATGCGTTTTCACAAGGCGAAGCTCTCGTATTATCGGGAGCTAGTACAAACGTACTCCACAACACGTCAAGAGTTGGGCATGGGACGTGCGTCAAGTCCTGACATCTTCCGCGCTTTGGAATGGTATTTGACCAATCATTAACGGATATTGAAATCTCGACATGCTGGATGGGCAGCCGTTCTGCTTGAATCTAACTACCACCGCTTTCCAAGATACGAGTGATTTTGAACATGTTATTGAGCCACTGGCAGGCCTATCATGTTTCGGTGACGCTGTTATTAATAAGCACGTCGTGTATGGAGGGACTAAAGAAGAAGTGACCAAGGCGCGATATATGGTGGTCGTACTAGCTGAGATTACAGGTATCCAGCTTTCCGAAAGCGGCGTACCCGCTATCCGTGTAGCAGACTTCAAGCTCTCAGCCGATGGGATACTGCGACGCGAAATTAGCCTACTTGCAGTCATCGGTTGGAAACTCACGCGTGAGCGGTACACCTTTTACGCCTTCAGCATTGATCAAAACGTCAACCACGCTAGTAAGTAAGTGTTCTGCTTCATCGATCGTTTAGGCCCACCATACTGAAGAGAGAAATACATATTTGTCATGAGCTTGCAACCGAGAGGGGTGTGAGGTTATGATATTGCAGATCAATCGTTAGTAAAAAATCACTACTTTTCTGCCTTGTCTGAACACGATTATGTAGCACCGGTTAAACACCGTCAGCTCCAGAAAGGTGTACACAAGCTGAACACAAAGGAACAAAGGCAAGCATTATCGCCTTCTTCGGCCGCATACATTGCTACACTTACTCTCAACAAAAATCTCATACTGTATTATCGACTTCAGCAGAAACATTGGCACCAGGTCGACTTGGTTTCCTTCATTTTTCTTGCAACACTACGAACGGTTTGCCTAGGACAAACCAAAACACTAAAAAGTGTCGAGTCTTCCCTTCATGCAAGCGAAAATTAAAACTTGCTCACAACGTCTTGTTGCGAATAAACTTGGAGATCATGTCAAGAGCGACCTCGGGTTGATCCCCCGGGGCCATGTGACCAGCGTTGTGTATTTTCACATACGTCAGGTGGGAGAACGATTGCACCATGCCAGCATCCTTGATCCCCGAGGCGGACGTGTACGGACGCATTTTTGCTGCGTTGAATCCGGTAGTACCAAACCAGTTGAGCTTCTTTGCAGTCGCTTCAATAGCGTGGAAATTGCAGAGCAGGTCAGCGTCGCCAACGTACATCAGCACGCGTAATCCTGCATTCAGCAGCTCAGCGACCTTATCACCCACGGATAATTGTCCCGAGTAAGTAGGCGGTCCAAAAAAGCCGGCATTGATACTAGCGTTGAGTTGAATCCACTCGGGACGGCTGGGGTGGACTCCAAGGAACTGACGCACCTTCGGCAAATCTAGATATCCCTTTGTAGTTGGTACCTTGGGCGTACACGCGCTCATGTTGGACACTGCAGTATCACACTTTTGACGGATATCGTATGGATTCCGGTGCTCTCCAAATACTGGAATCCACTGGGTACTGATGCAGAAAGAGCCTGCTTCTGCGCACCGCGACGTATTCGTTTGGCACTCGGTCAATAAGCTTCGGCATTGGGGAGATGCCGCTTGCATCGCTGCCAATTGAGTGTCGTTCACTAGCGTAATATTATACGGATTGTTGGCCATATCGACAAAATGACTGAAGATTTCCACGGGATCAGTGAGCGCGTTGCCAATTGCGATACCTCGAAGGTTTATCGGGACGGAGTCGGCGGAAGCAGGGGAGAAAAGGTGCTCTCCCTGTTTCTTCCAAATGTAGTGAGCCACGGAAGGCACGAAATGGCCTGCATAGCTTTCACCCACGAGGAAAAGTTCTCGTCCTTGGAGCTCGTGGTGTTTCTTCAAAAAGCCTTGGAGAAACCAGAACACGCTCTCAGCTACACGTTCATCCGTAAGCTCATCGTCTTCAGCGACAGGCGAGTAGGAGAACCCAGAATTAACAGGAATGTCGACCCACAGCATGTTGGCTTGTGTAGTCCATGAGAATGGGTTCAGCTTCGTGGAAAGATCGGGGTTAATCGTGAAAGGGCCGTTCTCGACCAGGAGTCCGTACGTGCCGCCCATTCCAGGCCCACCAGGAAGCCACACTAGCAACGGATCCGTGCTTGGTTTGTTGCGTGACTCAAAGTACCAGTAAAAATAGTGGCTATCAACTCGGTTTGGAAGATTAATGTAGCCCACGTCTTGTTTCTCAAGCCTGCAAACGTCAGTGTCAGCTAAGCCACTAGCTGGCCCCATCAAGGTGCCAGCCAATGTCAGGAAGGAGAAGACGAAAGCCACAAGGCGCATGGCTTGGGGAGATCCTTCAATGATTTTTTAGGAGGGAGTTTTCAGATATGGCGTTTACAAAACGAAATTTCTGAAAGGTTTTCTTGGAAACGCTTAAAAAAGTATCAGGCCTTGACCCTGCCCGGTTCAATAAAAATCTTATTATTTCAAATGTAAAAAAGATAGATCGTATGACAAGGGTTATTATAATAATTGCATTTGTCGTCGGTTCCAGCCAGCTAGCGTAGTTTCCAATGCGCTTTTTGAGTGCGGATTCCACAATATTGGATTCATGTACTTTGTTTTAAGATACAGCATTAACCCCTTCGTTCCCGGCCTCAAATATGAGGGTATATTTTGACCTCGTCCCATATACAGATATAAAGGAATTTGTATGGGGTTTCAATTAAGTCCGGATATCTTGGCGCGGGTTCGGGGTGGTAACAACGACTTGCCAGTGTGTATAGTACGGATTCTCCAACATAAAGGAGGGTTTATGTAGTACATTGAGACGATCATATACAACTATGCTGTATAAATAAACATAAGATATGTACTGTTTATTGATTAGCCTATCTTTGTGTTGTTGCATACGTCCAGCAGCGGTGAGTTCATTTATTATAGCCAATAACAAGAAAGATCAAGTGCCGTATCAATTGATTGCTCCTTGCATAGACATGTACGACCAGACGGCGCAACCACTACGCCTCCTCCTCCACCGCTTCATCATCTTCTTCGCTCGACTCCCCAGCACCAGCACCAGCACTTGCTCCGCTCTCGCCTACCTGCTGTCTGCGTCTCCGCTTCTTGCCTGGCCGCGACGCTGGCGGTCGTTCACGTGTCCTGTGCTCTTGCAGTAGGTCGCGCGGAATGTCGTTGCCGTTGTTCCAATCAGCATGCCAAATGCTGAAGCACGTACTGACCCTGCCTTCACGCGGAACGTTGCATAGGTATTTACTAAATCAAAAGAGTTAGCCAAAGCTTACGGTAAGGGTACCAAGCGAGCTACGCACCGTTTGTTCCCGTTCGAGCACTCCGGGCAGAAGTATTTCGTAAACTTGCGAGGCTTGACCTTGTAGATGGCACAGACTTTGCATGATCGGTGGCGTCGCTTCACACCCTGCTCGCAATCGACAGTATCTGGGTTTTCTTCTAAACAATGTCCGTCGATAGCTGACGATGCGCTTCCTTGTAGCTGTGTTGAATCTGCTCTTGCCGGCGAAGGGGCAGTTCTATCTTGCGCAGATGTCGCTTGCTGTTCCAATACAGTCAAGCCCACCATAAGTTAGTTGTTATGTTGGAAGGCTGCTGAAGCAGATGAGGTTATGTTGACTGGTCAACATTTGACTTACCTCAATCTCGTCAAACGCTTCGATTGAATCTACTGCCAGTAGCTGCTCCATCAATTCCTAAAAAAACGAGAAGTGTTTTGGCGGGCGCCTGTTGTTTACCTTTCGATAGTGTCGATGAACGATAAACGCATTCACGAGCGCCATATCCAGAAGCCCCAGAAACAGAGTCTTGTAGTACTTGCGTGTTTTGTAGCAAAGTTGCACGCTGTAACGTTGCAACCGGAGTTGATCATGGACGTCGACTCCACCCATCCAGCGGTGGTAGTCGCGAACAAGCTCTGGAGCCGGCACCGGCGTCATTTCTCCGTGGATGCGTCTCACTAGAATACAAATACAATTAGTGCTAGCAACCAAATAGGAACCCAATGCATGTAGTACGTACTCACGGTGCCGGTTTGGCGGCTGCCCCCACTTGAGAGCAGGTGCACCGGGTTACGGTCCATCCACATGGCAGCAGTTAATTGCGGAAACATCTTGTTTTGAGCCAGCTTGATGGTACCTTGCGGAGGCACCAGTACCTCGCGCCTGTTCACCTTTTTTTTCTTTTTCGTAGTGATCACTCCAGCAGCGTAACCTGATCTATCCGTCTGTATCGTCCCCGTTAGATACATCCGATAATGAAGCAGCTCCAGCGCCAGCTTGACCGACGTGTAGAAACGGTCGGTGACGACTAACCTCCATGGAGACGTCGGTGACGGAGATAAGAGAGCTTTCATGTTTCGAAGTACAGCCGCTTCTCCAGTGTTGTTATCCTTTGGAACAGGAGTACGTAGATGTGGCTTCGCCCCGCAATAAATCTCAATTCTAGCAGGCAAACACATCAACAGAGACGATTATGTTAATATTATGTTGTATCAACAGATGGCGCAGGATTCTTATGTTGGACAAGTCAACATAAGTACTTGGGCCAAAAAAAAGGCAAGCCGAAGCTTGCCTCAAGTTACCTCATGCAGTACGCGGTCTTGGCACACGCAGCAAAAAACACCTTCGTCCCCCACTTGTGGGGCTTGTCCTTGTTGAAGATCCTCATGGGCTTGTATCGCGAGCGCGAAGGCAGTGTTGCTTCATCAAAGCTGATGACTGGGGGAGCTCTGTATCCACGAGCGAATGTTCGCTGTAGCACGTCGAGCACCGGTCGAATCTTCCACGCTCGGTCCGTACGGGCTTGTGGCGACTTGTTGCTCGAAAAGCGTAGATATTCCATGATATGAAAAAAAACGATTCTTTCCCATCACGAGACTGAAGCGGTTTGACGGTAGAACTCCAACTTTCTTCATTGACCAATGCGCTGCAATGCCTTTCCGGATGGGGACCAACATACGTGCAATCAGCAATGCCAGAACTTGAAGGACCTCGTAAGTTTGTATTTCTTCAACTGCTGACAACCGCCGTCTGATCTCAGCAAGATCTTCTGCTTCGCCACCACTACGCTGTTGCTGTCTGCGAATTGAGCGGGCCCTCATAGGGATTGACTGAGTATGATAGCGGTTGCTTTCGACAGCAATTTGGGACCAAATCTTCGGCGGCAGGAAAAAGAAGAGCAATGCCAGCGGATGGTCCCCAAGGCGTAGCACGCTGTCACTTGGTCCGTATGGCCCATCATACAACCCAGCATACGTTGGGTCAGGTCCAAATTTAGTCGCGTCTAGATACAACACACAAGGACAAAAACTATGTTAGCCTTTATGTTAACTCAGAAACAAAATGAAAGGATTATGTTGGATTCGGCCAACATAACGTACCATACTCCCAGCCATCGGTACGCATTGCAGTGATCAGTGGTGCGTTCTTCGTTGCGGATAACCACGCCGTGTTTGGAAGCTCCTCGATGTCGTGGTCCGAATCTTCATCTGTCAGCTCTCCAATGTCCCAGTCACCGTCCCAACTATCGTCATCAGCATCTTCTTCGTCTTCAGGTTCCTCACGAAGCTCTGGGTCCTCGTCGGAGTTGAGCCCGGTGCATTCGTCAGCTCCTTCGTCCATAAAGTTAGGGTCTGTGTCAATAACACACGCAGGTACACTGTGCACAACGTCTGCTTCGTAAACACTCTCGTCTTCGTCACCTTGCATTCTCTGTTCACCATACATCACGTATGTTGGATATTATGTTAGACATGTTGTCAGCCACAATCCTTCTAGGTTGGATAAACGAACAAAACGCACCGTGTCATCGTCGCCATCGCTGTCTTCTTGTAGGAGAGCGCGGCGATGCTCTCTTGTCGGCATTTGAGTACTACGCTTTCGTTTTTCAGCACTGGAATCAGTAGTAGCTAACGCGATACCAGACTGTTGGGCAGGCAGCGCAGTCTCAACGCTCAAAACCATGTCCGCGACGACTTCTGTCACCTCCGTCTCGTGGTCTGCTTCCACCTCCATCGCATCCGCTATCGCGGTTGTCTCTATCGTCTCCTTCGCTTCAGCAATCGTCTGGTTTCGCGAGCCCTCTTTTTCGCCCGCCGTGTCTGCAACCTGAGCACTTGCTGAAGGAATATACAGACCTTTATACTGCGCCACCTCCATATCTGCGGTTGTGCGCTTGGCAGCCTTCTTCTTTGTCGCCTTCTTCACCTTCGTCTGCCCTGCTCCATCGCTGCCGCTCTTCTGCTCTGTCCGTCGAATGCGGCGCTCGTGACGCTCACTTAGCAGAGCCTCGCGACAGAGGCGCCTTTCTTGCTCGGTGAGGTGGTGACGCGGTGTCTTGGGTGTCGGCGCAACCATGTTGCTATCGGCCGTCGTTTTGAAGAGTGAGGAGGTTGGTGGCTGGTGGCCACTCGCTCGATAGTGGGTGTGTACCTCCCTTTTCTAACTCATTCAACCAAACTAAACCTAAGCCTGTGCATGTGACCGTTTTACACTCATATCAATGACTTCATTTCACTATAGCGGGGAAAGGGGGGATATGGACCGTTGCCCCATACAAAATTCAGGTATAAGATTTGCTTATGTTGGACCTCCAACATAAAATAAAAGGTGCAATAGAAGTGAATTAGGGTATACACCCCTTATGTTGGATCTTCCAAGGATCTTCTGGATCTTCCAACATAAGGGGAACTAAGGGGTTAAGATAAAACACTTATTAATGTACAGATAATGAACAGGATATCGTCACAGTACACAGAATCGATGCTCATAAAAACGAATGCTAAAACGAACCATCCCGCGAATCCGCTTAGAAGCTTCGCTGTAATAAATTCATCTTGAAAGCGGTTTCTATCTTTTTTATTAATACATACATGTACCACTTTCAAGAACGAGTTTATGTTGTTAGCTCGATTATTTTAAGTATAAAACATGTCATTAAGGTTTTGACATTGTCATGTATTATGAGCGCTGCATGTATCAATGACAAATCATTGGGCGGTCCATTTGTTCCTCCGTATCCTGATACACTACATGGCATGACATGAACTTAGCGTTTCCAAATTGGAAGCGTTTGTTTATTTTTTTTTATCTAATACTCGAAAAAATAAACTTCTGCGATCTTGAAACAACTTCAAGGAGGCCTCGCTAAATACGGCTTGCTGATTTTTTATTCCGGGACTCGTCGTGTCCCATTGCGGGATTTGCGCACTTCCCGAGCTTAACAACCGTTGCAATGGAGCCTGTGCGGCTCGAGCGCCAACAGCAGGTGCCTGCCGACCACCGCGTGGAGGCTGCGCTCACGCCAGAGGACCAACTGGCCGCGCCGTTGGCCGCTGTGAAGCTCGCGGAAAGCGGCGACTTTCCGCGGCTCTTGGTGGCTTTAGCGCTGCGTCCGCGACTGGCGAGAGCTGCCGATGCCTTTGGCATGACGGCGCTGCATTGGGTCTGCAGCGACCCTAAGGCACCCCCACGCGTACTTCTCACTGTCGCGCGTGCGCATCCTGCAGCCGCTGCCACACGAAACCTAGCAGGTTTATTACCACTGCACTTGGCAGTCAGAAAGAGCCTCGCTTTGGAGGCCATCCAGGCGCTGTTACACGTGTACCCTAAGGCCATTGGGGTGCGAACGCCGGATGGTAAGACGCCGCTCATGTTGGCCATGCAAAGACCCGTGGCGTCCAGCGCCGTGCTCTCTCTACTTCAAGTGTTAGAAGCTCATGCGAGGACGGGAGCTCCCTCCCCGACGATGTTGGCATCACGATGGCCCGAGAGTAAACCGGAACAGGATCATCACAAGCAACAACAGGGCGAGGAGCGTACAGAAGCAACGATATCCGACAGATTCAGTACCTCTAGATCTGTGACACAGGAGGAGACGATCGCTGCGATGATGGCGCCACATGCACCGCCTCCAAGATGGGCACTGGCCTCGAGATGCAGACTTTGTGCTGCAAAGTTTGGATATTTCAGACAGAGGCACCATTGCAGAAGCTGTGGGGTGTCAGTCTGTGGACGCCACTCTAGACATCGAGTGCCTTTAAAACATCTTGGACTCTTCCAGCCTCAAAGAGTTTGTGCGTGCTGCTTTGACGATCTGCAGAAACAACTCAATGTGCGTGCATTGGAGCGCGTGACGCGTACTGGGGGCGCGTATCCGTACATTGACAACGACGACTCGAACAGTATCTATTCAAACACGTCGATGAATCTCCAAACTCGCCATAGACGACGTAGCAAGTCGATCTTTAGTGAGCCAACCCAGCGTCATGGACGGAGTGACTGGGAATGTTGCACCGACAACAATAGCGAGGCCAGTGCTAATGGCTTCACTCCTGTCTCGGCTCCATGGAATTGGAGTATTGCAGCGTCAGAAGCTGTCGAGTCACTGCAGCCCAGTATGGGCTCCATGTTTCTATCGGTTGCACCGGCACAACTGACGGTACTGGAGCGTCAGCTTCTGCTACGTGAGCAACATGGACACTCTATAGAATCCGAGCCTACTAGACGGAGAAGTCGACAACGACGATCAAGGCCACACTCGTCGGCTCTAGACAGATCGCTGCACGTACAGAGAATGTCGGAGGTGGATTCAGCGTGTTCAAGTGATGAACACGAGTTGGAGCAGCGAATGCAGCAACTCATGGAAGTCAAGCGGGAGCTTGGGGAGACTTTGCGTCGCAGCGAGGAGGATACTGTACGAGCACAGCGTGAGAAGCGGGATCTGGATGCTCTAGCTGCTAAGTACAGGGACAGCGGGTACTCGAGTCCCCCAGAATGCGAGGATGAGGACGAAGAAGCTGAAATCGCCGCGACGCTGGCCTTCTTGAATGCTGGTAGAAGGATGAGTAGCACCGCAGAACTTCTGGAAGACATGGAGCTGCCACTCGATGTGGCTGCCACACACCAAGAGTTGGGCGAAACTTTGCTCAGTAAAGGAGACTTTGCTGGCGCTGTTCTGGAATTGCAACGTAGCGTGGAGTTGGACGCCACTAATGCCACTGCTTGGCTTCAATTGGCGAAAGCTTTGGACGGTGTGGGTGAAGATAGCGAGGCCGCAGAGGAGGCAGTACGTCGTGCACTCGAGCTCGAGCCAACGTCAATAGGCGCACTATCTCTCCTAGGGAAGCTGTTGCATCTACGCGGTGACCACGACGACGCCATCCTAGTGTTTCGCCAAGCACTGGAGCTACAATGCCCCAAAGGACGCGTTTCTGACGGTGCACAAGAATCGGACGCTGAACCCCAAAGCATGGCAATGTAGACACACTAGGCGTACGGAGGCTTATTTGACTAATACTTAAAGTACCGTTTGAATCATTAGCCTGGTGCCTCGTGCTAGTATTTCGTGCCGTATGTGGCGTTGATGAACTTGATGCTAAGTGTCAAAGCGACTTGGTCTACCCAGACTTTTGCCTTTTTCGCGGACTGTTGCGTTGATGATGAAGGCGAAAGCTCTGTCAAGTTAACGACGAGGTAGTTGCCACGAGCTTCGTCTTGGAATTGCATCTGCATTCGCCTTGTCGTCCCACCCAGAGAACTAACAGATAAGTCAATACTACTATCGTCTTCGTCCAGCTGCTGTTGTGATGCTGATTTCAGCTCTAAAACACGACTGAATGCCCACACAGGTACGCAGTCAGCGTCCCAGAGCGTGAAATCCACCACCAAGCAGTTATTCATCGCGAATTTCACGGCCTCCGTCTCCAGTCTAAATAGTGGCTCGGTCTCGGAGGTGAGAACTCGGTCTCGCGTGGCGACAGTGCCCCCATGAATGTTGTCTAGCAGCTGGACGCTCACGCTCCGTGCTCCATTCTCCGGCATGGGAAACTCAACTTGGTACACTTCACGCTCCCAATAGAGCTCATCCAGTGAGCGCAAACTTATTGCCGCTGTATAAGAGTGCAACCCGTGCGTACGGTCCAAATCATCCTCTCTACGGACTTGCAGAGCACGTGGTGGGGCTGAGTACAGCAGCTCCACAATATTCAGCTGCAAGAAGAACTTGGCCACTTCACATTGTTGGGTCCATACGAGCGCAATGAGGGAGCTCGCACGCCAATCACCAAGTGGGAGTTGATAAAGTGCTAACCCAACTCGGCGATCCGTCTCCGCTACAAGTGTCCAGGCATTAGTGGTCAAAGGCCCATCACTAGCAATCGGGAGCCGACGAGGCGTGTGCATCGCAGTGGAAAACACCATCACGCTTAGGTCTTCCAAGGATGAAAGTGTCAGTTCTGGATCCGAGTTTGTGTACTGCAAGCTCAGTCCGTATCGAAATCTCCCTGCTTCCGGCTTGAAGCGACATGCCGCCGTCGTCGAAGTATGGCGTCTGCTGCCCATCGCCGCTGCGACAGCGACAGTAGAAGCTGGAGGTGCTTTGGGTAGCAGCTCCGCTCCGTTCACAAAAAGATCCGACGTAATTCGCAGTGTCGCCAGCATCTTCTCCATCGACTGCACCAATGAATGTGGCTGAAGTCGTCGAAACAGTTCGTTCGTCTTCCTTTTAGCCACCATCGACGAAGTGGAGGAGCTTGTTGACGGTGCCGATGAAGTCGAGCCCGATATTCTCAGCGTCGACATCTCTAGACTAGACACCGCTCGTCTCTCACTAATGGGCTGGTTACTTGCAGCATCGTCACCGCGAAGGAGACGCACCGACTGTTGCGGATACTTCCTCATGAAAACGTTCTTCAACATTGGTGCCACATCATACTGACACTAGTCGGTATAAAGAATGTAAGCTAATCTCACAGTTTATTGTACCACCAACCAGCTGTCTGGTGCAGACATTTCATGACACATTCCGCATCCAAGCTTCAACAAGGAAAATGGTTGCGTTCCCTGCCAGCAAGTATGCGCGTTACAAGCGCACTACCGCTTTTTTTCTGGACTGGCTACTGCGAGCTCGTGGTCGGGGACGCCATGCAGGCCAGCGTGTGGAGCTAGCGGCGCTCAGTGATGTGGTGAAGGAGATCGCAGCAGCTCCCTCTACACTCACGCCGAAGTTGCTGCAAGAGCTGCCCAAGGCTCTCGCAGCCTGTCAATGCTCCATCACATTACGCCAACACGTATCTACGTTCTTCCCAGAGGATGATACTGCTCAGCGAGGCCACCAGCACTTCCTCGGTCTGTTGAAGGACTGGCATGCGACGCTGAAGGACGTCGAGAACCAAGAAGCTGTAGCAGAGACGGAGAGCACGAGGTTTGAGAACTACTACGAGGTATTACAAGTGGACGAGGACTATTTCCCTGACGAAGAGACTTTAGTGACGGAGATGAGGGCGTCAAAGAGCGCGAAGACCGACAGAAAGCGGCTGTTTGACGAGGCTTTTGCTGAAGATCTGAGACTGGAGGTGGTCTACTTCTTCCTAGAGCTGGAGGAACTTGTGGAAGGAGTGTTTACCGTGTACGACCAAGTGAAGAAACAGCAACGCACGATGGTAGAGGCCACAGTAGTGGTCAAGCTGGCGATGGAAGCTGCTAGTGCCTTGACAGCGAGACTGCAACTGAAGTACCCGGCGCTCCAGACAGCAGGAGATGTGTTCAACATTGTCGCAAGCAAAATTCCGCTTAACATGAGGATGCAGATGGCGGAAGCAGTTGCTAAGTTCTGGGACAGTTTTCAGAGGAACGGGACGTATCACTTCGTGCCGGGGATGCTGATCGTGGACTTCATGAGTGTGACGAGTACGTTGTCCAGTTTCACCACTGCAATCCCGAAATCATCACGAGAGCGAATGATCCTTCGAGATGGCTACTTTGGAGCGACCTACGGGGAAGAACGCACGCCTCAGTACGTTCTACCGGATCCTAGTAACATGGTGGTCTTCTTGATGCAGCAGCTACCACATCTCTACAATGCCGTTATCGAGAAGAAAGCTGCGACTGGGACGGGATATGATTCGTCCGGCTTTACCGGCTCATTCATGGCGCAAATGGACGAGTTTTTCACATCACGCAAGGTCACGTTCCTATGGTGTTTACGTGTATTTGCTGGCTGAAATCGGTCGCTGCTCTACAAGGAAACGCAGGACTCAGTCGCAACGTGAGTCTTACGTTCACTCACTCGACAAAGCTACAGAAGAATCTGGATGCGACCTATGCGAAGAGGGCGGTTCAAGCTAACGACCAAGAGATCCACGGTCTACTGAAGTGCAGTTCGGATGCGATCAAATGCTCGGTGCCTATTCGCACCTTGGCTCGTGCGAATCCGTTGCTGGCAGGTCTCATGATGTTGGGTCACCAGTTCCAGTACCTGAATTTGGGAGGCGAAGTCATAATGGTGACGCCGAGATTCCGTGCGTTCGGTCATCTATACAATGCTCTAGTGCAGCAAGGGTATCTCCAGCACATTCCATTTTTCGACGAGGTGCTGAAGATTTATGATCAGATGATCTTTACTCCGTCACGCGCTGCTGCGGTACACGGGTCGTACAACCGCACTTACCTGCTTAGCTCGCACATGACTGCGGCCGCTGTCACTAAACTGTACCGTGGTTCTCCGCCTCCTGCCTCTGGTGAAGGCATTAAAGTACGGAAGGCTCTCCATATGGTCGATTTGTCCAAGATCTATCGACTGCTAATTGAAAAGGATAAGACGGTTCTGGGAGGGACTTCGTCGAAGGCTATGCTGAGTAAGGCAGCAGATATTTGCTCGAAGGAGCTTTTCCAGACTCGGATTCTATCCCGAGACATTCTGAAGCTAAACGACGATCTCACAGATGCGTTTTCGGAAATGTGTGACGGACTGGGTCGGCGACAGTATCACGATGACTATATAGCAAACCCAACACCTGGGGAATCGCGGCAGTATCGTGTCAATCGCGCATTAGAAGACGCCGTGATAATGCATTTGATGCCGCTGCTGGATTGTCTTCAAAGTGATGGTTCTTTGGACTTAACTGCGCTTCCTATTGGAAATAGTGTAGTTCAGACAGGGAGGCTGGATGGAGAAGGCGTCAAGGCTATGTGCAGGAAGACTGCGGCTGTAATTAAAGCCAAGTTCGCGACTCCATCCCTGGTCTGTATGCACAAGTACTTCACGTTCCCTGCAAGACCTGATTTTGTCAACCAAGAGTACGGCACCAAGTCATTTAAAACGCGTACTGATTGTCGGAATCGCGAGAATGTATTCTGTGAGTTGATGGATTTACTCGAGGACACCGAGGTTTCACTTTCGGAACGTGATCTGAACAAGCTGAAGACAGAAATTCGGAAGGATCCGGAACTTCTGAACATGCTCTCACTCCGTTCTATGACGTTTGCTAACCCCAGCGAGTACAACCCACACAATCTGGTTAATGCCCCGCGTGATGACTTATCTACGCTCCTCCATCTCGCTGCAGCTGGTCCCGCACATGACGCTGATCTTGTCGAATGGATGATTCAGATGGGAGCGCTCACACTTCAGCCAACACTGCACTGTCGTATCGAGCCTCGCCAAAGCAGCGTGAGATGCTCTCGCGACGATCTGTGCAGAGCTATGGCTGTTCACAGCACAGCCATCTCGGGGCTTCAAGATATCGTCCGGATCATTCTTGAGGCAGACAATATGATCGACTTGAATACCCCCACGTTCGATACGAAAGAAACACTTGCGCATTTGGCTGTGAAGCATGGACATCGCGACTTGTATCGCATGCTTGCTGGGCTTGGGGCCGATCTTCGCATCAAAGATCGCACTGGCAAACGTGTGTGCGATATGACAACTGATAGAGCGTGGGCAAACGACATTGAGAGTTCGACTGCTACACTTGAACGGAGTCACGCAAGAACGGAGGGAGCGAAGAATCGCGACGCACAGTTCCGTCACGAGGGATCTCTACGTGCCGAACACATGCGCCAATCGGTATCGGTCCAGCGAGACGAGGAACGCAGACGTGTGTTCGCCATTGCCAGCACGAATGCCACTGATGGATCTAAGAAGAAGAGCAAGAAGAAAGGCAAGAAAGGTAAGAAGGGCAAGGCGAAGGAAATTGCACCAAGCGCATCTGCAGCCTCTAAAGCTGCAACGGAAGCCACTTCTGAGGAAGTATCGAATTTGCTTAAAGATTTACTAGTGTCTACCGGTTCTGAGGTCGACACAAGCGACGATTCTACGCCGATTACCTTGCTGGAAGACTCGATTGAAAAGACAGCTGCTATGTTTGCTCGATTGCGCGACCCCAACATCTCCACCGACGACAAAGTCGACGACGCCCAGAAAGCCTGCACTGCAATCGAAACGTTAGAGCAGGCTGTTGAGATGTTCTCCCACCCCAGTCGACTTCACTCAGTGGATCGTCAATTGCGTACTGTAGTCGCTTCTGAAGCTCAGCAGATCATCCACATGATGCAGAAACTGCATCGAATTGACCATGCCGCTATCTCGGCCCCTGCTTTGGAAACTGTGCGGAAACTATGTGACACGACGTTTGCTTTTACCAAGTTCGTGGTGGGCGCTGCGCATTTGTGCGTCTCCGTCAACAAGAAAGCACAAGCTCGTGAACTCTTGGACGTACTGGAAAGACGATTGGTGAAGATGCCTTATGGCAAGCGCGAGCCTGGAGGGTTTCGAGAGCTGGTTCAAACGTACTCTGCAGCGCGTGAAGCTATGGGAATGGGACGCACTTCCAGTCCAGACATGTTCCACACGTTCGAGTGGTATTTGATTTATGCGGTGGACAACTACGAGCTCCAAATGACGCTGGATGGGATGGATGGTCGCCGTTCTACTTCGAGTTTACCACCACTGCAAGTGCTCGACAGTTTGATGATTTTGAACAAGCAATCGATGCGCGACCTGAACTGGATGGAGTGGCGTGTTTCGGCAAGCGCGCCAAGCACGTTGTCTACGGAGGTACGAGTGAAGAAGACGTGGCGAGAGTTCGTGAGCTCGTACTCGGGGTGGCAGTTGCCTCGGGGATCCGATTTGCTGACCGCGGTTCCCAACCTTTGACGCGTAATATCCATGTCGGACAGTTTGTTTTCTCAGCTGCTGGGATCGTTCGGGATGCTGCTGCGGCGTGAAGAGAAGATGACATCAACGATAGCGGTAGACATTTCCGGAGGTGAGGTCCTGCAGCGGGTCCAAAAAAAACATCATTCTTTAAAAGCACGCGTTTCAAAGCTAGGGTGCTTCGGAGAAAGCCGCGAAATTTCGGGTTTTGCTAAAAACAATTTAATCGGATAATATTAAAGTTTTTTGCTAGCGACACGATTAAAACAAATTTTATTGCTAACGAGCTTTTTGGCGAGAAGCAAAACGAGCTAAAAATTCGGATTCTGTGCTGAGAAGAAGCTCAAACGCATTGCAACCTTGTCCAACCTTCAGCATGATACATCCACGCGTACCCATTGTCGCTTTATGCCGCTGCAGGGTCGCTCCGTGTAACCCCATCTTCCGAAAAGGTAAAATCTTCAACTATCATCGACGGGATTCCAATGCTCATTTGTTGGCTACTAAACAGCATTCCTTCACTTCGGGCCAGCTCGAGCAACGGCCTAAGAGCGCGCATCAATATTAAGTCTCTGACGCGTCAATTGTCAAAACAATCCACGCTGTTGAGCTCTGGGGCAGATGCCACTGCCATTTTGAAGTGGCAGAGGGGCCAACGCTCATGTCACTAGTGGTCGTAAACGCAGAGTACATCGAAAGCCCAACCATTCTGTCGAGTGCCATCAGCAGCTCGTAATCGCCCACTATGTTCACCAAATACCACTCCAAAGCGAGAAATTTGTCGGGGCTAGAAGTCTGGCCCAAACCCATCGCATCACGAGCTACAGAGTACGTGCACCAGCTCCCGATACATTGGAGCTTCTCTCTTGTCAAAGGGCATCTTCACCAACCGCTTCTCCAGCAGATCCAGAATCTCCTTGGCTTGTGGCTTCCGGTTCACGGACACGCTGAGCTGCGCGGTTCCAATGACAAAACTCGTGAGCTTGAGCGTCGTAGCACAGAGTTGGCGCACCGACGAGAGAGCGAGGACAGCGATGGCGGGGTCGTTGACTCGATGGAGTTTCTGCATCAAGTGGATGACTTGCAACGCCTCGGCAGCGATAGCGACTCGGTCGCGTCGATCCGTGGAGTTGAGTCGGCTTGGGTGACTGGAAGCTGTCACCAAGCTCTCCAGCTTCTTGATTAGCTGACAAGCACGCTGCACGTCGTCGGTTTTGTCGGCCGCAAGGATATTCGGGTCTCTCAGGCGAGCAAACATCGCCACTGTATTCCCACCACTGATCTCCTGCAATGCTGCCGGCTTCGTATCATCGTTTGGGTCAATATCTGAGCTGCTTGGAACCAATAAATCCTTCAGCAAGTTTGTTGCTTCTGCTAAATCGTCTGCCGTCACTGTGGCAATTGGAGTGGAAACGTTCGCCGTCGCATTGCATTTCTTGTTCTTCTTGTTCTTCTATTTCTTTTTCTTCGACGTAGTATTGGCCGCGTTTGTGGTGGCATTTTCCAGTTCACGTCGACGTTCTTCATCGCGCTGACTATTTACTGACTGACGCAGACGTTCAGCTCGGAGGTCGCTCTGGTGACGGAAGAGTCTATCGCGATTCTTCTTGCTCTTGTTATCAGCTTCGCATCTCCCGATCTCAGCGATGGACGCTGCAATTTCACGCCTCCACTCTCGATCATTTGTGACGTCACAAATCCATTTCTTTGTTCACCGTCCTTGATACGGAGATCCGCTCCTACCTTAAGAAGCATCTCGTACAAACTGCGATGTCCGTGCTTGACAGCCAAATGGGCGAGCGTCTCCTTCGTGTGGTACGTGGGAGTATTCAGGTCGACCATATTATCAGCCTCAAGGATTATCCGAACAATGTCTTCGTGTCCCGCAATGACTGCGCTGTGAACTGCCATCGTGTTGGACAAACCCTCGCTACTTAATGGAAGCTCTCTTCGTTGCAATTTGTATCGACGTGTGCAGGTCCAGCTGCTGCGTGGTGAAACAGTGACCACATGTCCGACTTGATGCCCATGGCCAGAAGATCTGGATTCTGGCGCAGTTCAGATTTGAGAGTCTCCAAATTATCTCCAGGTAAGGAAGGGACCATCGCTTTCTTCGACCATTCTCATCATTCGATCGAACAAACTGTGGCGTGCTTGACCCTCTAATACTCTCGCGGGTGATGATGTCCCGTATTCTTGGTTGACGAAATCAGGTTTGACTGCTTGCGTGAGTTAGCGTGTTCTGCTGCTGCAAACGAGAAGTATTTGTTCTCACATACCAGAGATGGCGTCGCGAACTTGGCTTTGATCACCGCAGCAGCCTTCATGCACATCGTCTTGTGCCATCTCCACTTAAAGTGCCGATCTGAACTTCACGGTATTCAGTTGGGATCGCACTCAAGTTCAGTGATCCATCAGGCTGTAGACAATCCAAGAGCGGCATTAAGGGCGTCATCACTGCAGCCTCTAACGCGCGATTGACTCGATAGTGACGAGAATCCCCTCGCTTCGGACGAGCAGCTACATAGTCGTCGTGATACTGTCGCTGCCCCAGCTCGTCACACATCTCAGGGAACACATCCGTGAGGTCATCATTGAGCTTCAACATGTCACGAGAGAGCACACGTGTCTGGAACAGCTCCATCGAGCAGATATCCGCTGCTTTGTTCAGCATGGCCTTCGATGACGCACCACCAAGCACTGACCTGTCGTTCTCAGTGAGAAGTCGGTAGATCTGGGATAAATCCTGGAAGTGAAGCGCCTTCCGCACTTTAACGCCTTTTTTCCCAGCCGGTGGCGTCTCACCACGATACATGGCGTTGACTGAAGTTGCAGTCAAGTGAGAGCTCAGTAAGTAAGCGCGATTGTAAGAGCCATGCACCGCTGCAGCGCGTGAGGGCGTGAAGATCATCTCGTCATAGATCCGCAGCACTTCGTCGAAAAACGGAATGTGCTGAAGAAATCTCTGCTCCACAAGCGCATTGTACAGGTGTCCAAAGGCTCGGAACCTCGACGTCACCATCAAAATCTCACTGGCCATGTGGGAATAGTGGAAGTGATACGTCAGCATCATAAAGCCTGCCATCAGAGGATTGGCACGTGCCAAGTTGTGGCCTCGACTTGACTGTTTGATCTCCTCTGCGCACCTCTTCAAGCCTCCGTGGATTTCCTTATCGGCAGTGAACACTGCACCTATTCTCCACTGTCTCTTCCATGTTTATCATCAAGTATTTCGAGTGGTTAAACGTAAGACTCACATTGCGAGTGAGCCCAGATTTCCCTTGCAGCGCAGCAACGGACTTAAGCCAGCAGATGCACGTGAACCCAATAGGTACGGTAGCCTTCCGCGACGTGAAATACTCATCCATCGACGCCATAAACGAGCTAGCCAGTCCAGATTTATCGTATCCAGTTCCCGTAGCCAACTTTGTTGCAAGGATCGTGTTATTCAACAACGGCAGTTGTCGCAGTAGGAACACCACCATGTTGCTAGGATCAGGCAGCACATATTGAGGCTTGCGTTCCTCTCCATACGTCTCGCCTAAAAGCCCATCTCTCAGCACTAATTTCGTCCCCGCTTGTGTCGGGATAGCAGACGTGAAGCTCGCCAGTGTGCTCCCCACACTCATAAAGTCCATTATCAACATCCCTGGGACGAGCTCGTACGTCCCATTACTATGGAATTTGGTCCAGAAGTCGGTGACTGCTTTCGTCATCTTCTTCATGAAATCCTTGGGGGCTTTTTCCATCACGATCAGAGCCACATCCTTCGCGGTCTTTAGAGCCACGTACCACAACTGGACTCTCGCCTGGCTGTATCTATGGCCAGTTTAGCGACCACTGTGGCTTCTACGATCGTACGGTGGCCCTTTTCACTTGGTCGTAGACTCTAAACACTCCTTCGACCAGCTCTTCTAGACTACTTTTAGTCTCAGATTTTCAGCAAAGGCCTCGTTAAACAGCCGTTCTCTCTCCACTCCCGTGCTCCTGGGCGCTCCTGCCTCAGCGGTGAATAGATCTTCATCAGGGATATAGTCCTCGTCCACCTCTAACACTGCGTAGTTGTTCTCGAACTGCGTGCTGTCGGTTTCTGTTTCTTGCTCAGTTGTCACTGTCTTTAGCGTTGCATGCCAGCCCTTGAGTAGCTGCAAGAAATGGCGATGGCCAAGGTCTCCCCCCACTGGTGAAGAACGTGGCTACGTGTTCCCGCAGAGTGATGGCGCATTGGCAGGCAGCGAGCGCCTTAGGAAGATCCTGTAGCCGCTTTGGCGTGAGCGAGGACGAGGGCTCCGCTGCGGTCGCCTCCACCATGTCGTCCAGCGTTGCCAGCTTCACCGGTTAAGCCGCATGACGTTCACGACCGCGTGCAAGCACCAGTCAGTCCAGGAAGAAGGCCGTAGCGCTTGTAGCGCGCGTACTTACTCGCAGTGTTCCCAATGGGGCTTTTGTGGGTTGGGTTACCCCAGGGTTACCCACCCGTCCACCCCTTAGGAGCAAAATGTGGGTAATGGGTGGATTATTCAATAACCCATCCACCCCGTGAATGCGGAGTGCGGGGAGCATTATCTTGTATGTGAAGTAGGAAAACTCAGTTCGTAACCCCGGTAAAAATTGGATTTTTTTTGTCAATAACTACTCGTAGACAGAGTCTTCATTTTGGTTGTTTCTTGCGTCCTCTTCGTCTTCGTCAATCAGGCGCAGAATGTCATCCAGCTCCGTGTACACTTCAATATCTTCATCGCGAATGTTGCGAGCGTTGAAGTAGATGTGAACTAGTTTTTCAACTCGTTCTGGAGCGAGACGGTTGCGTAGCTTTGAATGGACAAATCCATGAGCGGAGAAGTTTCTCTCAGCCGCCGAACTCCCAGCCGTACAGCGAAACACTCGTTTGGCAATGTCTTGAAGAATAGGAAACTGGTTTAGGGAGCACCAGAAGTCATACACGGCCAGCTTGCCGTTTTTCAGCAAGGTCCACGTTCGTTGGGTCTTCCCCTTCAGCAACGCAGCAAAGCGATGGAACCGCACAAGCTCGATAACAACGGCGTCAGCTGTGGCTTCGCCTACTTCTCCATTATCACCGTGCCACTCCGTGATAAATTTTTCCACATTGGACCGCGTGTCCGGATCCATTTGCGCGCCACAAAATCGAGGGTCCAGTATGTGTGCAACTCCGTGTGCGTCGCCGTAAACAAAGTCGAACCGCTTGTTGATCAGCGCATGCATACTCTTCACGTCTTTTGCAGGAAGTCCGCACTTTGCCACGGAGTCAGGTAAGTCAAGGAACAGTTGGTAGACTTCAGAAACCGGTGTGCTGTTCTTTTCGAACCGCTTAAGCGGCTCCCCAACGATCTTGAGCAGTGCTGTAGCGCGCTTCAATTTGGGGACGAAATCAGTAGATGTGATGGCGTTGAATACGAGGCGGCGCGTTTTGCGTTTTTTTCTTCGATTTGGCCACTAAGAAGTTACGAGTGGAAACTGTCGCAAATAATACTTCTTCGGCCTTTAAAACGGAGTCCAAGCACGCCAACACCGACCCCCATCTTGTATCACCAGGCAACGCCAGCACTCGAAGCCCCATCGACTTCAGCTTTCTGCGCAGTTGAAACCATAGTTTGTGATTCGTCTTAAAAAAGCTCACTATCACCTTGCATGTAGATTGCAACTCATCGAGCCACTTTAAGTGTGCCACCGTGTCCTTCACGAGCAGGTGCAAAGCGTGACAAGCACACCCATGAAAAAACACTTGGGGGAAGTCGGGCTGCAGTTTCTCCCAGGCCGCCTTGTTTGTGGAAGTGTTGTCAGTAACGACAGCACCGACCTGAAGAAATTTGTACTTGCCAACTACGCGCTTGATATCCATTGCAAGGAGCTGTGCGTCGTGAGACTCGCATCCTGTATACACTGACTCCAGGAAAAATGTCTTATTGCCGGCTACAGCAACATAGTTGATCACCGATAGACCATTTATATCGGTCCACGCATCGGTCAAAATTGTGACGACAACCCCATCAAGTTGAACTTGCATCACTGCAATTGACTTATCATAGGCTCGGTCCAAAACCGACGTCGACAGCTGAAACCCACTCGGTAACTGGACGCTCGGATTGAGCAGTTTTAAGGCCTTCAAGAGCGACTCGTGCTCTACCTTGTAGAACGACATGCCTGTTGTAAAGACCCACTGCGCAAAGCTCTCCTGGAACTCCTTCAATGCACTTGGCTGCAGCGATGGCTTGAACATCTCAGTAATTTTAGACTGGGTTGGCAGTTTCGAGCACTTCTCATAAACGTGACGTCTCACACGAGCGATGTGGTTGTGTCCTTGCGTGTGAATGAGCTGTCCGCAACGTACACCACACGGTGTTGTCTTGGTCAACTTCGACCAGTCGCCAAGCTTCATCTTTCTGGCGTCCTCCGTGGTGGGGGCGTTGGTTGATTACACGCGATGCACGGGAAGTGACGGCTTGCTGGGATTCTTCGGCAGACGAGACGGATGGCATCCGATTAGCTGATCCTGATCCAGTAGGACGGAAGGACGTCTCCGTGATAGGGGCGGAAGCAGTCATGGCGAGGTGTTTCTCGTGGTGCAAAAGACAAAGTGAGAAAAGTCCTGCCACCGATGTCGCTGCAAGAATGCTGCGGTGGCCATCCATTTTAAGAAAGCAACTCGGAGAGGATGACTGGAGGTCTGCTGTCGCGCTATTGAATTGCGAATTGAATTGCTCTTCCTGTGTATTAAACACAATTTCCTAATAGTGACTAGACACTGTTTTTATAAGTGAATAGGGCTACAAAAACCCATTATCCAACCACCCCAGCAACCTCTTCGACCCACCCAATGTCTTTAGAAAACCCGGGTTTTCCAGAACACTGCTTACTCGCTGGGAACGGCATCCGAAGTCTTTTGAGATTTGTCCCGAAAACAAGATTTTTGCTTGTCAAAAGTTTTGCTTTCACCAAAAAAATCTTTATGCGAAAATGTCAGATTACAGGTCTGGTAAATCGTGGTGTAAAATTTAACATAATTTAATTAAACCGTATAATAATGCAGATGGACAGAAAACGACCTCTTCTCCACAAAAGTCTTTCATCTCTGATGAAGTCTTTACAGAACCATCAGCGATGCCGGCGTTCCCGGTCGGTAAGTATGCTCGCTACAAGCGCGCTACGGCCTTCTTCCTAGACTGGCTGCTACGAGCGCGCGGCCGAAGTAAACATGCGGGTCAAGAGTCGGAGCTGGACAATCTCACATCCGTCGTGGAAGAGATCGCAGCGGCACCAGCGTCCCTGACTCCGAAACTGTTGAATGAGTTCCCCAAGGCTCTCGCCGCCTGTCAGTGCGCCATCACGTTCCGTGAACAAGTCGCCACCTACTTAGGAGGTGGAGATAGTGGTCACCGACACTTTTTAAGCCTCTTGAAGGGCTGGCAAAAGACTCTAAAAGCCGTAGAGAGGGAGCGACAAGGAGACGATGCAACAGAAACCGACAGCACGCGGTTCGAGAACTATTACGCAGTGCTAGAGGTGGACGAGGATTATTTTCCTGACGAAGATCTGCTCACTGCTGAGACTGGAGCTCCGAAAAGCACTCAAGTGGACAGAGAACGGCTGTTTAACGAGGCCTTTGCTGAAGATCTGAGACTGGAAGTGGTCTATTTCTTCTTAGAGTTGGAGGAATTGGTAGAAGGGGTGTTTAACATCTTTAATCAAGTGAAGAAGCAACAGCGCACAATGGTAGAGGCCACAGTGGTGGCTAAGTTGGCTATTGATACGGCCAGTGCATTGACATCGAAGCTCCAGTTAAGGTACCCAGCGCTAAAGACTGCGGAAGATGTGCTACTTATCGTGATGGAACGCACACCCAACGACTTTGTGGATAAATTGGCCCATAAAGTCCGCGACGTGTGGACGAAATTCCAGAATAACGGGACGCTCGAGTTCGTCCCAGGGATGTTACTTTTGGACTTCATAAGTGTGAACAGAACGTTAGCCAGCTTCACCTCGATCATCCCAAGTCAAGAGGGAGCGTACTTGACTATTCGTGATGGCTTCCATGGTGAATCTTATGGAGAAGAGCGGACGCCAGAGTACATGCTGCCAGACCCCACTAACCACGTGGTTTTCTTGATGCAGCAGCTGCCATTGCTATACAACACGATCATGCAAACGAAGCGTGTTACCGGCTCGGGCTTTGACGAATCCAATCTTGCTAGCTCGTTCTTAGCAGCAATGGATGAGTATTTCACGTCGCAGAAGGTTACAGTACCTATTGTGTTCACGTGCATCTGCTGGCTTAAGTCCGTTGCTGCGCTGCAAGGGAAATCTGGGCTCGCTCGCAATGTGAGTCTTACGTTTAACCACTCGAAATACTTGATGAGAAACATGGAAGCGACAGTGGAGAAAGGTGCAGTGTTCACTGCCGATAAGGAAATCCACGGGGGCTTGAAGAGGTGCGCAGAGGAGATCAAACAGTCAAGTCGAGGCCACAACTTGGCACGTGCCAATCCTCTGATGGCAGGCTTTATGATGCTGACGTATCACTTCCACTATTCCCACATGGCCAGTGAGATTTTGATGGTGACGTCGAGGTTCCGAGCCTTTGGACACCTGTACAATGCGCTTGTGGAGCAGAGATTTCTTCAGCACATTCCGTTTTTCGACGAAGTGCTGCGGATCTATGACGAGATGATCTTCACGCCCTCACGCGCTGCAGCGGTGCATGGCTCTTACAATCGCGCTTACTTACTGAGCTCTCACTTGACTGCAACTTCAGTCAACGCCATGTATCGTGGTGAGACGCCACCGGCTGGGAAAAAAGGCGTTAAAGTGCGGAAGGCGCTTCACTTCCAGGATTTATCCCAGATCTACCGACTTCTCACTGAGAACGACAGGTCAGTGCTTGGTGGTGCGTCATCGAAGGCCATGCTGAACAAAGCAGCGGATATCTGCTCGATGGAGCTGTTCCAGACACGTGTGCTCTCTCGTGACATGTTGAAGCTCAATGATGACCTCACGGATGTGTTCTCTGAGATGTGTGACGAGCTGGGGCAGCGACAGTATCACGACGACTATGTAGCTGCTCGTCCGAAGCGAGGGGAGTCTCAGCACTATCGAGTCAATCGCGCGTTAGAGGCTGCAGTGATGACGCCCTTAATGCCGCTCTTGGATTGTCTACAGCCTGATGGATCACTGAACTTGAGTGCGATCCCAACTGAATACCGTGAAGTTCAGATCGGCACTTTAAGTGGAGATGGCACAAGACGATGTGCATGAAGGCTGCTGCGGTGATCAAAGCCAAGTTCGCGACGCCATCTCTGGTATGTGAGAACAAATACTTCTCGTTTGCAGCAGCAGAACACGCTAACTCACGCAAGCAGTCAAACCTGATTTCGTCAACCAAGAATACGGGACATCATCACCCGCGAGAGTATTAGAGGGTCAAGCACGCCACAGTTTGTTCGATCGAATGATGAGAATGGTCGAAGAAAGCGATGGTCCCTTCCTTACCTGGAGATAATTTGGAGACTCTCAAATCTGAACTGCGCCAGAATCCAGATCTTCTGGCCATGGGCATCAAGTCGGACATGTGGTCACTGTTTCACCACGCAGCAGCTGGACCTGCACACGTCGATACAAATTGCAACGAAGAGAGCTTCCATTAAGTAGCGAGGGTTTGTCCAACACGATGGCAGTTCACAGCGCAGTCATTGCGGGACACGAAGACATTGTTCGGATAATCCTTGAGGCTGATAATATGGTCGACCTGAATACTCCCACGTACCACACGAAGGAGACGCTCGCCCATTTGGCTGTCAAGCACGGACATCGCAGTTTGTACGAGATGCTTCTTAAGGTAGGAGCGGATCTCCGTATCAAGGACGGTGAACAAAGAAATGGATTTGTGACGTCACAAATGATCGAGAGTGGAGGCGTGAAATTGCAGCGTCCATCGCTGAGATCGGGAGATGCGAAGCTGATAACAAGAGCAAGAAGAATCGCGATAGACTCTTCCGTCACCAGAGCGACCTCCGAGCTGAACGTCTGCGTCAGTCAGTAAATAGTCAGCGCGATGAAGAACGTCGACGTGAACTGGAAAATGCCACCACAAACGCGGCCAATACTACGTCGAAGAAAAAGAAATAGAAGAACAAGAAGAACAAGAAATGCAATGCGACGGCGAACGTTTCCACTCCAATTGCCACAGTGACGGCAGACGATTTAGCAGAAGCAACAAACTTGCTGAAGGATTTATTGGTTCCAAGCAGCTCAGATATTGACCCAAACGATGATACGAAGCCGGCAGCATTGCAGGAGATCAGTGGTGGGAATACAGTGGCGATGTTTGCTCGCCTGAGAGACCCGAATATCCTTGCGGCCGACAAAACCGACGACGTGCAGCGTGCTTGTCAGCTAATCAAGAAGCTGGAGAGCTTGGTGACAGCTTCCAGTCACCCAAGCCGACTCAACTCCACGGATCGACGCGACCGAGTCGCTATCGCTGCCGAGGCGTTGCAAGTCATCCACTTGATGCAGAAACTCCATCGAGTCAACGACCCCGCCATCGCTGTCCTCGCTCTCTCGTCGGTGCGCCAACTCTGTGCTACGACGCTCAAGCTCACGAGTTTTGTCATTGGAACCGCGCAGCTCAGCGTGTCCGTGAACCGGAAGCCACAAGCCAAGGAGATTTTGGATCTGCCGGAGAAGCGATTGGTCAAGATGCCATTCCCCAAGAGAGAGCCTTCTGTGTACCGCGAGATGGTGCAGATGTACTCTGTAGCTCGGGATGCGATGGGATTGGGGCGAACGTCTAGCGCCGTCACCTTTCGTGCCTTGGAATGGTATCTGAGTAACGTTACGAGCCGCTTTAAGGTGCAGGCAGCACTCGACAAGTTCGTTGGGCGACCCATGTATCTGGAGTTCACGACGGTGTCAAGGATCACCGAGCGACAGTTCCGTCGCTTTGAAGCCGCCGTTGAGACTGTTCCAGAGTTGGCGGGCGTCGTGTGTCTGGGCAACCGAGTCATGTACGGGGCCACGGAATTTGATGGCTTAATGCGCGTTCTTCGTGCTGTAGGAGACTTGGCGCACAGGGAAAAGATGGTCTTCGCTCAGGAGACCATGCAGATCGCTGTGACGACGTTGCATGTGGGGAGGTTCGAGTTCTCGGAGAATGGCGTTGTCAAATATGACGCCGCTGCTGTCTGAGGTTTGTGGTGTTGCAACGGAGTGGTAAGGAGAGAAATGGATGTTAGCAGTAGGGTTGCAATACATTTTTGGATTGTTGTGACGTCTAGTTCTTGTCGCAGCTCGGCACTTCGTACTGTTCCTTGGCATCCACTTGCACCAAGCGATTCGACTGCAGCCATCACACCACCACAGCGTAAACAAAGACATCTTACGAGTAGCTTTCAACGAGCTTACCGGAATAATGCACGCCGTAAGCTTTTTCCCATAGCAGCAGCCGGTGTCCAACCCCGTCGCAAAGCTCTCTTGCTAGACATGCAACAACGATCAGACCATTAACCGTTAACTCCTTCGAAGCAGCCTTCTCACCTGCAACCCCACGCTTGCTGCATGTCCAAAGTACACGTGTCTAGGCCCGCCCCATACTTTGGCCCACATTTCGGGCTCTCCGCCGTTCTCATTTTTATACTTTTTCTTCTCGAGCGCCATCCACTTGGAAGTCTCGTCGTCCGCCTTCTCCCGTTGTACGAACCGCACCTTGTACATGTCGACGGGTCTCTGCTCCTCCAGATTCACTTCTGGTACAACTCCAGCGTGTACCACAATGATGTTGCTATGGTTGGGCAGCGACACCGAGAACGGCAGTTGCTCGAGGAATTCCACATCCTCAGGTTCGAAGTGTTCCACGTAGGGATACTTGGCGGAACCGGGGACGCGACCGCCGTTTATCCATTGGTAGAAATCACTCAGAGCGGCATCGTCATGGTTCCCACGCATACAAAGCGAGCCGGATTCGCGAACGAAGCGCACGACGTCCAATGGCTTGGGGCCTTTATTGACCAGGTCCCCTACAAACACCAGGCAGTCGTTAAGAGGCGAGAAGTCGCACGCACTTAGCAGCAGCTGCAGCTCGTCGAAGCAGCCGTGCACGTCGCCGATGATTATCACGCGCGTGGATGCAGGCACGTCGTCGGCGACGCGGTGTACAACGGCAGGAAGAGCCACGTCCGGGTGCGCCCGCTCGATTTGAGCCATAATGAAGGAGTGTAAATTGGCTCAGACGGAAACATTCTGAGTCTGATTCGTGACAATAAGTCCCTTCTGAGTCGGGTATTCAAGTACGGTACTGTCGCACTTCAAGGAGGGCGAGTGTTAGCTACTGCATCGTGAGCTGGCGTTAAGCTGAACAGTGCAAACAAATATGCCACGCTAAAGGACAAGAGTACCGGACGCAGAAGAAAAGATCGGTGTTTGGAATTACATGTACGTCTTTGGATCGATCTTTACTCGATTTAGAGACGATCACGCTTGGTCGTTCGTTGTGCATGCGATTTCGACGAGCGCACATGGCTCCTCCGGACGTTGCTTGGCAATTGACGCTTGCCAAGATCACTGCCAGCTGGGTAGGTCGTGCTGTACATGTAGGCTACTACATGTACATTTATTAATACGTACTACAATGTAGTTGCCAATGGCGAATGATGAAGATCCGCCTCGGAATCGGAGCGCTCAAAAGGATTAAACGTGACTGAGCATTTTGCTCAGAGCAATGGCTGCGAGCCCAGAGCGTGTCATCCGACCAGCCCACTCCCGGAGTGACTCCGCCTATCGCTGAGCAACGAGACGTACTATCTCAGTCTTTTGCAGCTAGTAGCTGCTACTGTAGCCTTCCTCGCGGCAGATCGTAAGAAGGGCTAAAAATTTCTCCTCGGGGCGAATAGAGCGCAGCTTTTTCCAAACCATTGCAACTCTTTATATGCGCGGAAGGCAGAGCGTGTTCCTCAGTCTTGCAGCGCTTTGAAACCGCAGTACTCTCGCGCACTGGAACGCTCTCTTTCCATCAAGACTCGAAACGGCGAAAGTGTACGACGTACACTGTACCTAGTAGGTCGTTTTTGGTGTTTGCGGCATCGCTCCACAATTAGCAGCGGCAACAAGACTCGTGTGCATTCGTCTGAAGACTCCAGCGCCTTGCACTTGGAGCGCGCCGTCCAATTGCCTTGTGCAGGTCGCAGCATCGGTTCGGCCTATTTCTACCAGTGGCGCAGATAGGGCTTCAGCACAGACAATCGGAGTTCATGGCCGAGCTTCGAGCTTGCATGCATTCGCCAACATCTGACTCTCTTAACACCACCTCTCAAACCTAGTACACGATTTCTCCAGCTCCTCGAAAATTTCCGGACTCACTCATCGTGATACTATATATACCTCTACAATAGATCATACATCAACTGTCATTGTCTGTGTACTTCACATAGAGAAGCACCGGCTAATCAAGGCTCTTGCTAGCACTTCGCAACACTGCGCTAAAGCTACACCCGTCGCATTCCCCAATTTCTATTCCGCTCGCTTACAGCCTTAAAGACTTAAAGCGTTGACGCCCATGAGTCGACTGGTGGTATCCATTGGCCACGTCGAGTTCACGGGCGGCAGGGAGGTCCTGTACGTCGTCAAAGTGCAACAGGACGCCGACGAATGGGAGGTGCGTCGCACGTACTCGGACTTCCGCAAGATGCGCGACGACGTCCAGCGCATCATGAAGGACGCGCGTGCTCACATCTTAGACGACTCGTGCTCGCGCGAGTTTGCGCGTGAGCTGCAGGAGCTACCGTTCCCATCCAAGCGGCTCTTTGGCAGCAAGAAGGACCACGTGGTCAAGGAGCGCGCCGTGGAGCTGCACCGCTTCCTCATCAAGCTTTTGTTTCTCACACACAAGTACCGCAAGGCGCAGAAGGCACGATACGATCAGTATGTGCAGGCGCTGCCCGCTCACCAACAGGCCGCGTATGCGGCGCTGCAGGACCGGACACAGGCCAGCGCCAGTGTCTTCTACTTGCTGCGAGACTTTTTAAAGCCCATCACTATCAAAACAGACGTACCACCGCACTCAGGTGACCTACTGGGGTCCTCTGGACTTGATAGCAATGGAGCAGGCGAAGATAGCGACAACTCGCCCACGAGACTCATCCGAGAGAGCAAAATCTTGGCCATGAGGAGCTCCAATTCCAACGAGAAGAAGACCCGTGAGGCTGAAAAGATGCAACAAAAGCGCAGAGAACATCAGCTGGGACAGCTACGCAAGGAACAGCACAAGCAACAGCCTGTGCAACACAAGGACGAGGTGGCGAATCCTGCTAACGACGCTACGTCGCTGTATGACCACAATAGTACTCCTAAGACTGCCAAGATGAACAACTTAATGGCTGCTTCAGAGCGCTCAAAGGCCGAAGCCAACTCGCTACGCGACCAGTTTTTACAGAAGCAACACAGCACGTCAGCGCTGGCGACCGAACACCGGAAACAGCGACATTATTCGACGCCTGACGGTAATGCCGGCGAGTGGAAGAACCGCAGTGCACGAGCAACTACGTCTGCGAGTACAGGCAACTCAGTGGCGTCTTCGCACGACGACTCCGAGCCCGAGAAGGAGAAATTCATCTCGTCTTCAGCCACCCCGTCCTCGACGGCGTCTGTTGAGGAAGTGAAGCTCGTGGATTTGTCGTCTCTGGCGCAGTACAAGACGAAGAAAAGTTCTCGAAGAGGCAGCCACTCCAGCGACAAATCCAAGTCTTCGCACAAATCGACAGGCAAAGAAAAGACCTCAACGCGCAGTAAGGAGAAGAAGAGTCCGTCACGCACGAAGAGGAAGGCCAAGTCGGCCAAGAACGTCCAGATGAGCGACTCGGAGCGCATGTCACGTGTCAGTTCGGCACTGAACGCTCAAGCCATTTCGATCCAAGCGCAGCGAGAACTGGAGAAGTATATGACCGAGTACAGCGCTATTATGATCTTACGCTACGTGGATCGGTTCGTCAACAAGGCGGTGATGAAAGCGCCCGGTTGTTACCGAGTGAATGCGCAGTATCGACTGGTAATCGACGGTCAGCGGTTCCTGCAAGAACTGGAAGAAACCTTCACAGATCTGCCGAATAACTTTGGTGATTTATTCCGTGTCGGAGCTCCTGGAGACACGGATGAGTATGGGCTTCCTCCGGCATTGGACAAGTACGTGCAGCTCAAGTGGGACTCGTTCCAGTCTATGGGCAGCAGTCGCGTCAGCCACGATAACGGACACAGCAGTGCGGCCGACCAGACGTCGGACTCGGATGATTCCGATACGGATTACGAGTACGAAGAAGTGGGCGGAGGCGGCTACATGACGGCGAAGCAGCAGTTCTCGAACGATGAAGAGTCCATGCTGCAGGAAATGATTGCCAACGGTACAGCCGGACGCGAACAGATGCTGCGTCTGAGACGTCAAACGAACGAGCAGGGCTGGAATCGACGCCAGAATCCAGGAACGACATCGCACCGTGTGATCGAGGAGGTTTCGTCGTCAGATTCGGATGAAGAGGTGGTAGCTCGACAGCGAGAGAAGCGCAGATCCAAGCGACGTGATCCCCAAAGAAGCGTGTCTTGCGTCGTGGAGAAGTACCAGCAGGAGCAGAATGCCAGACGGAAGGACCGCCTCAGTCGAGTGCAGAGTATGGGCGGTCAGAGTATTGGCGGTTTTGTGTAAAATACATTCAAAGCAAGCGGTGGAGCAGCGAGCAGGAAGCAAGAAATGTGACAAAAAGCCACCAGATAGAGGCGGCTACGGCGCAAAAGTCTCTCGATCGGACCACCATCGCGACGAAACA
The DNA here is from genome assembly GCA_011320135.1 of Phytophthora betacei. NCBI lineage: Eukaryota > Oomycota > Peronosporomycetes > Peronosporales > Peronosporaceae > Phytophthora > Phytophthora betacei. The sequence goes on from JAANHX010000488.1 coordinate 79,003, forward strand.
TCGATGGAATAAGTGCAGTAACAACCACACAATGAACACATCAGCAGTCTTTCACTTGTTGCCTTCTTGTTGCTCTTTTCCTTAACAAAATCGAGTGTGTGCAGTGAGGACACTGCCGTGGAGCTCTTCGGTTTCAAATCTAGTCGGTTGAATTAGGATAGTCGAACGGATTAAAGGACCCTGTGCCAGACGACAGCGCAAACGCCAGTGTGTGTGCACGCCTGTAGAGGGCCTCAACTTGAGGCAGCAGGAATTCCTTGTACAAGTACTTATAATACGGCGAGGCTCTCGATTTTCTCGGCTCATGGTGGCGTACTGTGCGGATCGATCAACGCTTACGTTATGCTGAGATCGGCCAACGTACTGCAGAAAAAGCCAGCTGCATTACGCGCCGTTTCGCTATTAAAATTTGAAGGTAAAGATCTAATTGAAATGGCGTTGGAGCAGCTCATGGCGCGGAAATTTAAACTAAAATATAAATTATTACAGTGTATCCGTTTCAGCTTTCCTCTTGCCAGAGCAAACTTAGTACAGGCAGGTTCTTGTCAGCTTCTCGATGCTCGGTCCCATTTCTCAAGTGACCCCACAAACTGCAGTGAAATCTCCACTGCTTTACTTGCTCTACAGCTAACTCTGACTGTCACCAGAGTACCCTTCACAGTGTGAAGTTCACACGGCATGACGCACATACGTACGTCGGGCTTGGTGTTTTTGGCTTTCAAGAAGCTGGTGCAAGGCGCTACGGCCGATATGGCGGAAGTGAGTGTGTGCCAGGATGCCACTTTTCAGATTCCGACTAGCCGTGGTGCAGTGTGTTCTGGGAGTGGAGCGCAGCCTCTTGGTGTGCAATGCCCTCGCATGGGCGACACGGCTCTGGATGAATGCCATTCGTACCTCGACAGCTTTAACGGGGTGAACTGCATTGCTAGAGAGGATGCACAATGTGTTCATCTCGACGGGAGAAACGCGTGGGGCTGCACATTTCCATCGACGTGGTGCTCAGACAAGTGGAAGGCTCCAGAGGAGACTGCGTCTGATGACTGTCCGACGTGGAATTTTTATAGTGACGAAAGCTCTGCAGTGGACCCATTCGATGTTGGGAGCCAAGGTGATCGTAATCCGGCATGGTTTACCAAGACGACAAAGGTGACAACGCTCTACAATTGCAAAGTTGACACACCGACCCCAGCTCCAATTCAGGATACTGCTATTCCGACTACTCCATCAGAAATCCCGGTTTACACAATGGCTCCTACGCCGACTGCTACTATGGTTCCCCAGATCGTAACAGTGGTAACAGCGATACTGGAAGTCCCAGCGTCAGAGACACCTGGGACTCCAGTACCAACTGATCCAGCTTCATCGGTGCCAATACTGGAGTCCTCACTCTCGACGAGCCCTCCTGATGTTTCATATCCTGATCCTACACCGATAGATATGTTAGTCACTAGGTCACCTACACCAACACCGACGATAGAGGAGCAAACACCTGCGCCTTCCGAAACACCAACGAGTCCACCCGAAACTCTCACAGGAGCCCCTTGCACCAATGAAGTAAGGACGATTGCTCCGACGTACGAGACTCTCCCGCCAAGCACATCAGTACCAGAGCAAACTTGGACAACTCCGACCGAAACACCAGCTGCAACTTCTTCAACTCCGGTGCCAATTACCACAGCTCCAATTCTTGGAAGCAAACCCTGGTATCCGACTCCTACAGCGACAATGACAGAATTCATTGTTCCTGAAGCTACGGAGACTACATCAACAACAGCGACTGAAACATTAGTGGCGACGTCTACTCCGCCAGCAGAGACTACTTTATCACCTTACGATGTCGATCCTGAGCCTCAAACTCCCGAGTCAACTCCGTACCACTACTACGACGACACGCCGTGCCCGACTGAGACTCAAACGTCTACTCCCATCTTCACTACGCCACCGGCTCCCTTAGAGGATATTGAGACCGACGTGCCTTCCACTCCACCCGCAACCTTGGACCAAACACCAGTTTCCACGGACGAGATTCGTTCTTCAGCCCCGCCTACCACTGAACCACTGGCAACGGAGCCGCCATCTGTGGACGAACCAACCACGGAGGTGCCGATTGTCGAAACACCAACGAGTGAGGCACCTACGATAGAGACGCTGGCAACCGAGACAACAATTACGGAGATGCCAACGACGGTAGCACCATTGGCTACTATCCAAACTTCTTATCAGCAAGAAGAACAGCAAAACTACCAGCAACTAGTAGACACGACAGCTCCCCCAGCTACGACGCAGGCTATAACTGAAGCACCGACGGTTGCTTCGGTGTATACGACACCGCTTTCAGCTCAGCCGTCCGATACGCCCTGCCCTTCGCAGACGTCAAATAGGCAAACATCCCTCCAGGCTTCAACCGAGTCAGATCTTACGACCATCGCTTCTGTTGGTATTTCAGCTGCGGCAGTGATCGCTATTATCATCGCTATAGGCACCATTTTGGTCGTGACCATTGCCATCTTTCGGGCTCAGAGCCGCAGCAACCAGCCACCACCACCACCCGACTCCGAAGGCCCATTCGACCACAGTATCGTACTCACCCCGTCAGACTTCTAAAACCTCTACAGTATATAATTCTTTAACTACTTCGATGCACGCACACACCTTCAGCCTAGACTACAACATGTACGAGCGCGCTAAAATAAATCTGCACTTGCAAGGAACAAGATCGAGAACACCAACCCTCTTCATCCCAACTTCCCAAGCGGATAAGAGCCTCAAGACGTATACTTTTAAAATGGAAGAATCACTCAGCATTGCACAAACGATTCTTCTTTGTCGACAACCCAGCGCCAAGTAATCGCTTTAACTTGATGCCGCGGCTTGTTCGCGTCGTGTCCATTATAGTGGCGGTGGCAGCCACAATCTGTACCCCGGTCGAGGCAGCCAATCTTCGCGGCAGTGCTAGCGTCCCCAAGTACGACTGCAACGCCCCGCCGTCGATTTATCAGGGCTCAGTCAAGTTCTCAAGCACAAGTCCGGGCTCGACGGCGACGTATTCGTGCATGAGAGGCACGAACATCAAGGGCTCAAAGACACTTCGCTGCACGAATCAAGGCATTTGGTCTCCCCAACCGCCTGAATGCCGCGTCACGTACCTGGCGTCAAGGGACAACACCTTCAGGAACCACGACTCTGGATACGCGCTGTACTCTGGCTGAGGTCTCGATAAATAACAGCTAATAATCTTTAACCCAAATTGGATACCATCGTGCTATGATACTTTAGTTTCCCTCATATCGTCAATTGGGTACGTCGTCATAAACCTTCGACACATAAACTGACACATCACTCGATCTTACAAGGTCTTCTTACTGTTCGCAGTCTTCTTGATAGGCACAAAGGTGAGCAACAAGTAGCAGACCACAAGCCCGACGTGGCCAGTAAAGCGCATGGAGCGGAAACCAGCAACTGCGTCCTCCCACGACAGCACTACGAACGAGACGGCCAAATAGTTGACGACCAAAGCAGTACAGATCATACCGACGAGGTCGTAGAGTGGCTTCAGCGGGCTGTCCACAACGTACGGACGCACGTGACGTCGCGCCAGCCGATTCACAGACGTCGCAAGCGGCACCGTGAGGAAGAAGAGATAGTAACCAGGGTAGAATCCGTGCCACAGAGCCGATACAGAGTACGTGGCAAGCAACGAGTTGCCCGTGCGTGTGTACACATAACGCTCCAGCCAGTTCTGCGTGCCCTTGTTCCAAGCACGCGAGATCTCACGCACGTTGGCGCCGAGTTCGAAGCCCAGGATGTCCACATTACTGACACCATCCCAGCCTTTGGGGTTGTTCTGCTCGTCGAATCCTTCGAATCCCGTTCCGGTCAGCACAGTCGCCCCCTCCGCCAGTTTCCACGCCACGTAATACTTGGCACGAGTCAAGAACAACGCGACAAATAGTCGTCCCCACTTCATGAGCATGGACTGATTCTCATCGTTCAAAATCTGATTCAAGTCGGCTAGAGCTCCGAACTGCACCAAGAGTCCCATAAGTCCAAGACCCAGTACCAACTTGGACAATGCCGCACGCGCAGGGGACACATTACGTCGGACACCGTTGTTGTCTACGAACCTAGCCTGGTGAATAGCGTCGCTGTACTCTTTGTACTCAAATGCCGGACCGGCCAGGAACGTCGTGAAGCAGTAGACGAAGCCCAAAAACTCCAGCAGTGACGGGATCTGTGGGATCGCCAGTTGTTTACGCGACTGCTTGACTCTCTTCGTGTGCTCTGAGTCGCCGTTCTGCACTGCTGTGGCACTGGGAACAACACCGTCGTGGTAGTTGAAGGCGAAGCTCGTGAGCTTGATGAGCAGCAGCATCTGACTCGCTGTCGAGTCCATACTCCAGCCCATATAGTTGACTCGCATACGGTGGATGTGCAGCGCCGCCACAAACAACATATTGGCGAGAAACACCACGAACGGTGCGCGTTTGGGCGGCAGCACGCACACCAACGCGTACGTGACCAGCGAGGATAGAAGCGAGTGTAGCCATCCTGTTCCATAGACGAATTGGGCGATGCTCACACCAGCGCAAATGTGCAGCCAATGTTTGGCTGTGGCGGACGGCAACTTGCGCACGATAAGTGCCAATGGGTAGACAGCTAACAGGCAAGCGACGCAACGTAGTTGGTCCACTGGAACCCCTACGAGCTCCGAGAGTTGTGTGAGCTGCTGGTTTAACAAGGTGAATCGCAGCGGAGTGGCTGCATTACTCAGCGACGAGACAACGTGAGAAGCCATGAGTGCCAAATGTGAGGCAGAAACAGGAATGGGAGGCTGCGCGGCGAGGATGGCAAGGATGCTGCCGAAGGTGATGTCATGTGCGACGTGTGTCGGATGACGCTGGCAGTTCATACGGTTATGGAGGTAGCTAATCTGAAGTGTTTTTTTTTAAATGGTGCAATCAATATGGTAATATGATACTACAGTATAGGGTAGCGCAGGTTTTAGGGCCACTATTTGAGGGGACTCCGCGTCACACCATGTTGAAGAGTTGTTGCCACGATCGACTTGCAGAGTTGACTGGTTGGCTCGTAGCGCGCCATTTCTCGAGGAGATAAACTGGTGACTAGTCCTGCTTGGAGCACAGTGATGAAGCCTTTGCTTTAGTACAGTTTGGGTGTATTCTCGGGGTGAGCATCGTACAGCTATTGTCGGAAGGAAAGGATGTTTTTCGTTCTCCTAGATTCGAATTGAGCGTAATCCACAAAGTGAGGATGGCTGGAGCCCTCGAATCGAGCGCAGCGTCATGTCACTTTGAAAAGCACCACGGTGGAAGACATTTCCGGCGATTCTGCCGCTTAACACTCGGGCCCAGGACGCTATGACGTAGGTCGGACAACGAATTGATGTAACGTGTATACAATTTTCTGTGCTGTATACAACAGGAAACAGGTTCCCCTCTGCAATCATCAGCAATCTGCTGGAGGCAAAGATTATTGCTGCTGCAAGCCTGCTCTGTACCATAGGACCTAAATATCAAGGATGGAGGACACTTGCTGTCGGAGCAGACGACCTGTAATAATCAGCGGCGCTGATTATCGCTGGCATTTCACCCGCCGTGGCGTTACCGATCGACCCGAATTTGTTAGCCGCGCGATTCCAGCAACACTAACGTTGCGCCTTGACGAGAACGCTGCTTTGAAAAGCTACTCTTTTTTAACTGTCAACTTTAGTCACGCACAAGTACAGTAGTCAAGTACTGTCATCATTCATCATTTAGAAGGCGATGGTGAAAGCACGCCACTTTTGTCATAGCGTCAGTGTATTTTAATTGAAACAGCTTTTGTGTCAATTTGAAATCTCAAATCAACCAATGCGTACCAATTTCGCTCGTGAACCAGGCTTTGCAAAGGTACATGTACATGTACTCCTACTGTAGTAGGGAGACAAGAAACGAGCTATTCCAGATCGAACATAGTCACTTAGGTATACAAATATTCAGAAATAGGTATTCCTCTGATACACTCCTTTGGCAAAATGCCGACCAGGTTATCCTCGGACTTAGATGAAGAAAAAAAAGTCAGTCCTCACTCGCCGATTTTGAACCCGAGGGGCGAACGCGACTGGTCGCTTATTTCAAGGAACTTGCTGCTATCCCCGCCAAGATCTTCTCCGTCAGAGCCGCCCCAGCCATACACGTCGCCGCCATCTTCTCCGTTAGAGCGGACCCAGTCATACCCGTCGTCGCCATCCGCCACCAGAGCTGTCGCCGCCGTACTCGTCGCCGGGATCTTCTCCGTTAGAGCGGACCCAGTCATACCCGTCGCCGCCATATCTGCCGTCAGAGCCGACTCCATCGTACCCGTCGCCGCCAACATCAGAGCCATACCCGTCACTGCCATACCCGTCGCTGCCATACACGCCGCCATACCCGTCGCCGCGATCCCATGTCAACTACCCGTGTAATCTGTGACTGTGGAGACCGATAGTAGAACTATCGACAACCTCTGTCGCTACTCAAACAGTGAGCATGGGTCTGCGAATCATGGGAGTGTCGTTGTTTTCATGGAGACCGTTAGTAGTACTATCGACAACCTCCGTGGAGATGATAGCGCTCAGATGGCGATGAACGTGAGGGAGAATTCGTTTCAGCTTCCCGTGCAATCTGTGAGCGTGGAGACCGATGGTACAACTATTGACAACCTCCACGTTTACTCTAACAGCAAGCGCGGGTCTGCGTGGAGCGTCGTTTCTAAGGTGACTATCGAGAACCTCCATGGAGACGGTAACTCTCAAACCACCGTGATCGCGACGAAGAACCCTTTTCAGCGACGACTTCTCGACACGGTTCCGATTTGGCTCGCCGACTACGATCCCGATGGATACGGCTACATCTCGAGTGAATGCGAGATTCCGCTCTACCACATGTCATCCACGGTAGAATCCCTGTCGGCGAATTTACAAACAATTGTCGATCGTGAGGATCTTCGAGACATGCTCCGGATGAACTATCGCCGATTCTTCATTGAGATGTTCTTCATGAAACGCTTCTTTTACAAGGGATCGCGGAATTATAAGCCATCCGACTTGTGGTCACTTTCCCAGGCATGGGACGCATTTATGAAAAACGTGCGGCAGATCAAAGCCTCTACCACGCGCGCCGACGGCCTCGTCAAATGGTATGCTGGGTTTACCAAATCAAGGAGTGGGTTCGTTATGAACACTATCTTGGTCGCGCAGTGGAATCTGCATAATGTGAGTACGGTATTCATGAAATGCTGCGCTGTTATTGAGCAGGAGTGTCCATTCTGTCACCCGCGTGGGAAGAAGATGACCGACGAGATGCGGGTATTTACAAATCTGCTGCCGTCCGAGATGCAAGTCGCGATCAATGTTCTCGACGACTTGATCGCGAGGGAGGAGAGAGGCCATTCATATCCGCAATCAAAGCTCCATCGTAGCTAAAGAATACCACGACGACGGGTATGACTGGGTCCGCTCTAACAGAGAAGATCCCGGTGGCGAGTACGGCGGCGACAGCTCTGGTGGCGGAGATGGCGACGACGGGTATGACTGGGTCCGCTCTAACGGAGAAGATCCCGGCGACGAGTACAGCGGCGACAGCTCTGGTGGCGGAGATGGCGACAACGGGTATGACTGGGTCCGCTCTAACGGAGAAGATGGCGGCGACGTGTATGGCTGGGGCGGCTCTGACGGAGAAGATCCCGGTGGGGATAGCAGCAAGTTCCTTGAAATAAGCGACCAGTCGCGTTCGCCCCTCGGGTTCAAAATCGGCGAGTGAGGACTGGCTTTTTTTTTCTTCATCTAAGTCCGTGGATAACCTGGTCGGCATGCCAAAGTGACGCCGAGCTGCGTGCATGCGTCTCGGATACGATACGCCCTTGCTCCATCTAAATACTACAACATTTGCTGGAGCCAAACTTATAAAGTGCATCCATTGCATTTACCAGAAAACGCCTTTGTAAATCTAAGTACAACAAATACTTAAGTAAGAAGTACCGGTACTTTCAATAACATTTGCTTACCGGTACCGGTATTCACATGCCAAATCAGAAGCTTACAATCGATCCGGATATGCTCCGGTCATTTATGTGTATACATGTAGTATCCGACACTCGTTTTTCATCGTAGCTGCTCGCCACAGCCATCGGTATCACTCGCGTATCAGACCCCCCGCCCACTCCAGCACCAATGGACCGCGTCGTGGACTTTGTGGAGCACCTGCAGCCGTACACGGAGCTTGCCACTCCGTTGGACTTCAGTTTCCTCCATGCAAAAGTGGACGAGCTGTCCGTGTCGCTCGGTCTGGGCAGCGACCAGCTCTGCTACGTCCTCTGCCTATTCGCCGCGTATCCGCTGGCTGTTGTGTACAAACTGCTACCCGGTGCCAGCCTCAAGCACGTGTTTGATGTGGTGCTAGGTGTGAGCATCGCTCAGTTCGTGCTGGGCTCCGGCTGGGTGCACTCGTTCATCTCGAGCTTCCTGACGTACCTGATCGTTAAGTTCGGGCCGTCCAAGCACGCGCCAGGCATCGTGTTCCTCTTCAACATGCTATACATGTCAGCGTCACACATCTACCGTTTGTATGTGGACTACATGGGCTGGACGCTGGACTTCACCGGCCCGCAGATGCTGCTGGTCATCAAGCTCACCAGCTTCGCCTACAACTACTACGACGGCGTGGTGGACAAGACGTTTGAGAAGAAAGACGCCGAGATGTCCCCCGGCAAGAAGAAAGTGTACGAAGGACGTCAGAAGCTCGCTATCCAGGAGATCCCGTCTCTGCTCGAGTTCTTCGGCTACGTGTACAGCTTCACCACCTTCCTGGCCGGCCCGGCGTTCGAGATCCGCGAGTATTTGGACGTGACGAGCGGCAAAAAGTTCCTCATGGACGGCAAGAACAAAGAGCCGTCGAGTGTGCTCGCTGCGTTCTCCAAATTCCTGGTGGGATCGCTGTTGATGGCTGCGTTCGCTGTGTATGGCCCCATGTACCCGCTGTCGAACCTGCACGACCCCAAGATCGCTGCGCAGCCGTTGCTGTACCAGATCCGCGACCTGTACATCACGCTGATCTTCTGCAAGGCCAAGTATTACTCCGCCTGGAAGGTAAAGTGCTGGGAATTTGCAATTATTTATTTTAATCTGAATTATTCACATTTTGATATTATTATATTGGAAATAGATTGCCGAGGGCGCCACCGTGCTGTGTGGCTTCGGATTCGAGGGCTTCAACAAGGACGGAACCAGTCGCGGCTGGAACGGTGTGAGCAACATGGACATCTTGGGCTTTGAGTTCTCGCAGAGCATCCGTGCGGCCTCGCGAGCCTGGAACAACGCGCACGGGCAACTCGCTGATGGTCACGTACTTCATCTCAGCCTTCTGGCACGGATTCTACCCGGGCTACTACATTTTCTTCATGAGTCGTACGTACATTTGGAGTTTTATTTTATTTTAAATTATTTGCAGATTGGGGATTTTTAATCTAATCCTATTGGTTTTTATTCTCTCTCTAGTGCCGCTGGCTACGGCGGTGAACCGTTTGGCTTTCAAGCGTCTTCGTCCACGTTTCATCGAGGCCGACGGATCGTTCGGAGCCAAGAAGAAAATTTACGACGTGCTCAGCTACTTGTTGACGCTCTTCGCTATGCACTACTTCGTCATGCCGTTCCAGGTACGTTCTAAGTATTTGTGATGTTTTTTTATACGTGGATTACTTACAAACGTATTCTTTTCCACGTAGGCTATGTCGTGGGAGCACTCGCTGGCTTCTCTGAAGAACACGTACTTTGTGGGCCACATCGCCGCCGTGGTGCTGTACGTCGTGTTCTCGTGCATCCCGGCCCCGAAGCCAAAGAAGAAGACCGAGTAGAAACGTGGAGAGATCTTGAGTGAAGCACCTTAATTGCGAGTGGCTTCTTGTACTTCATTGATCCTTCGATAGAACAATGTTACCTTTTTCTACAGTAGCCATTACCCTCTCCACCCAAAGGGTTATTACTACATGTAGTTATCTAAAGTTCGTTGCGAGCTGCTAGCAGCTTGAGCTCCTTGCAAAAGCGTTGCACCGGGAAGCCAATAACATTGTTGGTGCAGCCATGAACCTCTTGCACGAAGCACCGTGCGCGACCTACAACACCCACCTCCGTTTAGAAACCCCAGCAGCGTTACTGTTCGATACTACAGTACTCACCTTGCAGTCCGTACGACCCCGCCTTGTCCATCGGCTCCCCCGTCGCGATGTAAGCTTCAGTAGCGATCCAACAGCCATCAGCACAGACGACCAATCCACAGCAAACACAAACTGCCACTCACCGCGAATATCTTCAGGCTCCAGCGGACCGAAGACCAGACTCGTCTTCTCGAAAAAGAGGTTGTCCACGCCCCTCTCAGCGGTGAAGAGCGCCACACCAGAGAACACATCGTGGGGACGATCGGACAGCTGGGTCAGCATCTTGAAGGCGTCTTGCTCGTCGTTGGGTTTTTCCAGGATCACTCCGTCCTGGACCACAACGGTGTCACATCCGATCACGACTGTCGGGAGCTGGTCACCTGCGTTCTTGTCCTTGGACACGCGGTTCAGCACTTCTAGCGCCTTCTGCTTGGCGTTCTCGATCACATAGAGGTCGGGCGTCAGGAACCGCTCCTTGGGCAGATTTTCCTCGAAGGTGGATGGGATTACCTCGAATGTGAGACCCTGGCGACCCAGCGGACGACACAGAAAACCAGCGGTTGGTGAGGACAAGAGGAAGGAAGGAAGCTATGGACTATGCACGTACGCAATCGCGAAGAAGTTCCAAGCGACGAGGACTCTGTGACGCGAGGATCACGCGACGACTGCGGAGGTGGCTCGACAAGGTTGACAGCATGGCTGAGTGCTGGGATAGAGTAAAAGTATTCACATTTTACTCAGAGCTAATTATTTAAAATTACAATCCCAGTACTACATCTGTAGAAAAGAAGGAAACAACAAATTTTCGTTTACCCATTAAGTGAATGCAGCCGTTTACCGATCTTTATGTTAGCGTCATGGGCACAGTCTACTCAGCGGGCCTTATCACGCACAGCAAAGGAGGCGAGCCAACTAGGATGTGACTTAAGCCCGCAGAACGCGTCCACGCTCGTTTAGACCCTGGGTCTGATCGCTAACCTGCTTCACGTCGTCCGGGCAAGGCGTCTCAGGTGCCGGCGTCTCCGGGCAAGGCGTTTCCGGTGTCGGTGTCTCCGGGCAAGGCGTCGTTGGTGCCGGCGTTTCCGGACATGGTGTTTCCGGTGCCAGCGTTTCCGGACATGGTGTTTCCGGTGTCGGTGTGTCCGGGCAAGGCGTCTCAGGTGCCGGCGTTTCCGGACATGGTGTTTCCGGAGTCGGTGTCTCCGGGCAGGGCGTCGTTGGTGCCGGCGTTTCCGGACATGGTGTTTCCGGTGCCAGCGTCTCCGGGCATGGTGTTTCCGGTGTCGGTGTGTCCGGGCAAGGCGTCTCAGGTACCGGCGTTTCCGGACATGGTGTTTCCGGTGCCAGTGTTTCCGGGCAAGGCGTTTCCGGTGTCGGTGTGTCCGGGCAAGGCGTCGTTGGTTCCGGCGTTTCCGGACATGGTGTCTCCGGGCAAGGCGTCGTTGGTGCCGGCGTTTCCGGACATGGTGTCTCCGGGCAAGGCGTCGTTGGTGCCGGCGTTTCCGGACATGGTGTTTCCGGTGCCAGCGTCTCCGGGCATGGCGTTTCCGGACATGGTGTCTCCGGGCAAGGCGTCGTTGGTGCCGGCGTTTCCGGACATGGTGTTCCCGGTGCCAGCGTTTCCGGGCATGGGGTCGTTGGAGCATGTGTCGAATCATACTCCTTGGTCGGAGCTGGTGTAGGCTTTTCACCTTCGGGGCAAGGTGTGGTCGGCGCTGGAGTCGAATAATTGTCCGTAGGCATAGGGAGATTGGTACCCGGGCATGGCGTGGTCGGTGCGGGGGTGATGAGGTCATCATAACCGCCTTTGGTGGCAGCAGGGGTCACGTCGGGAGTGCCGGATTCGTAGGTCGTTGGGCACGGTGTCGCCGTGGTTCCAGAGACCGAGGGAAAGACACAGCCCCAAGTGTCTCCGAGTACGATAGCGCACTCGGCGTCCTCCTTGGCAGTGCACTGCTTGCCGTCGAAGGAGAAGAGGTACGGGTGACAGTCTGCCGTTGCCACATCGCCCTTCAATGGACACGCGGTGCCGGCTGGCGCTTTGCCAGCACCGGAACAGATCGCGCCGCGGGACGTCGGGATGGTGTAGGTGGCATCGTACTGCACCGACACGGGGAGATCGGAGGTTGCGAGACCGGTTGAACACAGCGAGGCGAGCGCCGTTGCGAGTTGAAGGCGAGTCAGCATGGTCCAAAATGTCCGTGCGGAAGGCAACGGGGTAAGGCTTGAAGTCGAAGTTTCAAGCTCGAAGGCCGGGTCAACTGCTCGAAGGCAAGCAGATTGAAAAGTGAGTAGCGGAGTGAGGAGGGCCACCGGCCAATTTTTTGCTGGTTGTCTGGAGACCTTGACGTCCATGGTCGATAGCTGAACCCACGAACCACTCTGCCGCCGTTGCAGCAAGATGCTCCTCCGTAAGTCACTAGACTACACGTATCAAGATTCGCACGGCAAGTTGCAATTGCTTCCAGGGCTGGCGTGCTGTGAGAAACGGCTTGACGTTTCTGCAGATATGACGGACATGAACTATAAATGGCTTGGACTTCGTATGGCGATTGAAAGGACACTGGGCTTGTTGAAGTTGTCCATACGTCCAGCGTGACAATGGAAATGGATGCAAGCTGTACATTACTTCGAAGCTTACCACAGCTGGAGGAAGTACAAACGCCGCTGTTGTCACGTGGATGTGAAGACTGCACTGGTCGAAATCTTGGACGCGGGGGACAGCAATAAATCCTCGCCGCCATCGCCGGTTTGAGGATTCGGGCGTGCCCAGTACGACAATCTCCGAGCACCTCTTAACCATCATGATGAGGATCATATGTGTGATCAAGAGTCATGATTTATGACTCGTAATGGAATTTGCGGTGAGCCCAATAGGTTCAACAACCAGCGCGTGGCTCAAAATTTTAATTGGGTGAGCAAGGTGCCCCTACGCTAGTGCTGCAACCTTCAGTACACAGGCTTAAGTTATTGCAGGAACATCGCACTTACTGTGTTTTGCGCTTTCGTTGCGGCTTGATCCTTGCGAGGACAATATGGCCTTGCAGTATGTCGCTGCCAGTCCTAATCTATCCGAAGCCGAGGCTACGATAAAACTCATCATTGTATTTAGTGAATCTCCGGAAAAAGATCCAGTGAAAGTAGTCGGTGGGATGTCGGCTATTTATTGGCGGGTGGTGGGCTCGCGAAGTTTCGTAGTTCAAACTTCCAGATTGGACATCTATGCTTAGCGTTCAGCTTCAGTAAATGTAGTTCATTAGTTACACATCAACAAGATCACCTATACAATCTTTGTAGAAATAAGTAATGTAGCCCTTACTAGTATATCGGTATTCGAGCAGGTTTGAACTTCAGAAAAAAACTAGATTTTTGAATACTTTTCCACACTGGTAATTAAAATGGCATCCGCATATTTCTAGCAGACGGAAGAGCTTTCTATAAAATAGGACGACCTTCGAGTCCGGGTTTTCCAGATTAAAAAAGCTCAGCATTCTGATTCGCCATGTATTATCCAGGTTTCATACAGGTTTCTCCGAATCAGAAGGCGTAATTTATGTTGGATATGTATATTTCACTACCAGGTTTTTTCCAGGTAGGTGAGCTCGTGATCTCCTGAAAGAAAGAATATTTCTGATGATAGAAAAAGACATCCTCACTAAAATCACATTACCTTCTTAAACAGATAAACAAACTGTCAGGTGAAAATGTGAAGCTGTAGCTGTATTACATCGTGTTTGATTCTAATCGCTAAAAGTAATCCAAAAAAATATCCAATATAGCGATACATTCCAAATCTAAAGTCAGTTATCGATTTTGTAGAATTCACATGTCAATAGGGCACTATCAGCTAGTTCCGACTCTATTAGTGATGATGGTCAACTATAGGTCAGCCAAAATTGCATTGTGAAATCAAGTAAAAAATGTGGCCTCTTATTGGCAGGACTTCTTTTCGGATGTGTTTTAATTTATAAATCGTTATTCTGAGCTTACTTCTTTTTCTGGAAGTTACAAAATAACCCTGTAAATTAACAACGATATCAGCTTTTCAGTACCGCGTTGTGGTTTTTCGTTGCTAAGTACAAACGTAACGCCCTGTGAGGATGCCCCCCCCCTCCCGTAATATATATTTTTTCAAATTCGATTGAATTCTAACGAGTTATCGAGTTGTGAAGGTAAACTTATACAGGATCGTGTCAACTTATTAAAGGAAAATAAAATCTGGGTTATATCGATCTGATGCGTCTACATGCGTTGTTTCTCCGATTCAGAAAGTAAGTAGATAAACTTCAAGTTTCATACTCCACGCTAAATTACGGCGTCAGATTCATCAATGTACAGGGCGATTGGTAACTATCTATCTAAGCTATAATTAGTCGATGCGTTAGCTTAGCGTGCGTTCTTGGCTTGTTTTGCCGCTGATCAATTCTCCGCCTTGTTTGCCACCTCACCGCGAGGGTTGAATGCTACCACACTCAATTGCGCTGACTGTCAATAGTTGTTGCCTAGTCATAGTCGTTGCAAAAGTCATGAAATATGTGAGTCCTGTCAGTTCGGCAGCAGATGTGTATATTTTTGAGTCGTCTGCCGGTCTGGTCTAAATTGCGGAACAAGGTTTTCTCAAAAAAATGGGGCCAGGGGCCAGATCCGTAAAATAACCGCACACCCAGACAAGCCTAATTACTAGCATTTGACACATCGGAATAACCTTTTTCCGATTAAAGCTAAAGCAGGGTGATACAGGCGGTTGAATGTGCTTTGGGAAGTTAAATGGGAAATTAGGGTGATTTGGTACGGATCGACAGTAAATATGCTGTTTTGACAGCTGCTGGAGGTTGTGGTCACGCCACCTGGCTGTTGTGAACAAAACTCGATTCGCAGACATACCATACGCTTGTAGTATGTATGATGGGTTTTTGGCTCGTGATGTTACGATCCGAAGATCTGTCCTCGTATTGAACACTTTTTCGAGCACACTTTAGTTTTTACCTTCGACTACAAAGAAAGCTCCCACGTCTACTCCATCTTAACCCATCTGATAAATCAACCCCTTGGTGCACCCGCGACATCTGACTGCTCCCCGGGCGTCTCATCCCCAGATGATTCTGCTTGCCCTTATCCTTGCGACCCTGATGCTGGTGCAAGACAAATCGCGAGCGTGACAGTCGTCTCATCCCAGTAAGCCTTAACCAAGTATGAACGCCGTAAGGATCCTGCCTGGGACGAGGTCGCTGCTGCCGATAATCTCGTTTCCTGCAAGAGATGCGAGCGGATTATTCACCTGCTGGGTGAAACTCACTCCAAGCGCGTTTGTCATCACTTGCAAAATAAATTCTTCAAGCTGCTGAAGACCAAGGCGATTACGTCGTGTTTCCGACCCCTTTGACTCCTTCAATCCTTACTACTTTCAAGAAGTATTTTGCGCTGTGGTGGTACGCTACTTGACGCGTCTTATAGCCCTCCAGATTTTGCACCCAGGGGTGGCGACCTCTCCTCCGTACGAGCTCGCCAGGACTCTGCTCAACAGGAGCTATTTTGACTTCAAGTGGATAATGTCGCACAATCTTAAAGGCAAGAAGTGCACCCTCAACACACTCGGCTGGACGGATATCAACGGTAAGCTCGTAATTTACTCCGTGCGGTAATGATATGGGAAGGAATACGTTTTGGAGTCGGTTTACACTGGAATAACCTCCCACGATGAGCAAGCTTGCACGGGTACATGGGGCATAGGGGTCATGCTGGAGGTGACTACAGGAAAATGGTGCACGTCTTGCGATTCTTGCTTTTCGTCATGTACCGGTAGTGATACAGGTACTTTGTTTTTGAAGATAACGCGCCATCAACTCTGCTCCACGCTGATGGCGAACAAGGCGAGCCTTCCGCCATACAAAACGTTGAGTATGCTTTTGCTGACTACATCCACGCTAAACTTCTGCAGTACATAAGTCCTAACCGCAGATAGCGTCATTTTCTGGTTTAGGCTGTACATGTCCTTCAGCTCCTGCTTCTGGCCCGCGGACAGCTTTACCATGATGGACGCAGGTAGTGTCGAACTAGTTGCCAAACAGAAAAGCAACTTGCATTTCCTTCCTCTGATTAGTAATATATCATTTATTACCACCTCGAGGTATATCCAAAAACACCGCAGAGGTCAGACAGCGATAACGCAACCGCCCAGGACGCCCAGGACAAGCAGCGGAGACAGCCCGAAGACGCCAACGGAATCGAAGACGTCCCATGCGTCGACCAACCCTGTCGAATATGTCTGGAAGTACAGTGAGTAGCGTCAGCAGCAGTCGCGGCCTGGGCGCGTTCAGTAAGAGCGGCAGCTCCAAAACGTTGAGTATCAGTGGCAGCAGCTTCGGTGGCAGCTTCAACAAGCCTAGTAACGCGGGCAACGCCACGATGATAAGCAGTTCGCGAGGAAGTGAGCCGCTGCTCGGAGAGGAGTACAGAGAGAGAGTAGGCTTTTACTCGCTGGGTGTCCCACACTGTCCGCGCTGATGGCGACGCTGCTTGACACGACGATGGAGGCGCTGGAGCCTAAAGAGCACGCGGACAACATCGTGCGCGTATCGCAGAGCGTGCATCCTGAGACGAGGACGAGGACTTCCACTTTAATGCCCCATCTTAATACGACTTAAAGAATCCGTCACGGGAGCGACGCTACGGCAACAATACGGACGGGTATTATTCGCTGCCCCCGATATATCACCACGCGCAAGAGTTCGCCCTTCACAGGAATGGGTACGCTGGCAGAGGTCTGCGTCGAGCGCACTTTGGCGAAAGACATTGCCAGACCGCTGACTGTCCAAAACTTGATGTGGCGGAGGGAGACGTAACAGTGAGATATCTTCACCTCGACACCGAGAGCGTGTCGACACGTCACCGCCAGCCGAGATGGAGGCGCAGAGCAGAGCAGAGCCAAATTAGATACAGTGAATGGCTGCCACTGGCAGGCTGGAGTACAGCACCGATTAGATGGACATCTTTTACACATTACGTTGTGACAATTGTACTTTTCAAATCGTTTGATAATAAGAGCCCTTCAATCACCGGTATAGTCCTACATGGCTGCTCTGACGGAGCAGTACAGTACATGCATATGGAGCCTCCGTATGCATGCACTGTACTTAAGTACTGTATTTCCGCACTAAATCGTGCACGCCAGTCATGGTCATTTCGACACTTGCGCCGCGACACACAAGACTTAACCAAGAGGAGCCTGAGCACGGCGAGGATCTACGAGCTACTTGTCGATAGATGTAGGTCTCTTCTGAATACTGATTGACAAATATGATAACTAACCGTCGTTTGCTGTACCGTTTGCTGTGTTAATAGATAAAGTTAATCGATTATTTAATTGAAGTTTCGAAACAAAACCGCCTTTGCAAGATTGAATTGGTTGTACTAATATGTGTGGCGATTGAAAAGCCTGTAGCGCTTGAGGCGTGGTTTTTAAGCTTGTAGCCCTTGTGGCACGGCTTTTGAGGTCGAAGCCCTTGAGGCGTGACTCTCCTGTTGAAGCCCATGTGGCGTGACAAAACAATCATTTTTTAAACTAGTTTTTTGTATTCGTCTTATCTAGTTTCGTACGTGTCTTGCCCTTACTGATCTAGGCTAAGCCGGCGACGAAGTCTTTCATTGCGAGCATCTGCTTGCATAGCAACCAGATGATCTCGAGGTACATTTCGAGCGGGCTCCCACGTGGGCTTCCACTCGACTTGAACCTCGAGCTCGCCGTCGTTGATGCGCTGGTCCAGCAGCGTCCTAAATGGATAGCTGCACCAGCTTCCTCAGTGGGAAAAGTCGTAAGCGCATTAGCTGGTCTTGTATCTCTTTCTCGGTTAAGTGCAGGGTGCACACTTGGTGGCTCGGCTGCAGCTCCGACTGCTGTCGGGGAGCCCGGCTCGTGCTCAGCGACAAACGTTTTCGTAATGTCGTCCTTTGAGATCCGCTTATTCTGCATCATGTCCAATGCAATCGGTAGTACATCACCTGCGTATTCCTCGTGTTCCTCCTCTGCGATAGAATACATTTCGCGCAGTAAATTACTCCGGAGAAACCTGGTGGCTTTTCCGGTCATGTACCGTCCTTGGCGACGCAGATGCTCTACACATTGAGTGCGAAAGGTTTTCTTGTCGAGGATGTTCTCCATCGTAGGAGAAAAGACGAATGAGTCTCAAAAGCAGTTGAAATGAAATGAAAATGAACGGTTTAGAGTACTTTAAGTAATTGATCTAGTTTTAAAACATGCATTCAGAGAAAAAATTACAAAATTACAACAGGCTTCTTAATCGCGACTTTGTTTGATACGGTAGTAGACGATCATACATTATAAGAAACGTTGTTGGTATGCTGCCTAATACATTTGCAAATTGCTTATTTAATCAAAAGCTTTGATCGCTCGCGATTCTTGTGCAGTTAAAGACTAATCATATACTCACCTTCCTCTAAATTTGCTAAGTGACGTTCCTGGTTGTCACTCTTACTCTCCTCATCGTGATCGGCTTTTTTTTAGACGCCAGTTGCTGATTTTTTTTTGTTGACTCGATCGCGGTTAAACTCGCACATCTTGTGAAGCGCGCCGTTGGTCTTCGTTGCACGAGGATTGCTGCATTTTCCACTTCGGTAGGTGCACTCACCGGGGTCCTTGCTTACCATCATCGTATGTTTGTTTTTGCGCATTAATTTTCTCTCGCGTCGATTTATGCGATCGCGGTGAAACTGACATAGCTTGTGAAGCTCACCGTCACGCTTCGTTACGCGAGGATTCCTGCATTTGCCAGTCTTGTATGTGCACGCATCAGGAATTGTGTCATCGACAACCGCACGTTCGTTTAACTGCGTGTCCTCTTGTCGGTCGTCGTTGGTCTGATCTGCAACGTTTGCACCTTTGGCTTGGCTATCAATCAAATCGTCACTTTCGATCGCAGCGTTTGAGCCGCAGCCACTTCGCTCGTCACCTTCGTTGCTATTGGAGACGTGGTCGCCAGAATCCTTTGACTCCATCGCATCGTTTCTGCTATTTCTCGCAGTGTCAGAACCCGCGTCACTTGACGCAATATTTATCTCTTCGTGTCCGTTTTTTGCTTGGAGTGTCAGAGCCCGAGTCACCTGACTCCTTATTCTCTGCATCCAGACGCCGAGCACGGATGCTGTCCGCTCGGCGCTTCTGGGTTTCCTCTTGTCAAGTCCTTGCAGCGTGCTCTCCTTCCAGGAGCTCTGCCATTCTCCGAGGGATGCCCACAATAACGCTCCTCAGCTGCATCACTAAGCTGCTCATAGGGAACCCAGCTCTTTTGAGCTCGCTGCGCACTTCCTTTAGTCTTTCGAAGAATGACCTCGAGGTATACCCAAATTTCACTAGATAACAGCCGCGATATACTTCGGGATCAGTGCCAAGCGTGTCTACCCAAAGCACAATTGCGGTGAACACTAGTCGTCCTGACGAATTCACTTGGGTTAAAGATCCAAGACACAGTTGGTACACTCCAAAAAACATCAAACCAAAACGTAAAAGGGGTCCTCACAACACCGCGACCAATATGTTGGGCCATGAGCAAAAAATAACGGTACCAAAAGTGGGCCATCGTAATCGTCGATAACATCATCGGGATGAGGATCTTTCTCACCATCACTTGCCGCCGCGATGTCCTCCGGCATCAGTAGCTCTTCAGCTAGAGGCGGGACGTCATCTTCGTCGGCACTACCAAAATCAACATTGTCAACCTGCGTGTCGCCGTCGGTGATGTTAATAACGACGGTCCGCGAGCGTAGTCTGGAGAGCTGCTCGCGAGCTGGCGAGCTGGCGCGCTTAAGCGTCCTTCGTGAAACTCCCTTAGCCTTGAACGGGGAAAATCTAAGGAGCTCGAGGCTACGGAGCTCGAGGTGTAAGTAAAATAAAAAAAGGTCAATTGGTCTCGTTGCTTTTCAAATCAAATAATAAATACATTATAATACATGTAATGCAAATGACAATTTGGAATTGACAATCGAACAATTACAATTGTTACGTTGTAAATTACAATTCAACAATGCAGTTAGTCCGCCCTCGCCATTCTCTCATTCCAGAAAATGGAGGCGACAACGAAGAAGAGGAAGAGCTTAGGCCAGCCTGGGCCCTTACCAAAGCGACGCTGCAACAAGTGCCCAAAGGTATTTTCAACTGTCTATTCGAAAAATAGAAACGAAAAAAAAACGTGATTGCAGCAAGGGCGCAATCAAACAGCGTCAAAAAGAGAAAAAGGAGCGTCGCAAAATTCAAAATAGAACGTATTATTTGCGTCGTAAGTGGAGCATTTCGTTGAAACACGACTCTCTCATCGAAGTACTGGACAAGCTACTGCTACAGATCCCGGGTGGCTGTATTTCAACATCACCAATCACCCTCTACCAGCTCGAATAGCGACTGCGAGCACTGAACCGCGAATAAAACAAATTTTCAATACGAAAAACTTTCCAAAAAAATTGACTATTTCTTTTTGAAAAATGTAACTTTGTGATTTATTTATTCTACGCGATTTTCGATCTTGCGTTTATCAATTACTAGTCTTAATTTAACTAAAACGTATGATTTCCGTTTTCGGGAGTAGTTTAAAAGTAGTTTTGGAGAAACCAACAGACTATCTCATATGAGACTGCGTCAAACAAAATGTTACTTACGAACCTTTGAGAGTTATCGAGATAATCGAGCTTAAAGTTGGCCAATTGATTTTCGCACTTAACCGAAACAGTGACATTTATTGTAAACTTCCATCGAAAAAACTGTAAAACCACCCTTATTCAATTGCTTTTAACAAGAGCTTTAAAATAACGCTTAAATCTCTAAAATTGAAAAAAGATTGAGCTCACAACACTCCTAAATGTATCGTCATTTCGAGGGCCCATAAATGAAGATAATATTTTTGAGCGACCACAACTTCTTTAGTTTTAAGCATTCTGCAGCTTATAAGGGCTCAAAAGATAGAGGAGACGCCCCGCTTTCGTTTTAAAGTGCTTAAGTCGCGATTCGTTCTTAGGTTCATAAGTAACATTTTGTTTGACGCAGTCTCATATATATGTCATGAAGTTTGTAAAAAGACTAATACTTGTAGATTTCATTGTTTATATATTCATAAAACGTGAAGTTAAAAAAAAGATAGCATTTCATGTAAAAAACAAATTTATTATGTCATTCGTACAAACAACCCCCAAATACTACAAAAAGATATATTAGTAATTGCAAAAATCAAGTTTACATCATGACAATTTTTAATATAATTTGTGAATACCTAAATAGTTAAATAATCCACCTTTTTTAAATAGACCACCAATTTGAATAATTTGGTCGTACTGCATTTTTTTATCACACCTCGAGCTCCGTAGCCTCGAGCTCCTTAGATTTTCCCCTTGAACGGAGTAAGGCAGACAGTCGTGCTCGATCCCTACTGCTAAGGCGGATCTCTTTTGGGATCTGGGCGTTAAGAAGTTTGAATTGGGCATCCATAAGGTTTGCCTTCAGATCGGCCGTACTACCGCGGCTCAGCTCGCTCGAGCTGGTGCTTCTTTCGCTGCCCGAATCGAATTCGTCAGCGCTGTCAGCCCAGTCGCTTCCACTGTCGAAAAACACGTCGGCCTTTTCTTCGTGACTGGAGGAGGCAATTCCGATGCCAGCAGCATAGCCATCACTTCCTGATTCGAAGGACGCGTTGCTATTGAGATCGCCACTCCCTGAGTGGTAACCGATATTGCTGCCGATATCAGCTCTATCGCTGCTTGAGTCGAATGCGGCATCAGTGGTTGACATCGTAGATCTGGCCAGGTACGTATCGAAGAAAACGGCTTATGTTTTTGGAGGCAATTTGCCAAGTGAATTTGATTTAGATGAAAGATTTGTCGTTTGGAACTAGAGAACACACGACACACTGCTTCCCGAACGATCACATTGCGCCTGCGCCTTTCATTACAAACTTCAATTATCGAACGAAAGTGGATGGCTCTAGACTTTACAGTCAACTATCGAATTGTGTAATCGTTGACCCTTACCAATAGACTTGTCGTAAAAACAAATATAACTCATAACCCTTCTAAAAACCTACTTACTTTTTCATCATCTGCAAGGTGTCGTCCGTTGGAGCAGGTGTCGAATCATACTCCTTGGTCGGAGCTGGTGTAGGCTTTTCAGCTTCGGGACAAGGTGTGGTCGGCGCTGGAGTCGAATAATTGTCCGTAGGCATAGGGAGATTGGTACCCGGGCATGGCGTGGTCGGTGCAGGGGTGATGAGGTCATCATAACCACCTTTGGTGGCAGCAGGGGTCACGTCGGGAGTGCCGGATTCGTAGGTCGTTGGGCACGGTGCTTGGACTTCGTATGGCGATTGAAAGGACACTGGGCTTGTTGAAGTTGTCCACACGTCCGGCGTGACAATGGAAATGGATGCAAGCTGTACATTACTTCGAAGCTTACCACAGCTGGAGGAAGTACAAACGCCGCTGTTGTCACGTGGATGTGAAGACTGCACTGGTCGAAATCTTGGACGCGGGGGACAGCAATAAATCCTCGCCGCCATCGCCGGTTTGAGGATTCGGGCGTGCCCAGTACGACAATCTCCGAGCACCTCTTAACCATCATGATGAGGATCATATGTGTGATCAAGAGTCATGATTTATGACTCGTAATGGAATTTGCGGTGAGCCCAATAGGTTCAACAACCAGCGCGTGGCTCAAAATTTTAATTGGGTGAGCAAGGTGCCCCTACGCTAGTGCTGCAACCTTCAGTACACAGGCTTAAGTTATTGCAGGAACATCGCACTTACTGTGTTTTGCGCTTTCGTTGCGGCTTGATCCTTGCGAGGACAATATGGCCTTGCAGTATGTCGCTGCCAGTCCTAATCTATCCGAAGCCGAGGCTACGATAAAACTCATCATTGTATTTAGTGAATCTCCGGAAAAAGATCCAGTGAAAGTAGTCGGTGGGATGTCGGCTATTTATTGGCGGGTGGTGGGCTCGCGAAGTTTCGTAGTTCAAACTTCCAGATTGGACATCTATGCTTAGCGTTCAGCTTCAGTAAATGTAGTTCATTAGTTACACATCAACAAGATCACCTATACAATCTTTGTAGAAATAAGTAATGTAGCCCTTACTAGTATATCGGTATTCGAGCAGGTTTGAACTTCAGAAAAAAACTAGATTTTTGAATACTTTTCCACACTGGTAATTAAAATGGCATCCGCATATTTCTAGCAGACGGAAGAGCTTTCTATAAAATAGGACGACCTTCGAGTCCGGGTTTTCCAGATTAAAAAAGCTCAGCATTCTGATTCGCCATGTATTATCCAGGTTTCATACAGGTTTCTCCGAATCAGAAGGCGTAATTTATGTTGGATATGTATATTTCACTACCAGGTTTTTTCCAGGTAGGTGAGCTCGTGATCTCCTGAAAGAAAGAATATTTCTGATGATAGAAAAAGACATCCTCACTAAAATCACATTACCTTCTTAAACAGATAAACAAACTGTCAGGTGAAAATGTGAAGCTGTAGCTGTATTACATCGTGTTTGATTCTAATCGCTAAAAGTAATCCAAAAAAATATCCAATATAGCGATACATTCCAAATCTAAAGTCAGTTATCGATTTTGTAGAATTCACATGTCAATAGGGCACTATCAGCTAGTTCCGACTCTATTAGTGATGATGGTCAACTATAGGTCAGCCAAAATTGCATTGTGAAATCAAGTAAAAAATGTGGCCTCTTATTGGCAGGACTTCTTTTCGGATGTGTTTTAATTTATAAATCGTTATTCTGAGCTTACTTCTTTTTCTGGAAGTTACAAAATAACCCTGTAAATTAACAACGATATCAGCTTTTCAGTACCGCGTTGTGGTTTTTCGTTGCTAAGTACAAACGTAACGCCCTGTGAGGATGCCCCCCCCTCCCGTAATATATATTTTTTCAAATTCGATTGAATTCTAACGAGTTATCGAGTTGTGAAGGTAAACTTATACAGGATCGTGTCAACTTATTAAAGGAAAATAAAATCTGGGTTATATCGATCTGATGCGTCTACATGCGTTGTTTCTCCGATTCAGAAAGTAAGTAGATAAACTTCAAGTTTCATACTCCACGCTAAATTACGGCGTCAGATTCATCAATGTACAGGGCGATTGGTAACTATCTATCTAAGCTATAATTAGTCGATGCGTTAGCTTAGCGTGCGTTCTTGGCTTGTTTTGCCGCTGATCAATTCTCCGCCTTGTTTGCCACCTCACCGCGAGGGTTGAATGCTACCACACTCAATTGCGCTGACTGTCAATAGTTGTTGCCTAGTCATAGTCGTTGCAAAAGTCATGAAATATGTGAGTCCTGTCAGTTCGGCAGCAGATGTGTATATTTTTGAGTCGTCTGCCGGTCTGGTCTAAATTGCGGAACAAGGTTTTCTCAAAAAAATGGGGCCAGGGGCCAGATCCGTAAAATAACCGCACACCCAGACAAGCCTAATTACTAGCATTTGACACATCGGAATAACCTTTTTCCGATTAAAGCTAAAGCAGGGTGATACAGGCGGTTGAATGTGCTTTGGGAAGTTAAATGGGAAATTAGGGTGATTTGGTACGGATCGACAGTAAATATGCTGTTTTGACAGCTGCTGGAGGTTGTGGTCACGCCACCTGGCTGTTGTGAACAAAACTCGATTCGCAGACATACCATACGCTTGTAGTATGTATGATGGGTTTTTGGCTCGTGATGTTACGATCCGAAGATCTGTCCTCGTATTGAACACTTTTTCGAGCACACTTTAGTTTTTACCTTCGACTACAAAGAAAGCTCCCACGTCTACTCCATCTTAACCCATCTGATAAATCAACCCCTTGGTGCACCCGCGACATCTGACTGCTCCCCGGGCGTCTCATCCCCAGATGATTCTGCTTGCCCTTATCCTTGCGACCCTGATGCTGGTGCAAGACAAATCGCGAGCGTGACAGTCGTCTCATCCCAGTAAGCCTTAACCAAGTATGAACGCCGTAAGGATCCTGCCTGGGACGAGGTCGCTGCTGCCGATAATCTCGTTTCCTGCAAGAGATGCGAGCGGATTATTCACCTGCTGGGTGAAACTCACTCCAAGCGCGTTTGTCATCACTTGCAAAATAAATTCTTCAAGCTGCTGAAGACCAAGGCGATTACGTCGTGTTTCCGACCCCTTTGACTCCTTCAATCCTTACTACTTTCAAGAAGTATTTTGCGCTGTGGTGGTACGCTACTTGACGCGTCTTATAGCCCTCCAGATTTTGCACCCAGGGGTGGCGACCTCTCCTCCGTACGAGCTCGCCAGGACTCTGCTCAACAGGAGCTATTTTGACTTCAAGTGGATAATGTCGCACAATCTTAAAGGCAAGAAGTGCACCCTCAACACACTCGGCTGGACGGATATCAACGGTAAGCTCGTAATTTACTCCGTGCGGTAATGATATGGGAAGGAATACGTTTTGGAGTCGGTTTACACTGGAATAACCTCCCACGATGAGCAAGCTTGCACGGGTACATGGGGCATAGGGGTCATGCTGGAGGTGACTACAGGAAAATGGTGCACGTCTTGCGATTCTTGCTTTTCGTCATGTACCGGTAGTGATACAGGTACTTTGTTTTTGAAGATAACGCGCCATCAACTCTGCTCCACGCTGATGGCGAACAAGGCGAGCCTTCCGCCATACAAAACGTTGAGTATGCTTTTGCTGACTACATCCACGCTAAACTTCTGCAGTACATAAGTCCTAACCGCAGATAGCGTCATTTTCTGGTTTAGGCTGTACATGTCCTTCAGCTCCTGCTTCTGGCCCGCGGACAGCTTTACCATGATGGACGCAGGTAGTGTCGAACTAGTTGCCAAACAGAAAAGCAACTTGCATTTCCTTCCTCTGATTAGTAATATATCATTTATTACCACCTCGAGGTATATCCAAAAACACCGCAGAGGTCAGACAGCGATAACGCAACCGCCCAGGACGCCCAGGACAAGCAGCGGAGACAGCCCGAAGACGCCAACGGAATCGAAGACGTCCCATGCGTCGACCAACCCTGTCGAATATGTCTGGAAGTACAGTGAGTAGCGTCAGCAGCAGTCGCGGCCTGGGCGCGTTCAGTAAGAGCGGCAGCTCCAAAACGTTGAGTATCAGTGGCAGCAGCTTCGGTGGCAGCTTCAACAAGCCTAGTAACGCGGGCAACGCCACGATGATAAGCAGTTCGCGAGGAAGTGAGCCGCTGCTCGGAGAGGAGTACAGAGAGAGAGTAGGCTTTTACTCGCTGGGTGTCCCACACTGTCCGCGCTGATGGCGACGCTGCTTGACACGACGATGGAGGCGCTGGAGCCTAAAGAGCACGCGGACAACATCGTGCGCGTATCGCAGAGCGTGCATCCTGAGACGAGGACGAGGACTTCCACTTTAATGCCCCATCTTAATACGACTTAAAGAATCCGTCACGGGAGCGACGCTACGGCAACAATACGGACGGGTATTATTCGCTGCCCCCGATATATCACCACGCGCAAGAGTTCGCCCTTCACAGGAATGGGTACGCTGGCAGAGGTCTGCGTCGAGCGCACTTTGGCGAAAGACATTGCCAGACCGCTGACTGTCCAAAACTTGATGTGGCGGAGGGAGACGTAACAGTGAGATATCTTCACCTCGACACCGAGAGCGTGTCGACACGTCACCGCCAGCCGAGATGGAGGCGCAGAGCAGAGCAGAGCCAAATTAGATACAGTGAATGGCTGCCACTGGCAGGCTGGAGTACAGCACCGATTAGATGGACATCTTTTACACATTACGTTGTGACAATTGTACTTTTCAAATCGTTTGATAATAAGAGCCCTTCAATCACCGGTATAGTCCTACATGGCTGCTCTGACGGAGCAGTACAGTACATGCATATGGAGCCTCCGTATGCATGCACTGTACTTAAGTACTGTATTTCCGCACTAAATCGTGCACGCCAGTCATGGTCATTTCGACACTTGCGCCGCGACACACAAGACTTAACCAAGAGGAGCCTGAGCACGGCGAGGATCTACGAGCTACTTGTCGATAGATGTAGGTCTCTTCTGAATACTGATTGACAAATATGATAACTAACCGTCGTTTGCTGTACCGTTTGCTGTGTTAATAGATAAAGTTAATCGATTATTTAATTGAAGTTTCGAAACAAAACCGCCTTTGCAAGATTGAATTGGTTGTACTAATATGTGTGGCGATTGAAAAGCCTGTAGCGCTTGAGGCGTGGTTTTTAAGCTTGTAGCCCTTGTGGCACGGCTTTTGAGGTCGAAGCCCTTGAGGCGTGACTCTCCTGTTGAAGCCCATGTGGCGTGACAAAACAATCATTTTTTAAACTAGTTTTTTGTATTCGTCTTATCTAGTTTCGTACGTGTCTTGCCCTTACTGATCTAGGCTAAGCCGGCGACGAAGTCTTTCATTGCGAGCATCTGCTTGCATAGCAACCAGATGATCTCGAGGTACATTTCGAGCGGGCTCCCACGTGGGCTTCCACTCGACTTGAACCTCGAGCTCGCCGTCGTTGATGCGCTGGTCCAGCAGCGTCCTAAATGGATAGCTGCACCAGCTTCCTCAGTGGGAAAAGTCGTAAGCGCATTAGCTGGTCTTGTATCTCTTTCTCGGTTAAGTGCAGGGTGCACACTTGGTGGCTCGGCTGCAGCTCCGACTGCTGTCGGGGAGCCCGGCTCGTGCTCAGCGACAAACGTTTTCGTAATGTCGTCCTTTGAGATCCGCTTATTCTGCATCATGTCCAATGCAATCGGTAGTACATCACCTGCGTATTCCTCGTGTTCCTCCTCTGCGATAGAATACATTTCGCGCAGTAAATTACTCCGGAGAAACCTGGTGGCTTTTCCGGTCATGTACCGTCCTTGGCGACGCAGATGCTCTACACATTGAGTGCGAAAGGTTTTCTTGTCGAGGATGTTCTCCATCGTAGGAGAAAAGACGAATGAGTCTCAAAAGCAGTTGAAATGAAATGAAAATGAACGGTTTAGAGTACTTTAAGTAATTGATCTAGTTTAAAACATGCATTCAGAGAAAAAATTACAAAATTACAACAGGCTTCTTAATCGCGACTTTGTTTGATACGGTAGTAGACGATCATACATTATAAGAAACGTTGTTGGTATGCTGCCTAATACATTTGCAAATTGCTTATTTAATCAAAAGCTTTGATCGCTCGCGATTCTTGTGCAGTTAAAGACTAATCATATACTCACCTTCCTCTAAATTTGCTAAGTGACGTTCCTGGTTGTCACTCTTACTCTCCTCATCGTGATCGGCTTTTTTTTAGACGCCAGTTGCTGATTTTTTTTGTTGACTCGATCGCGGTTAAACTCGCACATCTTGTGAAGCGCGCCGTTGGTCTTCGTTGCACGAGGATTGCTGCATTTTCCACTTCGGTAGGTGCACTCACCGGGGTCCTTGCTTACCATCATCGTATGTTTGTTTTTGCGCATTAATTTTCTCTCGCGTCGATTTATGCGATCGCGGTGAAACTGACATAGCTTGTGAAGCTCACCGTCACGCTTCGTTACGCGAGGATTCCTGCATTTGCCAGTCTTGTATGTGCACGCATCAGGAATTGTGTCATCGACAACCGCACGTTCGTTTAACTGCGTGTCCTCTTGTCGGTCGTCGTTGGTCTGATCTGCAACGTTTGCACCTTTGGCTTGGCTATCAATCAAATCGTCACTTTCGATCGCAGCGTTTGAGCCGCAGCCACTTCGCTCGTCACCTTCGTTGCTATTGGAGACGTGGTCGCCAGAATCCTTTGACTCCATCGCATCGTTTCTGCTATTTCTCGCAGTGTCAGAACCCGCGTCACTTGACGCAATATTTATCTCTTCGTGTCCGTTTTTTGCTTGGAGTGTCAGAGCCCGAGTCACCTGACTCCTTATTCTCTGCATCCAGACGCCGAGCACGGATGCTGTCCGCTCGGCGCTTCTGGGTTTCCTCTTGTCAAGTCCTTGCAGCGTGCTCTCCTTCCAGGAGCTCTGCCATTCTCCGAGGGATGCCCACAATAACGCTCCTCAGCTGCATCACTAAGCTGCTCATAGGGAACCCAGCTCTTTTGAGCTCGCTGCGCACTTCCTTTAGTCTTTCGAAGAATGACCTCGAGGTATACCCAAATTTCACTAGATAACAGCCGCGATATACTTCGGGATCAGTGCCAAGCGTGTCTACCCAAAGCACAATTGCGGTGAACACTAGTCGTCCTGACGAATTCACTTGGGTTAAAGATCCAAGACACAGTTGGTACACTCCAAAAAACATCAAACCAAAACGTAAAAGGGGTCCTCACAACACCGCGACCAATATGTTGGGCCATGAGCAAAAAATAACGGTACCAAAAGTGGGCCATCGTAATCGTCGATAACATCATCGGGATGAGGATCTTTCTCACCATCACTTGCCGCCGCGATGTCCTCCGGCATCAGTAGCTCTTCAGCTAGAGGCGGGACGTCATCTTCGTCGGCACTACCAAAATCAACATTGTCAACCTGCGTGTCGCCGTCGGTGATGTTAATAACGACGGTCCGCGAGCGTAGTCTGGAGAGCTGCTCGCGAGCTGGCGAGCTGGCGCGCTTAAGCGTCCTTCGTGAAACTCCCTTAGCCTTGAACGGGGAAAATCTAAGGAGCTCGAGGCTACGGAGCTCGAGGTGTAAGTAAAATAAAAAAAGGTCAATTGGTCTCGTTGCTTTTCAAATCAAATAATAAATACATTATAATACATGTAATGCAAATGACAATTTGGAATTGACAATCGAACAATTACAATTGTTACGTTGTAAATTACAATTCAACAATGCAGTTAGTCCGCCCTCGCCATTCTCTCATTCCAGAAAATGGAGGCGACAACGAAGAAGAGGAAGAGCTTAGGCCAGCCTGGGCCCTTACCAAAGCGACGCTGCAACAAGTGCCCAAAGGTATTTTCAACTGTCTATTCGAAAAATAGAAACGAAAAAAAAACGTGATTGCAGCAAGGGCGCAATCAAACAGCGTCAAAAAGAGAAAAAGGAGCGTCGCAAAATTCAAAATAGAACGTATTATTTGCGTCGTAAGTGGAGCATTTCGTTGAAACACGACTCTCTCATCGAAGTACTGGACAAGCTACTGCTACAGATCCCGGGTGGCTGTATTTCAACATCACCAATCACCCTCTACCAGCTCGAATAGCGACTGCGAGCACTGAACCGCGAATAAAACAAATTTTCAATACGAAAAACTTTCCAAAAAAATTGACTATTTCTTTTTGAAAAATGTAACTTTGTGATTTATTTATTCTACGCGATTTTCGATCTTGCGTTTATCAATTACTAGTCTTAATTTAACTAAAACGTATGATTTCCGTTTTCGGGAGTAGTTTAAAAGTAGTTTTGGAGAAACCAACAGACTATCTCATATGAGACTGCGTCAAACAAAATGTTACTTACGAACCTTTGAGAGTTATCGAGATAATCGAGCTTAAAGTTGGCCAATTGATTTTCGCACTTAACCGAAACAGTGACATTTATTGTAAACTTCCATCGAAAAAACTGTAAAACCACCCTTATTCAATTGCTTTTAACAAGAGCTTTAAAATAACGCTTAAATCTCTAAAATTGAAAAAAGATTGAGCTCACAACACTCCTAAATGTATCGTCATTTCGAGGGCCCATAAATGAAGATAATATTTTTGAGCGACCACAACTTCTTTAGTTTTAAGCATTCTGCAGCTTATAAGGGCTCAAAAGATAGAGGAGACGCCCCGCTTTCGTTTAAAGTGCTTAAGTCGCGATTCGTTCTTAGGTTCATAAGTAACATTTTGTTTGACGCAGTCTCATATATATGTCATGAAGTTTGTAAAAAGACTAATACTTGTAGATTTCATTGTTTATATATTCATAAAACGTGAAGTTAAAAAAAAGATAGCATTTCATGTAAAAAACAAATTTATTATGTCATTCGTACAAACAACCCCCAAATACTACAAAAAGATATATTAGTAATTGCAAAAATCAAGTTTACATCATGACAATTTTTAATATAATTTGTGAATACCTAAATAGTTAAATAATCCACCTTTTTTTAAATAGACCACCAATTTGAATAATTTGGTCGTACTGCATTTTTTTATCACACCTCGAGCTCCGTAGCCTCGAGCTCCTTAGATTTTCCCCTTGAACGGAGTAAGGCAGACAGTCGTGCTCGATCCCTACTGCTAAGGCGGATCTCTTTTGGGATCTGGGCGTTAAGAAGTTTGAATTGGGCATCCATAAGGTTTGCCTTCAGATCGGCCGTACTACCGCGGCTCAGCTCGCTCGAGCTGGTGCTTCTTTCGCTGCCCGAATCGAATTCGTCAGCGCTGTCAGCCCAGTCGCTTCCACTGTCGAAAAACACGTCGGCCTTTTCTTCGTGACTGGAGGAGGCAATTCCGATGCCAGCAGCATAGCCATCACTTCCTGATTCGAAGGACGCGTTGCTATTGAGATCGCCACTCCCTGAGTGGTAACCGATATTGCTGCCGATATCAGCTCTATCGCTGCTTGAGTCGAATGCGGCATCAGTGGTTGACATCGTAGATCTGGCCAGGTACGTATCGAAGAAAACGGCTTATGTTTTTGGAGGCAATTTGCCAAGTGAATTTGATTTAGATGAAAGATTTGTCGTTTGGAACTAGAGAACACACGACACACTGCTTCCCGAACGATCACATTGCGCCTGCGCCTTTCATTACAAACTTCAATTATCGAACGAAAGTGGATGGCTCTAGACTTTACAGTCAACTATCGAATTGTGTAATCGTTGACCCTTACCAATAGACTTGTCGTAAAAACAAATATAACTCATAACCCTTCTAAAAACCTACTTACTTTTTCATCATCTGCAAGGTGTCGTCCGTTGGAGCAGGTGTCGAATCATACTCCTTGGTCGGAGCTGGTGTAGGCTTTTCAGCTTCGGGACAAGGTGTGGTCGGCGCTGGAGTCGAATAATTGTCCGTAGGCATAGGGAGATTGGTACCCGGGCATGGCGTGGTCGGTGCAGGGGTGATGAGGTCATCATAACCACCTTTGGTGGCAGCAGGGGTCACGTCGGGAGTGCCGGATTCGTAGGTCGTTGGGCACGGTGCTTGGACTTCGTATGGCGATTGAAAGGACACTGGGCTTGTTGAAGTTGTCCACACGTCCGGCGTGACAATGGAAATGGATGCAAGCTGTACATTACTTCGAAGCTTACCACAGCTGGAGGAAGTACAAACGCCGCTGTTGTCACGTGGATGTGAAGACTGCACTGGTCGAAATCTTGGACGCGGGGGACAGCAATAAATCCTCGCCGCCATCGCCGGTTTGAGGATTCGGGCGTGCCCAGTACGACAATCTCCGAGCACCTCTTAACCATCATGATGAGGATCATATGTGTGATCAAGAGTCATGATTTATGACTCGTAATGGAATTTGCGGTGAGCCCAATAGGTTCAACAACCAGCGCGTGGCTCAAAATTTTAATTGGGTGAGCAAGGTGCCCCTACGCTAGTGCTGCAACCTTCAGTACACAGGCTTAAGTTATTGCAGGAACATCGCACTTACTGTGTTTTGCGCTTTCGTTGCGGCTTGATCCTTGCGAGGACAATATGGCCTTGCAGTATGTCGCTGCCAGTCCTAATCTATCCGAAGCCGAGGCTACGATAAAACTCATCATTGTATTTAGTGAATCTCCGGAAAAAGATCCAGTGAAAGTAGTCGGTGGGATGTCGGCTATTTATTGGCGGGTGGTGGGCTCGCGAAGTTTCGTAGTTCAAACTTCCAGATTGGACATCTATGCTTAGCGTTCAGCTTCAGTAAATGTAGTTCATTAGTTACACATCAACAAGATCACCTATACAATCTTTGTAGAAATAAGTAATGTAGCCCTTACTAGTATATCGGTATTCGAGCAGGTTTGAACTTCAGAAAAAAACTAGATTTTTGAATACTTTTCCACACTGGTAATTAAAATGGCATCCGCATATTTCTAGCAGACGGAAGAGCTTTCTATAAAATAGGACGACCTTCGAGTCCGGGTTTTCCAGATTAAAAAAGCTCAGCATTCTGATTCGCCATGTATTATCCAGGTTTCATACAGGTTTCTCCGAATCAGAAGGCGTAATTTATGTTGGATATGTATATTTCACTACCAGGTTTTTTCCAGGTAGGTGAGCTCGTGATCTCCTGAAAGAAAGAATATTTCTGATGATAGAAAAAGACATCCTCACTAAAATCACATTACCTTCTTAAACAGATAAACAAACTGTCAGGTGAAAATGTGAAGCTGTAGCTGTATTACATCGTGTTTGATTCTAATCGCTAAAAGTAAACCAAAAAAATATCCAATATAGCGATACATTCCAAATCTAAAGTCAGTTATCGATTTTGTAGAATTCACATGTCAATAGGGCACTATCAGCTAGTTCCGACTCTATTAGTGATGATGGTCAACTATAGGTCAGCCAAAATTGCATTGTGAAATCAAGTAAAAAATGTGGCCTCTTATTGGCAGGACTTCTTTTCGGATGTGTTTTAATTTATAAATCGTTATTCTGAGCTTACTTCTTTTTCTGGAAGTTACAAAATAACCCTGTAAATTAACAACGATATCAGCTTTTCAGTACCGCGTTGTGGTTTTTCGTTGCTAAGTACAAACGTAACGCCCCCCCCCCTCCCGTAATATATATTTTTTCAAATTCGATTGAATTCTAACGAGTTATCGAGTTGTGAAGGTAAACTTATACAGGATCGTGTCAACTTATTAAAGGAAAATAAAATCTGGGTTATATCGATCTGATGCGTCTACATGCGTTGTTTCTCCGATTCAGAAAGTAAGTAGATAAACTTCAAGTTTCATACTCCACGCTAAATTACGGCGTCAGATTCATCAATGTACAGGGCGATTGGTAACTATCTATCTAAGCTATAATTAGTCGATGCGTTAGCTTAGCGTGCGTTCTTGGCTTGTTTTGCCGCTGATCAATTCTCCGCCTT
Source organism: Phytophthora betacei (assembly GCA_011320135.1). Taxonomy (NCBI): domain Eukaryota; phylum Oomycota; class Peronosporomycetes; order Peronosporales; family Peronosporaceae; genus Phytophthora; species Phytophthora betacei. The sequence continues at coordinate 113,224 of JAANHX010000488.1, forward strand.
GTTTGCCACCTCACCGCGAGGGTTGAATGCTACCACACTCAATTGCGCTGACTGTCAATAGTTGTTGCCTAGTCATAGTCGTTGCAAAAGTCATGAAATATGTGAGTCCTGTCAGTTCGGCAGCAGATGTGTATATTTTTGAGTCGTCTGCCGGTCTGGTCTAAATTGCGGAACAAGGTTTTCTCAAAAAAATGGGGCCAGGGGCCAGATCCGTAAAATAACCGCACACCCAGACAAGCCTAATTACTAGCATTTGACACATCGGAATAACCTTTTTCCGATTAAAGCTAAAGCAGGGTGATACAGGCGGTTGAATGTGCTTTGGGAAGTTAAATGGGAAATTAGGGTGATTTGGTACGGATCGACAGTAAATATGCTGTTTTGACAGCTGCTGGAGGTTGTGGTCACGCCACCTGGCTGTTGTGAACAAAACTCGATTCGCAGACATACCATACGCTTGAAGTATGTATGATGGGTTTTTGGCTCGTGATGTTACGATCCGAAGATCTGTCCTCGTATTGAACACTTTTTCGAGCACACTTTAGTTTTTACCTTCGACTACAAAGAAAGCTCCCACGTCTACTCCATCTTAACCCATCTGATAAATCAACCCCTTGGTGCACCCGCGACATCTGACTGCTCCCCGGGCGTCTCATCCCCAGATGATTCTGCTTGCCCTTATCCTTGCGACCCTGATGCTGGTGCAAGACAAATCGCGAGCGTGACAGTCGTCTCATCCCAGTAAGCCTTAACCAAGTATGAACGCCGTAAGGATCCTGCCTGGGACGAGGTCGCTGCTGCCGATAATCTCGTTTCCTGCAAGAGATGCGAGCGGATTATTCACCTGCTGGGTGAAACTCACTCCAAGCGCGTTTGTCATCACTTGCAAAATAAATTCTTCAAGCTGCTGAAGACCAAGGCGATTGCGTCGTGTTTCCGACCCCTTTGACTCCTTCAATCCTTACTACTTTCAAGAAGTATTTTGCGCTGTGGTGGTACGCTACTTGACGCGTCTTATAGCCCTCCAGATTTTGCACCCAGGGGTGGCGACCTCTCCTCCGTACGAGCTCGCCAGGACTCTGCTCAACAGGAGCTATTTTGACTTCAAGTGGATAATGTCGCACAATCTTAAAGGCAAGAAGTGCACCCTCAACACACTCGGCTGGACGGATATCAACGGTAAGCTCGTAATTTACTCCGTGCGGTAATGATATGGGAAGGAATACGTTTTGGAGTCGGTTTACACTGGAATAACCTCCCACGATGAGCAAGCTTGCACGGGTACATGGGGCATAGGGGTCATGCTGGAGGTGACTACAGGAAAATGGTGCACGTCTTGCGATTCTTGCTTTTCGTCATGTACCGGTAGTGATACAGGTACTTTGTTTTTGAAGATAACGCGCCATCAACTCTGCTCCACGCTGATGGCGAACAAGGCGAGCCTTCCGCCATACAAAACGTTGAGTATGCTTTTGCTGACTACATCCACGCTAAACTTCTGCAGTACATAAGTCCTAACCGCAGATAGCGTCATTTTCTGGTTTAGGCTGTACATGTCCTTCAGCTCCTGCTTCTGGCCCGCGGACAGCTTTACCATGATGGACGCAGGTAGTGTCGAACTAGTTGCCAAACAGAAAAGCAACTTGCATTTCCTTCCTCTGATTAGTAATATATCATTTATTACCACCTCGAGGTATATCCAAAAACACCGCAGAGGTCAGACAGCGATAACGCAACCGCCCAGGACGCCCAGGACAAGCAGCGGAGACAGCCCGAAGACGCCAACGGAATCGAAGACGTCCCATGCGTCGACCAACCCTGTCGAATATGTCTGGAAGTACAGTGAGTAGCGTCAGCAGCAGTCGCGGCCTGGGCGCGTTCAGTAAGAGCGGCAGCTCCAAAACGTTGAGTATCAGTGGCAGCAGCTTCGGTGGCAGCTTCAACAAGCCTAGTAACGCGGGCAACGCCACGATGATAAACAGTTCGCGAGGAAGTGAGCCGCTGCTCGGAGAGGAGTACAGAGAGAGAGTAGGCTTTTACTCGCTGGGTGTCCCACACTGTCCGCGCTGATGGCGACGCTGCTTGACACGACGATGGAGGCGCTGGAGCCTAAAGAGCACGCGGACAACATCGTGCGCGTATCGCAGAGCGTGCATCCCGAGACGAGGACGAGGACTTCCACTTTAATGCCCCATCTTAATACGACTTAAAGAATCCGTCACGGGAGCGACGCTACGGCAACAATACGGACGGGTATTATTCGCTGCCCCCGATATATGTCACCACGCGCAAGAGTTCGCCCTTCACAGGAATGTGTACGCTGGCAGAGGTCTGCGTCGAGCGCGCTTTGGCGGAAGACGTTGCCAGACCGCTGACTGTCCTAAGGCTGACGTTGGCGGAGGGAGACGTAACAGTGAGATATCTTCACCTCGACACCGAGAGCGTGTCGACACGTCACCGCCAGCCGAGATGGAGGCGCAGAGCAGAGCAGAGCCAAATTAGATACAGTGAATGGCTGCCACTGGCAGGCTGGAGTACAGCACCGATTAGATGGACATCTTTTACACATTACGTTGTGACAATTGTACTTTTCAAATCGTTTGATAATAAGAGCCCTTCAATCACCGGTATAGTCCTACATGGCTGCTCTGACGGAGCAGTACAGTACATGCATATGGAGCCTCCGTATGCATGCACTGTACTTAAGTACTGTATTTCCGCACTAAATCGTGCACGCCAGTCATGGTCATTTCGACACTTGCGCCGCGACACACAAGACTTAACCAAGAGGAGCCTGAGCACGGCGAGGATCTACGAGCTACTTGTCGATAGATGTAGGTCTCTTCTGAATACTGATTGACAAATATGATAACTAACCGTCGTTTGCTGTACCGTTTGCTGTGTTAATAGATAAAGTTAATCGATTATTTAATTGAAGTTTCGAAACAAAACCGCCTTTGCAAGATTGAATTGGTTGTACTAATATGTGTGGCGATTGAAAAGCCTGTAGCGCTTGAGGCGTGGTTTTTAAGCTTGTAGCCCTTGTGGCACGGCTTTTGAGGTCGAAGCCCTTGAGGCGTGACTCTCCTGTTGAAGCCCATGTGGCGTGACAAAACAATCATTTTTTTAACTAGTTTTTTGTATTCGTCTTATCTAGTTTCGTACGTGTCTTGCCCTTACTGATCTAGGCTAAGCCGGCGACGAAGTCTTTCATTGCGAGCATCTGCTTGCATAGCAACCAGATGATCTCGAGGTACATTTCGAGCGGGCTCCCACGTGGGCTTCCACTCGACGTTAACCTCGAGCTCGCCGTCGTTGATGCGCTGGTCCAGCAGCGTCCGAAATGGATAGCTGTGGCCAGCTCCCTCAGCGGGAAAAGTCGTAGGAGCATTAGTTGGTATTGTATCTCTTTCTCGGTTAGGTGCAGGATGCACACTTGGTGGCTCGGCTGCAGCTCCGACTGCTGTCGGGGAGCCCGGCTCGTGCTCAGCGACAAACGTTTTCGTAATGTCGTCCTTTGAGATCCGCTTATTCTGCATCATGTCCAATGCAATCGGTAGTACATCACCTGCGTATTCCTCGTGTTCCTCCTCTGCGATAGAATACATTTCGCGCAGTAAATTACTCCGGAGAAACCTGGTGGCTTTTCCGGTCATGTACCGTCCTTGGCGACGCAGATGCTCTACACATTGAGTGCGAAAGGTTTTCTTGTCGAGGATGTTCTCCATCGTAGGAGAAAAGACGAATGAGTCTCAAAAGCAGTTGAAATGAAATGAAAATGAACGGTTTAGAGTACTTTAAGTAATTGATCTAGTTTAAAACATGCATTCAGAGAAAAAATTACAAAATTACAACAGGCTTCTTAATCGCGACTTTGTTTGATACGGTAGTAGACGATCATACATTATAAGAAACGTTGTTGGTATGCTGCCTAATACATTTGCAAATTGCTTATTTAATCAAAAGCTTTGATCGCTCGCGATTCTTGTGCAGTTAAAGACTAATCATATACTCACCTTCCTCTAAATTTGCTAAGTGACGTTCCTGGTTGTCACTCTTACTCTCCTCATCGTGATCGGCTTTTTTTTAGACGCCAGTTGCTGATTTTTTTTGTTGACTCGATCGCGGTTAAACTCGCACATCTTGTGAAGCGCGCCGTTGGTCTTCGTTGCACGAGGATTGCTGCATTTTCCACTTCGGTAGGTGCACTCACCGGGGTCCTTGCTTACCATCATCGTATGTTTGTTTTTGCGCATTAATTTTCTCTCGCGTCGATTTATGCGATCGCGGTGAAACTGAACCTACACAGTTTCACAACAGAGCATAACTGCACTGGCGTCAGCTAGACGAGACAATACAACCGAAATATAAACAATCGGTCCTCTTCGCCTCAAGTACGGCCACCATCTCGTCTTTTTCTCCGCATGAAGTGCACATATAGTAAGGAAACAGCAGCATTTACAATTATCATCAACCACTGCAGATCCAAACGCCGTACACGCACATAACTGGTATATGTTGGTTCTTGTCCGTGTATGCGTGTGATACAGCCACAACAAAATTATTTATCAATGCGACACAACGTTTCGATTAGTGCTATTTGCCCAGTGTTCCATCAGATTTCTGCACCCACTACACAATACTTACGTTCGGTGTGGTCAATGCAAAGAAGGCGCCTCTTGTCTGGAAGTTCTCGATGAATGTAAATTCTCTTTTGTTTAGTACACCAAACGTGTAAACCTTTATATCCATGCGAAACCTTTTACTCGGAGTGGGGCCTGTGAAGGTTATACAAATTGATAGAAAAATAAGACCTGGTCATTTGAATTTGTATTGAATTGTTACCTACTATTGGTGTGTGTACATAATCTCGAATTAGTCCCTAATCGGCTGTATGTACTACTACTCGTAGTCCTACCAGGAAAAAAATAGTATGTCGCGCTAACTAGATAATCGGGCTTTCGATACTTACAGTATCTATAAACGACTTTATATTTGTTTTAAAAATCATATACAGATATAATACACAACTGAACTCCAACACCTTTAGAATTTGTAAATCTGTTTAAGAAGGTAATATGATTTGAGCGAGGTTACCATTTTCTAGCACCGGAAATATTGTTCTTTTAAAAGTTCACAGCCGCAATTTCGCAGCGAGCTCACCTGCTGCGGCCACCACCGCCCGAGGTCCTATACTTCGTCGCCGCGGCGGTGAGTGGGCTGATGCGGTTATCTTCGCTACTCATCTACATGATACATCTACTTCTGCTTGTCTACTTATGTTCCTCTTATTAACTGATTACGCTCTGATTGGGGAAGCTCTGGGCCAATCGAGACCACCACTGGCGGCGCCCGCGGCGGCTGGCAGATACTGTACGGACCTAACGACACATACGAGCGGACATTTTGCGAGAATACCGCGGATGGGGGAGAGCTCCGAAATCACTAGGTCCAAGAGGCTCAACTTCTCGATACTGTGTCAAGTGGCAGCATCAATGCGTTGAAACCACTACAACTTCAAGTGAGCAAGGGTGAAAGGTAGACGGGTGATACTGCGCTGCCTGGCGGTGCTACGTTGTAATGGACCCCTCTGTTACATAAGTAGTTGCATCGGCATACGACTAGCGTGTGCTGAAATGCTGTCATGCCGTTGGTTGATATATGGGGAGCCATACCTATTATTAGCCAATTGGACTATGACGTGTATTTGATTGGCCAGGGCTGCGGCCTTGGTCCTAAAATAAAGTCAGAGTTTTTTTTTCTTAAACCAAACCTAAGCCTCAGTCACTCTATTGTGAGCTTCCTCAACACTATAGTGTAAGCAAGTAACGGAGTAAATACCTGGCCCGTTACATACATGCTCTCATTAGACTACCAATCTGCTGATCCTATCCTTCTGTCGCTCGACACACACATCACGGCCTCGACATGTACGTTTACAGATCTCTTTAGAGCTATTGAGATCTACTATTAATGATGATACCATTTAGCCGTCTATTGTGAAAGAAAAACTGAATAAAAGTAAATGTTCTAAAAGCAACATACCCCAGCATTTACGTCGATGTGTTCTTAAAGAAAGTGGGTTGTATTTTGCTTAGTACACCAAGTTTCTATCAGTTTATACCCATGCTGAACATTTACTGCAGAGTGAAACCTGTGAAGTTTATGTCAAATCGATTTATGCTATTGGTAGGTTAAGATAATTTCGAGTTAATGTATATAGGGCTATGCGTACTACTAGTCGCACCACTACCAGGATTTATGTGAGAGTATGTAATGCAAAATATGAAATTCAATGATTTTACAAAGAAAATTGCTACAATAACTCTGCGTTTCAAAACGCGGAAACACCTATAATTCGTAAAGCAGTAAGCATACACGACCTATCTAATAAAAATCTCCCAGAAGATTCCGACCCATTCATCTTTTGACAGATGGCAATTAAATTTAAAAATATTGAATTAGACTTTTTCGAGGCAAAACAAATCTCAGCTCGGCTTTCTTTCCTGCCGGTTACCTTCTTTGTATCGTCTGCAGGTCTGGTCTAGCCACCGGGTCAGGATCTGTCTTTAATTACTTGCACTACATGTAGTAAATCCCGACCCCAGATCCCGATCATATTAAATGATAAACTGCCTTGGGTGACAATTACATCAGCGGCATCTGTGATATTTTAAGTAAATCTAGGCACACCACTGTGATAATAGGATATCATAGTTGGTCTAAATGCGCCTTCAACCCAGCCTCATTTTAGTAAGGCACGTACTTAATCTGGCTCATTTACTGCAACTAGCAAGGGTGACCTTTCAAAAAAAGGTTTTACAAGCAAGTATGCGGCGAGACCAAAAGAGAAGCAGCCCGGCTCCAAGTGATGGCACCGCTGTGGCGCAGTTACTGCAGTCGAAGCGAGCTAATGCAAGCACCAAACGGACCTACCAGTCAAAAGTAAAGATAATGAGGACATGGCTTGCTCAACACTATCCAAGTACTGTCAATGCAGATACTCATGAACTACGCGTCCCCCTCCCAAAAGAAGCCATTCTAGCCTTCTTCGGCCATATTTGCAGTCCTGCTCATGATTGCGATCGCGACGACATTAACTCCAACGACGCATCTAGTGTTCCGCTCTCTGCGTCTTGTGTGTGGGGTTACCGTAGTGCGCTTGTTGACGTGTATCACAACAAGTTACTGGAGCTGGGTCAGCCCGTGGACATGGAATTGCGGCATGTTCTAGACGGATATGAAAAGGTGATTAATAACTTAAAGAAGCGCGGTCTGATGAAGATTAACGAGGGCAAGCGCAATCTGAAAGCCAGTGGGTTTGAGCTACTTGCGCTGAAGCTGATGACACTAACACCAGCTAAGAGAGTCCAGTCATGGGCAACGGTTTGGGTGGAGCTACTTTGTCTTGATGTGGAACCTGATGAGCTGCTCCGACTCTATTGACACGATCATGTTACAGCATCTTGAGTGGGCTGATGACTGTCTGGTTATTGAGGAGCAAGGCCATAAAGGTAACCAAACTGGTGCGGAGAAATTTGGTAAACATGTGTACGCTAATATCTACGAGCCCTCACAGTGTCCAATACTAGCTGCTGGAGTGCTTTTGTTTTCCAGTCCTGAGCGAGTTGTTATTGAAAAGCAGCAGCTCTTTCTAGGAAGCGACAGCAAAACCCGTTTTGGACGGATGCTGCGCAGGGTCATTGGTGATTTGAGCGAGGAAAAATAGGTTTACTCAGCTGCAATCCTGCAGATATTGGGACGCACAGTCTGCGGAAGCGAAGCAGTTCATATGCCATTGGGCAGGTAAACGGCCCCACACCAGTATCGGTATATCTGCGTATGGGCCAAAGTCTTGGTAAGCTAAAGGACCGGTACATTCATTTCGGGCAAGATGCAGATCAGCTCTGTGGCAGAATGATTGCTGGGTTGCCGTTCAAATCAGAGAAATTTGGAGTGCTGCCACCGCACTTCCCGACTGCAATAACACAAACCATGACTTCTTCATACTGGGAGAATATTGTAAGTGGATTTAGCAGCTATCCACGTGGTGTGAGATCCGCGTTTCCGTTCTTATTGGCCTCGGTAATTCATCATGAACACTATCTGTGTGCCAACCTCAGTCCCAACCACCCCATATTCAGAGCAATAATTTTTTCAGCTAACCCTTTATGGAAGCAACAACGAGGGTCCACAGTACTAGCTATTGATACTTCTCCAGTGTGTGGAATGAAATCTACGGGTATACCCGCTCATCTTGCAGTTTCAAAGGAGGTAAAAGATTTACGCGAGGAGGTGGCTAATCTCAACGAAGAGATTAAACAGTTGAAGAGTGACGTTGCAACTGAATTACCAGGCAGTGTCGCTGACAAAGTCACCTCTGAGCAAAGAGAAATTTCGTAGTGGGTGGTGTCGCTCCTGTATCCCTTCGAGATATCGCTAGTCTTCGAGCTGACCTGGCAACGGAGTTTCGTAACGCAATCAGCTCGATCCAGCCGCCACGCGATTGCGGGGTAGCCGCACCAGCGGAGACGTCATCAGCAGAGTCGCCATCAGCAGATTGGCATACTTGGCAGTGGGGTGATGGTCAACTGGGGCACGCCGTACCAAAATGATGGGAGTTTCCGGCTCACACGAGTGTAAAGCAAATGTGAGCGTAGCGAAGGCGGCTTCGATTGGTTAACACTGAATTATGTTGCTTACATCAGTAAATTCATGTGGTTCACAGAGCACAAATGGAGATTTGCACACGACTATCCATTATCCGATGGCGGCATCGTTTAAATACTACGAAGTTTTAGTTTGTACTATTTTAATATGGGATGTTGCTATTAATATTTGATTGCTACTTATTCTCAAATGAAATAGCCCCTAAAGACGCTTCCTATGCTGCAAGGTGCTTAGCGTATACGTTAGTCATTGTTTCGTGCAGAAACTATAAAGAACATAATATTTTGTGTATTAATAGTATGGCCTCAAATACACAAGAATAATTACAACTGTTTTGTTGTAGAAATATTAAGAACATTTCTGAATGTGAGGTAACCGACTCAGCTGCCAAATAGTAGTACATGTACAACAGAAGCTGGCCGTAAGAACTGGCCGTAAGAACAACGCTGCTAATTAATGTTGTCACTTGAATTATAAATATAGATAGTTTTAGATTGAATAAAATGAACTCAAAGAATAAAATGAGCTCATATGCGTTACTGCTGTAAACCATTGTTTTCTATGAGTTGTTTAGACAGCAAAATCCGATACTACTTAGCTGGTGGACGTGTCGCCGACAGGGCTGTAGTTTTAAATGGAGCGGCAAGACAATAACAAAACACGAGAGGTGTGAATTATAGTTGGTTAAGTATACCCCTTAAAGAAACGTTAATAAACTTGGAGCCTAAATGAGGTCCAATAATCCTGATATTATCGTTAAATAATCAAATAGAAAACACTACCGTCAACAGCAACAGCAGCAAGGCGTCTTGCGACACAATATCCAAGTGATTCAATCATAACTGGCACAGGTTCGAGTGCTAATTCTGAATCAGCACAAAATGAACGCTACATACATGAAAAATATGAATATTATTGTTTAGCTTTCATTGAGTTTGATATGAGAAGTGAACACTCTTTAGTTACTTACAAGCTGAAATAGGCAGTACAGGCAGGTGTTAATAAGTAGTGCAAGCTGGACAGGCCATTACTACCGTTTGCGCTGATGTGAGCTAAGTTTCATAGCGGCTCAGAAATGGCCCGTGATATCGAGCACGACGCTAAACTAAACATGTTGTGTAGCGCTTGTATAAGTGTTATTTGAAGTGCTGGTGGTTTTGGATGGAGGATGAAGATACAGTGAAAGCCAGCAATAAAAAAGAGATTGCATCAAGAATCTTGATATAAGATCATTAGAATTTTTATTTCTTAAATCAGGTAAGCATGATGATGACCCATCTTAATAAATTAAAAAAAATCGATTTAGGTACACATGGGTTGAGCGGTTTTTTCAATAGTTAGCGGAGCGGAGGCAGTAAGGCCAAAGCAAGTAGAACTAAGCCTTAAACTACCGCCGCGTAGCGGCGGCGCTCGGCTAGTCTTATACTCCAGTAGTATTTTTATAGGCAAGAGCTAAAATAGGTATTGGTTTTGGAAAAAAATTGTGTACACCCACACGAATTACCTTTAAATAATCCCCATTGGTCTGTTCGCTTACAGGGTTCTGGAAAACCCGGGTTTTTCGAAAAAAGTGGATGGGTAGAAGAGAGCTGTGGGGTAGGTTGAGAAAGGGTTTTTCTTACCCTTACCGCTTTACCCTATAACATCTAATATTTTGACTGTTGAGCGTTAATAGCCTTTAATAATACATAGTAACCCTCCAGACCTATTCTTTGTACAGCTAAAAGCACACAACCTGACATCGGAGTCAAGGGGTGGGTGGGTGGGTGGGCAACCCTGGTGTAATCCAACCCACAAAAACTGCATACTGCGCTTCCAGTAGGTTTGAGTCATGTCGTTTCCCCTAGAGAACGTTACATGGTGTCCCCCCGCTTGATCAATCAACGACCCTGCAGACCAATCCATTGCAATAAGTAACAAGGATGGATGCCAGGAGGGACGGGGGTGAGTCTCGGGATGGAGCCAAGCGCCGAGGCGTATCGATTGGGCCGCAAGCGAACCAGATCTTGCAGCGTCTGTATGAGCCAAATCTAGGACCTGGCTCTGCTACAGATGCCCGAGATCTTCTGTCTCTAACGAAGCGTGCTGTCCCGACTAAAAGCAATGCTGTTCTAAATTCTAAATTCCAGAGCCGAATGAAGAAGAACGCGAGCGTAGTGACTTTCCTGAACGATATACCGTCACGAGCTCGAGCTGGAGTGCTGCCACCTTCAATTTCTGCGTCGGGTAGCCCTTCTCTATCAACGTCTGCCAGTATGATGAATTTACCACCTGGAGTGATGCATCCTAGTCTCCATAAGGCATCTGAGAGGATCAGAAACCTTCAAGATAAGTCTCATATCTACAGCACGACAATGACCCGGACTCCGACACTAGCCGGTGAGGGGAACCAGAAGGGAGGAGATTCAGGTCCATACGCGTGTCTCTCGCCTGCGTCAAAGGCTGCGCAGCGTAAAGCGCTCGCAACGCAGTCGTCGTTTACAGCATCTCTAAATCTGGATCCCAAATATCTGAAAGAATTCAAATCTGGCAACTTTTTGTATCTTCGCAAAAAGAAAAACACCGATCTCATCATGTACGCACTCGAAGTCGTGGAGCACTTTGAAGTGGATCGCTCGAACTACTACACGATGAGTCTGGAAGGCGTGACGCACTTTACTACGGAACATTCCGAATTCTGGACGCTGGACAAGTGGGAGACGGAGCATTCTCGTTTTATGAAGATGCTGGCGATCCCCTTCTTCCAGAAGTATAAAATGTGGAAGAACTTCAACATGTGGAAGACTTCGGTGCGTACATTCAAGATGCGCAACGCCAAGAAGGCTCTAAACGAGAGGCTCTTCCTCCTAGCGCCCAGTCTTCAGTCCACGTTGCTAGCTCTGCGTTCTCTCTGTCTGGACGTCACGAGACTGGACCTGATCCATTTCAGCAACCGACAAACGTATTCACTGCGCGATTTCGACTTGGAGCAGCAGAAAACGCGCGCTCAGGTCACTTACCAACTCGCGGGTTTCTCGGCCAAGTCACTGCAAATGTGCGTCAAGGCCTGTGACGACGTCATCGACAGCTTCTTAGTGGCCAACAAGATCTCCGCCGACCACAAAATGACCTTCATGGAGCGAGCGGCGTTACGGAAGCAATGCCGCACACTCACGAGTTTCCTGCGTCTGGTAGATTTTCTAACCATCGACGCAACTATCCAACTTACCGTTCGGTCCTTCCAGCAACTTTACGCCATTCTCGTAGCTGGGAAAGCGCAACTCACTGGAACGCCAGCACCTCCAGTACCGGTGACTCAGACGAACAGTAAAAATCCAGGAAAATCCGGTCAGGCGAATGCAGCTCCGCCATTCACTGCTATCTTCGCGGTATCTGTGGAGATGGATTCTGCCACTTCAGCTCTAAACGCCACTCCGAACCACGACGCGTGGAACGGAGCCCTCCAACGAGCTCTGAAAGAAGCTTTGCGTATGGTGGAGACGCCAGCGCGTCATCTTGGACACGAATCGCTGGCTCCGTACACTACCGCGAGTGCTGAAGACGAAGGCAAAGACGTGTGGTCGGTGGAGCAACTTAACGTGGCGTTGATACTTAACGAAGACGCCAAGTTCAGTTTGCTGACGAACGACATTTTCGTGGCGCTGGACGAGGCGTTCGAGGCTGTTGAGGATTACATGGACGTGTTCAGCCCCTTCCACCAGATTTACGCCGAGAACGAAGGCCAGGTGACGCGTCTCATGGAGACGTACGCGACTGCCCCCTTGGATTTTTTCTCGGAATCCGTCGAGAAGTACAGATCCCAAAGTCAGTCATTCACTGAGATTCCGGACGCTGCGACGGTCGGGATCTTCCGAGTGGATTCTTCCGAGTTTAAGAGTCGACTGCTTCCGAATCCGGAGAAGTGTATCCTTGGAATCCGAACTCTGATCCCGAAACTGATGAAGAAAACCAGCACCGAATCACTCGAGACGTTGAACGATTTGTCGCCCGTCGCGTTCTCCACGCCGTCCACACCTGATGCGTTCGTGAATAAAGTGGTGCATATGTCCAAAGTCAGTACCTTGCTCCCAGATTTAAAAAGTAGATACCGTCGCGTCTATGAGATGGGCGTTCTGATGGATAATTACGACTGGCGCGTCCCGGATGATATCAAAGAGGATATTATCCTCATGAAGGAAGGCGTGTTGAGTCTGGAGGGCACGGTGACTCGCTTCGAAGGGGAAATTGACTCCGAGACAGCGCGCTTCTCTCAGATTATTCTGGATAGTATCTCGCCGTTGAACCGGAATGCGCAGATGTTACTAGAAAAACTGGATCATCCGAAGCTGTCGACGATCAAAACACCGATGAATGAGGCGCTGTCGTTCCTCCAAGCGCAGGAAGATTCGCTCAACCAAATTGTGGAAGAATCCAAAATGCTGGCCATGTTCCAAACGCAATTGAAGCAAAGCGTGAGTGAGTTTAGCGAAATCAACGAAGTGGCGGCACATTTCGAGCTCAAAAGGAAGCTCTGGAGTGGCCTGGACACGTGGCAGAAGCTCGCAGTCTCGTACTCAGACACATTCTTCGACGATATCGACGTAGCGGCCATCAGTAAACAGGTGCAGATGTACGTAAAGGTGGCGTATCAAGCGCAGAAGCAGCTGCCAGGCAACGAAGCTGCGGATTTATTGCAGCGAGAAGTGGAGAAATTCAAGCTCGTCCTCCCCGTGGTGACTGATTTACGCTCGTCGTCGCTAAAAGACCGACACTGGGATCAAATCCACCCTGCTTTGGGGTTCCAGATGAAAGGAGAGAGTAGTATGACGTTGGGTGGGTTAATCGAGCGAAACGTGATGAAACATGGCGAGACTATCAGCGCTGTGGCTGTATCTGCCCAACAAGAAACGGTGCTCGAAGAAATGCTCAAGAAAGTCACGGATGCGTGGGCTACGACTGAGTTTGAGGTCAAGCCGTACAAAGAATCCAAGGATGTGTTCGTGCTGGGCAGCGTGGAGGAGGTCACTGCGAAGTTAGATGACTCGATCGTGACGATCAGTACCATTATGGGCTCTCGCTTTATCGGTGCGATTCAGGAGGAAGTGGAAGGCTGGAGGAAGAAGCTCGTTACTCTACAGGAGACACTGGACGAGTGGCTGCTGGTGCAGAAGAACTGGATGTATCTGGAGAATATCTTCTCGGCTCCAGATATTCAACGCCAGTTACCGGATGCCTCAAAGATTTTCAGTCACGTGGACGCGTCTTGGAAGACAATTATGCGTCGTACAAATGAGAATCCACACGTGTTGGCGTCGGGAACGTTCCCTGGGATCAAAGAAACCTTGCAGCAACACAATGCGCATTTGGATAAAATCCAGAAAAACCTCGAGGATTATCTCGAGACGAAACGGATGGCATTTCCTAGATTTTACTTTTTATCCAACGACGAGTTGCTGGAAATCCTCGCGCAGTCTAAAAATCCACAAGCTGTGCAGCCACATCTGCGCAAGTGCTTCGAGAATCTAGTCAAACTAGATTTTGGAGATATCCCCGGTAGTGTGGACATGCTTGCCATGTATTCGTCCGAGAACGAGCGAGTTCCGCTCGGTAAAAACTTGAAAGCGCGAGGAAACGTCGAGGACTGGCTCAAGGCACTGGAAGTGAGTATGAAGCAGTCCATCTACAAGCTAATGAAGGCTGGATTACTCGACTACGACTCAAAGCAGCGCTCGGTGTGGGTCTGCGATCATCCTGGACAAGTTGTGGCTACGGTGGCTCAGATGACGTGGGCGAGAAGCACTGAAGAAGCGCTTAACAGTGAAAATCCAGTGCAGGAGATGCACGCGTGGTACAAACGCAATCTGTACGAGCTGAACGAGCTTATCGTGAAAATCCGCGGAGATCTCAGCTCTCTGGAGCGCAAAGTGATCGTGGCGTTGGTGACGACCGACGTGCATGCGCGCGACATTGTGGAGAGTTTGTGGACCGAGAAAGTGGACACGGTGGGGAATTTTATCTGGCAGCAGCAGCTTCGGTACTATTGGGACGCCCAGGCGGACGATGTGCTTATCCGACATTCGGATTCTGTTATCCAGTATGGGTACGAGTACATGGGCGCTACGTCTCGTTTAGTGATCACACCGCTTACGGATCGCTGCTGGATGACGCTCACGGGGGCGTACGGGATGAAGCTGGGCGCTGCTCCTGCTGGACCTGCAGGGACCGGGAAAACCGAGAGTAGTAAAGACCTGGCCAAAGCGATGGCCATCCAGTGTGTCGTGTTTAACTGCAGTGACCAGATCGACTATAAAATGATGGGGAAGCTGTTCCGAGGCCTCGCTCAGGCCGGGAACTGGACGTGTCTGGACGAGTTTAACCGCATTGACATCGAAGTGTTATCCGTGGTGGCGCAGCAGCTGCTTATCCTGCGTGAAGGTCGTATACAGGGTAAGGAGCACATAAACTTCATGGGCATCGAGATCTTACTTAAAGATCACCACGTTATCGTGACGATGAATCCTGGTTATGCTGGTCGCACCGAGCTGCCGGATAACCTTAAGGTGTGTTTTCGACCCGTATCCATGATGGTACCGGATTACGCGCTTATCGCAGAAATTATGCTGTTTGCGGAGGGGTTCGGCGACGCTCGTACGCTGTCTCGTAAGATGTGTAAGCTGTATATCCTCTGCAGTGAGCAGCTCTCTCAGCAGCCTCACTACGACTACGGGCTTCGAGCTGTCAAGTCCGTGCTGGTGATGGCCGGGTCCCTTAAACGTGCTAATCCTGACTTAAACGAGGACGTCACGCTTATTCGCGCTCTCCGAGACAGTAACATCCCCAAGTTCCTAGCAGACGATCTGCCGCTCTTCCACGCTATCGTGCTCGACTTGTTCCCAGGCACCGACATCCCTCCGAACGACTACGGAGAGCTGCAAGCCTCTCTCGAAGAGGAAATCTCACAAGCAGGATTACAAAAAGTGTCCACGTACATCACCAAAGTCATTCAACTGTTTGACATCTTCAACGTCCGCTTCGGAGGGACACTGGTGGGTCCAACGGGGGCTGGGAAGACCTCGTGCTACCGAACACTGCAGTCCACTATGACGTCTCTGCGTGCTAAAGGGTCCAAGAATCCAGTCTACCAGACGGTCCATGCTCGAGTGCTCAACCCCAAGTGTATCTCCATGGGGGAATTGTACGGAGAGTTCAACGAAGCGACTCAGGAGTGGCACGACGGCTTGGCTTCTACGATCATGCGTGAAGCTGTGGCGGACGAGTCCTCGGACGTCAAGTGGACGGTGTTTGACGGACCTATCGACGCCCTGTGGATCGAGAACATGAACACGGTTCTGGACGACAACATGACGCTGTGTCTCGCCAATGGAGAGCGCATTAAGCTCAAGAACGAGATGAAAATGCTGTTCGAAGTCATGGATCTGGCGGTGGCGTCTCCTGCGACGGTGAGTCGGATTGGTGTGGTCTACATGACTGCCATGGATCTCGGCTGGATGCCGTTCGTCCAGACGTGGATGGAGAGGGAATTGCCGTCAGATTTCCCGTCCGAAGGGCTCAAGCGACTCGAGTTGCTTATCACAAATTACGTGGACAAATGTATCCAATTTGTGCGTAGAAAGAGCTTTGAGCTGGTCCCGACGGTGGATATGAACTTGGCAACGAGTTTGTGTCGCTTGTTTGCGTCTCTCTTCAGTCCTGAGAATGGCGTGAGGTATTTAGAAATGAAGAGCGACGAGATGCTCGAGCTGCTGGACAAAGTGTTCGCGTTCTCTCTCTTCTGGTCTGTGGGGGCGACGATGACGATGGACACGCACGAACAGTTCGACAGCTTCGCGCGCGAGTTGATGACCGAGGCCAAGCTCAACATCCCGAATGCTGGCCTGGTATTTGACTACTTTGTGGACATCGAGCAGACCAAATTCCGCGCGTGGAGTGAAGTGGTCCCAAAATTTGTGTACAATGCCCAAATTCCGTACTTCAAGATGACCGTCGCGACGCCAGACTCGGTTCGCTTCACCTTTTTGTTGCGCACCTTAACTGCAGCCAAGCGCCCAGCATACGTCACGGGCGTCACAGGCACAGGCAAGACAGTAATTGTCCAGGATTTACTGCAAGAATTGACGTCAGGCCCCATGATCCCAACTGGAGATAACGCAGAAAATGGCGAAAAATTCTCCGCCCCAGCGTCAAATTTCATGACAATTTTCATCAATTTCTCGGCGCAAACGTCGTCGCTAGTGACGCAGATGACGATCGAGAATAAACTCGAAAAGAAGCGTAAAAATCTACTGGGGCCCGTAGCGGGAAAGCGTATGATCATCTTCGTAGACGACGTCAACCTGCCAGCCGTCGAGGAGTACGGCGCCCAAGCCCCAATCGAATTATTGCGTCAATTTTTGGATTTCGGTGGATTTTACGACCGCGATAAATTATTCTGGAAAGACATTGCAGACACCATGTTACTGGCAGCTGCGGCGCCCGCTGGAGGTGGGAGATCGCACTGCACCCCTCGCTTCGTACGCCACTTCCACGTCTTGAGCATGTATCCGGCAGGTGAGACGTCTTTGAAGCTCATTTTTGCATCAATTCTCGGAGTTTTTTTGGAGAAATTCGCTCCATCTGTAAAGGCCATGAAAGACGGGATAATCTCCAGTGTTATTGAGATCTACAACCGCGTGACACTCGAGTTATTACCCACGCCGAATAAATTCCACTACACATTTAACCTGCGCGACGTGTCGAAAGTTTTCCAGGGAATTCTCATGATCACGCCGTCCAAATGTCCCGATGCAGACTCGATGAACCGCTTGTGGGTGCACGAGGCCTCCCGCGTGTTCCAAGACCGCCTTATTAACGCCAGTGACCAAGTGTGGTTCGAAGAGCTCGTGTGCGCTTTACTGCAGCGTTTTTTCAACTGTAGCTGGTCACGAGAGACGCTCTTCCACGCTCCGTGTCCTCTGACTTTCGGCGATTTCTTCAAACCGGGGACGCCCACGCCCTTGTACGAACACTGCAACGACGTGGCCAAAGTGACCAAGATCATGGACGATTTCCTGGAGAATTACAACGTTTCTTTCGCCAATAAAATGAACCTCGTGTTCTTCCGAGACGCCATCGCGCATTTATCCAGATTGGTGCGGATTCTACGCCAACCTCGA
The DNA here is from genome assembly GCA_011320135.1 of Phytophthora betacei. Classification (NCBI taxonomy): domain Eukaryota; phylum Oomycota; class Peronosporomycetes; order Peronosporales; family Peronosporaceae; genus Phytophthora; species Phytophthora betacei. Next base: position 131,046 of record JAANHX010000488.1, read on the forward strand.
GGCAACGCGATGCTCATTGGCGTCGGTGGGAGCGGAAAACAATCGCTCGCGCGTCTAGGCGCGTTCATGGTGGAAGCCAAGTGCGTTCAGATCGAGATCACGCGCGGATACGGCACCAACGAGTTCCACGAAGACCTCAAGAAACTCATGATCAGTGCCGGCGTGGGGGGCCAGTCCACAGTCTTTCTATTCACTGACAGTCAGATTGTCGAAGAGAGTTTCTTGGAGGACATCAACAATGTTTTAAACAGCGGAGAAGTGCCCAATCTCTTCCCTCAGGACGAAATGGACCGCATTATCGCCGACATGCGACCTATAGTTAAAGCCATGGAGATCCCCGAGACTCGAGACAATTGCGTGGCCACATTTATCGAGCGAGTGCGCAATTATCTGCACATTGTCTTGGCCATGTCGCCAGTCGGCTCAGCTCTTCGTGTGCGCTGTCGAGCCTTCCCGTCGCTCATCAATTGCTGTACGATCGACTGGTACATGAACTGGCCGCGCGAAGCTCTGCAGTCGGTGGCTGATCGACTGCTCGCCGGCGTGTCCTTGCCCTCGGAGGACGTGCGTACAGCGCTCGTCGACATGTGCTCCATCGTCCACACAACGTCCAACGATTTCGGCGACGAGTTCCTGTCGCAACTGCAGCGATACGTGTACACTACGCCCAAAAGCTACCTCGATCTCATCGGACTATACTTGAAAATGTTACAGGAGAAACGTGCCGTGTTGCAGACGACCAAGAGCCGCATGGAAGTGGGCGTCAACAAGCTCGAGGAGACCAACAGCATCGTGGACTCGTTAAAGTCCGAATTGATCGAGTTGCAGCCCATTCTGGCCAAAAAAGCCGTCGAAGCCGAGGAATTACTCAAGCGCGTGTCAGTGGACCAGAAGGCCGCAGCAGTCGTACGTGAACGTGTCTCGCAGGACGAGGCTACAGTCACCAAGCAGGCCGAGGAAGTGGCAGTCGTCCAGGCCGACGCGCAGAAAGATCTGGATGTGGCGATGCCGGCTCTTAACAACTCGATCAAAGCTCTGGATAGTCTATCCAAGAACGACATTACAGAGGTGAAGTCCTTCGCGAAGCCTCCGGAGGCTGTTGAGACGGTCATGAACGCGGTGTGTCTGCTGTTCAACGAGAAGCAAAGCTGGGACTCCGCCAAGAAAATCCTCAGCGACGTGACGTTTCTGGATAAACTCAAGAACTTCGACAAGGATAATATCCCCGCGGCGACCTTGAAGAAACTCAGTAAGGCTGTGTCGGAGCCGGGTATGGCCGTGGAGGTGGTGGCCAAAGTGTCCAAGGCGGCGACGTCGCTATGTATGTGGGTGCACGCCATGGACGTGTACTCGAAAGTGGCCAAGGAAGTGGGTCCGAAAAAGGAAAATCTGGAACGGATGAACCAGAAATTAGCCGAAGCTAACGTAATTCTAAGCCAAAAACAGGACGAACTGCGCGTCGTCAACGAGAATGTGGCGATGCTGGAGAAGCAGTGCAAAGACACTCTGGACGAGAAGGATAAGCTCGCAAACGACGCGGCGGTGACCGAAAAGCGCCTTGTCCGTGCTGAGAAACTCATTTCCGGACTGTCAGTTGAAGGAGCTCGTTGGAAAGAGAGTGTGGCGTCCTTGTCGGAGTCGATTTTGGCGCTTATTGGGGATACGTTCCTAGCTGCAGCCTGTATTTCGTACTACGGGCCTTTTACGGGGGGCTTTCGGCAGCGAATTGTGGACCAGTGGGTCTCTCAGACTCAGGAACTTCATATCCCGTGCTCGTCAGGTTACAGTCTTTCAACTACACTCGGTAGCCCAGTGGAGGTGCGTGAATGGCAGCTAAACGGACTCCCCACAGACTCCACGTCAACCGATAACGCCATCTTAGTGACTCGAGGCGAGCGGTGGCCGCTGATGATCGATCCACAGGGTCAAGCGAACAAGTGGATTAAGAAAACCTTATTTCCAAATCTAGAAACGACTAAAATGACCAACGCCAACTTGTTGCGGTCATTGGAGACTTGTATCCGGAACGGTAAGGCCTTGTTGATTGAAGATATTGACGAGACGCTGGAGCCGTCGCTAGAGCCAATCTTACAGAAAGCCATCTACAAACAAGGCGGACGGGTGTTGATCCGTCTGGGCGATTCAGATGTGGACTACGATCCCAATTTTAAGCTGTTTCTGACTACGAAACTTCCGAATCCGCATTACCTTCCGGAAGTTTATATCAAGGTGACCGTCATTAACTTCACAGTGACCATGGACGGGCTGGAAGACCAGCTTCTAGGCGACGTGGTGCGTCATGAACGTCCAGATATTGAAGAGAAGAAGAACCGGCTGGTTGTGACGATGGCGCAGGATAAGAAACAACTCAAGGAGATCGAAGACCGTATCCTGAAACAACTCTCCGAGTCTTCAGGAAACGTTCTCGATGATCAAGACCTCATCGACACGCTGCAGTCATCCAACGTCACGTCTCGTATCATCAAGGAGCGTGTTCTAGAATCTGAAAGCACAGAGATCGAGATCAACCGCGCAAGAGAAGAATACCGCTGTGTCGCTACACGAGGGTCGATTATCTACTTTGTGGTCGCCAATCTCGCGCTAATCGACCCCATGTACCAGTACTCGCTGCCGTTCTTCCAGCGTTTATTCAACATCTGCTTCGACGAGGCTCCCAAGGCCGACACGTTGCAGAAGCGGCTGACAAACCTCATCGACTTCCAGACTCGATACATCTACGTGAATATCTGTCGAGGGCTCTTCGAAGTGCACAAAGTGCTCTTCTCGATGCTCATCTGCTGTAAAATCCTGCTGCATTCCGGTAAGATATCGGCGCGTGAGTGGAGTTTGTATCTCCGTGGGGCCCCACCAGGTGCCGATCGCTCGACCCAGCAGCCAAACCCGCAGCCGTCGCACATCACTGAGGCTCAGTGGGACTTGATCTCGGAACTGGAGACCGTCGTAACTGGATATATCGAGACTACAGAAGGCGAGAGGACGGAGGTCCAGGCCTTCCAAGGACTCGGTACGTCCTTGACCAATGTCTGGCCACGTTGGCTAACTTGGCTCGACGATCTGAAATTTCTGTCAAATCCGAATTCTTGTCCCGGAAACTTCGGATCAGTACTAAACGCGTTCCAGAAAGTGTTACTACTGCGAGGATTAGCCGAGGAGAAAGTGCCTCAGTCGGTGCTTAACATGATTTCGGCCGAGATGGGGGCGGAGTTTGGTCGCAACGCTTCGACGACGATGGAGGAGATCTACAACGACACAGACCGTAAGACTCCGTGCATCTTCGTGCTCTCAGCGGGTGCTGATCCGACGGGGATGCTGCTTCGATTCGCCAAGGAAATGTCGTTCATCGAGCGTCTGCATCTCATTTCTCTGGGCCAAGGACAAGGCCCACGAGCCGAGAAACTCATCGAGAGCAGCCAAGGCTCGGGCGACTGGGTGTTGCTGCAGAACTGCCATCTGGCCAAGTCCTGGATGCCCAAACTGGAGAAACTGGTGGAAGATATGGGCCAGCGGTCGGACGAGCAGTGTCAAGCCACGTTTCGTCTCTTCCTGACCAGTTTCCCGGCCGCGTATTTCCCCGTGACGGTGCTGCAAAACGGCATCAAACTCACGAACGAGCCGCCCAAAGGAATCCGCGCGAACCTGCTCCGATCGTTCAACACGTTGCTGTCCGAAGAAGTGCTCGATAGCTTCCGCTATCTCGGCAGCTTTGACTCGGGCGAGGCGAAAGAGCACGTATGGAAGTCGCTGCTTTGTGCACTCACCTTCTTCCACGCGATCGTCCAGGAGCGACGCAAGTTCGGAGCTCTAGGCTGGAATATCAAGTACGAGTTCAACGACACCGACTTGGAGACGTCACTGGCGAGTCTTCGGAAGTTCTTGGAGGAACAACCGATCATTCCCTGGGACGCTTTGCGGTATGTCACGGGCCAGATCAACTACGGAGGACGCGTGACGGACGACTGGGACCGCCGCTGTCTTACGAGTTTACTCAGTAACTTTTACACCCCCGACGTGCTGGCTTCGGGCCACGCGTACTCGACGTCGGGTCTGTATCACGTGCCCAACGAGCTCTCGCACTCGAGTGTTCAGTCGTATCTCAGCGCTCTACCAGCTTTCGACAATCACGAACTCTTCGGGATGCACGAGAACGCCAACGTCACATACGAACGCAACGAAAGCGCCAACATGATGCAGTTGATCTTGAGTCTCGAGCCGCGAGACGGAGGCGGCGGTGGCGGCAAGTCGAACGATCAGCGAGTTCTAGATCTGGCCCTCTCTATTCAAGAACACCTCCCAGCCGACCTCAACGTGGAAGAGGCTGGACCCATGACGTTCAAGACTCGAGACGTGGCTGGGACTGTCGTCATGGACTCGTTGGCCACCGTCTTGGGCCAAGAAATCATCAAGTTCAACACACTGCTGCGACGTATGCGCTCGTCCTTGAGAGACATCCAGAAGGCCATCAACGGCCTCATCGTCATGTCCTCAGAGCTGGATAACATGTACACGGCCTTCTTGAACGGCAAGGTCCCGCAGCTCTGGTCTTCCGTCAGTTTTGCGTCCTTGAAGCCTCTCGCGTCGTGGGTCCGCGACTTACTCGACCGCGTCTCGTTCTTCCGCCAATGGCTACTCCATGGCGAACCGGTTGTGTTCCAGCTCAACGTCTTCTTCTTCCCGCAAGGATTAATGACTGGCACCTTGCAGAACTTCGCTCGAAAGTATCAGACTGCCATCAACTCGTTGGCCTTCACCTTCACCGTCCTGGATGTCGAGAACGCGCAGCAACTCACTCAGAGCCCCACCGACGGCATTTACGTTGACGGACTCTGGTTACAAGGAGCCAAGTGGTCTCCGTCGCGTCGTCTCCTTGAAGACGCCAAGCCTGGAGAAATGTTCTTTGCCATGTCCATCGTACACTTCCTTCCTACTACTTCAGCTGTGGCAAGTTCCCCCACACTAAGTCCAGGGGTCATGATGTACCCATGTCCAGTGTACAAGACGTCGGTGAGGCAAGGAACGCTGTCGACCACTGGTATCTCCACCAACTACGTCATTGCAGTGCAGCTTCCCAGTGATAAACCACCCAACTACTGGGTCATGATGGGCGCGGCCTTCTTGCTTAACCTGGATAACTAAAATACAGGATAAAAAACAGCATAAAACACGTTAACGGCCGAAGCCGACGTCATGCAAAAAAAAAACATTTGCATTATGTTGTCGCTTTCTCTTGTCGTTAACCTGGGAGCCCCAACTTTGCCGGACGCCCTGTACACAAGGCCACACCCACACCTCGTCTCCTCCATCTTTGTCGCGCCTTATCCTGCATTTTTTATCCGTGCTACACTACTACTTGGTCCTCTCCAACAAAAAACAAGGCGATAAAAGTCCGTGCATTGCTCTAATACGAGTCCATGGAGATGGTGGACGCTCGAGAGGACGCGGGCATGAACATGCTGTCGCGCATACTGGGGGTCAGAGTCGAGATGCTCTCTCTCGAGCCCACGCTGTACGACCGGTCCGAGCGCTTGCTCTTGCGCTTGTACACGCACGTGTCCTTATCTATCCGGATACCCCACTGGAACTCGTCGGCCTTGGTCACCACGTCCAGGAACTCGTTGAGTTTGGCAATACGGTCGATGATGAGCTGGTCCGAGAAGAAACCCGTGAGGCTCTGAGTCTGCAGCTCTGGGATATCGTGCTCACTGTTGGGATTCTTTGCCTTCAGAGTTGCTGCCAGGTTCCTGTAGTTGCCATTGCAAAAAAAAACAGTTTTCATGTTAGTGGCAAATCAATTATCAAAACATACACTTTCTGACAATGATATATAAACTTACAAGAAGGTGCTGTATCGATGCCACAACACCAGCGTGCCTCGGATGTCTGTCTCAATCTGCAGCTTGTACTCGACGTACTGTCGGCCCTGTTTGGTCTTAATTCGACTGCAAACAATACAACATACAGGAATCGTCAATCACAGCGGCAACACTCCACTCAATAAAACGCACACGTGTCGTACCTGTCCACCACCTTGGCCGAGAGCAGCGAGATCTCGCGCATCTGGTCGATCTTGGATTGGTACGAGTCGAGTGTCTGTCGCAGCTGCACATGTTCGCGACGGAGGTCCACGCTGGCGTTCTGCAGTGCCATATTGAGGATGGAGGCGCGCAGTTTCTCGTTCTCCTCTTCAAGATGGCGTTTCTTCGCCGCCGCCTCGGCCAGTTGGGACTCGTACTGGCGTGCGGTCTCCTCCGCCTTGGCCACCTTGTCGGCGGCGTCCGACAACACGCGCTCTGTTCGCTTCGTCGGCGTGCCCATGTCTGTATGTTACTGTGGAATAAAATGGAGGGGGCTGGCCACGACACGTACGCAAAAGAGTGAGAAACTTTTTTGTTCCCGCAACAGAGAGAAGAGAGAGAGAGGGAAGGAAGCGCCACTTACCGAGTATTCGTGCCTAACTCGATAGCAGCGAAGGCGTTTATCTGGAGCGACAGGGCGGGGAGACTTTCGCCGCCGATTGAGAAAACTGGTTTCTGCTTCTCGTTTGGTTGGAGATTATCCCGTCCTTCTGACACCGAACAACTCGGCGACGGCGCAAATGCGGCAGCTGGCAACAACGGGAGGGTTTGTTTTGTTGCCGCTCGACGTTCAGTTTCGCTCTGTAAGAACCTCACGCTTATTGGTCGAGAGAAGTCTGCCCACTTATGCACAGAGACGGTCCGAATTGAGCTAATTCACAGCGATTTGCTCTAAAAACAAGTTCGTTTCGGTAATTTACAGTTGTAAAAGAAGGGTGTTTGACGCGCGGCAGAGATTACAACATGCAGACTCCTCACCGCCGCGACTTCATTGCATTCGTAATGCGAGCAATGACAAGTAGAATGTGGCTCTAGCAAGTCTTTCACTGCATTAAAGCTTTCAGTGTGGAGGCAGCCGATGATGCCGTGCATCGCTCGATGGCGCTTTAACGGCGTCGTCGCGTCGTATTACCGAGCGCCACGACAGTGCTTGGCAAGATCTGCTTGTCTTGATCAGACTTGTTCCTGCCGTGTAGGTACATTAACGGAGCCGTTCCGCTGCGTTGGAGGGCTCTGTTAATCGGCCTTCATTTTTGGAATGGCTCCAGCAGTCGATGGGCTACAAAAACCGGTGCTGCAGACAAACGTTTCCGATCAACAGGCTTGGCAAGAATTACGGTGGGACAGGACCACGACAGTACCCGGAAGCCAAAGTTGGCCGTCAAGACGGCGTGCATTCAGTATTATTTCAGTCCGACACTACTATTAATACTTCGAAGTTCTGGGGCCTCAATCTTGAAGCCAAAAGGCAAAAGAAGGGGTTTATCCCAATCGCATGATCTCAACTTGTGGTTCAAGCTCAGATTCGCGCCTCCTCACCGAATGCGTGTAGAAGAAAATCACAGTCGACCTTTTACGTTTTATCAATGCTTTGGCGGATCATGGTAGTTTAATCAACTCATACCTGTCTAGCTCGACAACTGACCGCCTTATTGCCATCCTCTACTAATCGTAGCTATGCCAATTGATTCTACGCGCGATGCTATATTGTTATTTAATTTGATTCATCTAATAGGTAAGCTCTTGGTCTCTGTCCTAGCTTGAGCCTTACAGATTCTGTGTCTTAGATTAATAAGTGAGACCAGATTTGCAGGTGGCTCATGACAACAGTAGGCTCCTTGTCTCGGCGTTGCTGTTATTAATAGGCTACAGTCTACATTTAATGCCGTCCTTGACACAGGTCGTATTCTGGCGCTATGGTAGTGCCGTTAAAGTTGCCACTCGAATACCGTTACTCGTATTAATATTAAATATTAATGACACTAAAATGTTTAGTGTCAGCTCAAATTGACCAAGATCCCTTTGTTCGACATGCATGCTTACCATTGGCTAATATATTACCGAACGACACGCATGAAAGCTTTAAATTTATTGTGGTCTTCTTATACTGTGTATGATCAAGTTTTGCGCTACTTGCATGTTAGAATTTGTAAGAAACCTTTTTGTTTTCGGCCTAATAATTACCAGGCTTTAGTTGGGGATAATCATGTCGATCCATCCTTAGCTCGAAAATATATTATAGAGCAGGGATGCCGAAAATGCAATACTCAGATTAATACATCCAGGTTAGAGGCGCCAATTAATAATTCAATTATTCAAATTATTCCTACCCATTCTCGATCGTACCTCGTCCATTGCATTGACATCCCACAAGTCGTGATTGTAGTGTAGACACATGATCATCTCGAGCGTTTTAGGGTCAAGACGCTTGCGTAGATCCGATAGCACCAATTTCGCCATTGAGAAGAAACGCTCGCACTCATTAGAAGTCGGTGAAATGAACGCGACGTCCACGTAGTGCGAGCGCTTCGTCGACTTGCGCTTCTTGAAAGCTGCACGTACGATAGAGAACTCCTCCGTGACTGTTGAGGCCTGTGCAAAAGTTGGCAATCTAAACCCAGCACAAGCCGCCTTCTCCCCGGTATTCAGCGCCTCTCCACGCTGTAGGTTGACCAGACCTTGTTCTAAGTTTGGATAATTTACAATTGCGGCGGTAGGGAGTAGTCGAGGCTTCATGGCAGGGTACTGCTTAATAACCTGGTCAAACAGACGTCGCACGGCAGACAATCTTAGTGTAGACTTCTGCGACGTTTTGGTGACTGCCTCAAACGCTGTCAGGTCTATAAGGAGCGCCTTGACATGCTCATGCTCGCTACGCCTCAGCAGTAGAGGCTGTACGTCATACTCAACGAGGACACTGTGTCCCACGAACAATAAACGGCTGGAGCTCCACAAAGCGCTTTACCATCTCGAACGTGCTCGACCATCTGGTCTCATTTTTTAGGAGAGGCGACAGATGGGTGACGCGGCGGAGGATTGCCCGACCCTTGATCGTTCGAAGCTTGGGCATCAGCGCATGAACCGTTGCTATAAGGTCGTCATCAGTCTGGAGGAAGTCCTTGACCGCAAGGTTGAACCTATGGCTAGGACAACCGATTAGCGGTATAGCCCCCTCCTTGCGGCCAATATACTGATTCACCGAGCAGTTATCGCCTACCATGAACTTCACAGCGCTCCAGGGCTTTTTGTAGCGCGACAGCGTGTCCGCGATGAAGTCAAACTGGCTTTGAGCGCTTAAATCCTCCTCCTCTTCCACTGGCGAGAACGCCAGAAGTACGAATCGGCGTGTTGAGCAATCCAGGTCCTCGTAGTAGTCGCTTCTGCCGCTACCGGTATTACCGGTATCAATACCTTCTGCATTGTCAAATACCGCAAATATCGCTAGGTAGTGGCGGTTACTGCTTGTCCACCCGTCCAAAACGAACCCGAACGAATCGGGTAGCTCGCTTGCAACACGACGCTCGACGCGCTCAAACAGCAGCTCTAGAGACTTCTTTAGTGTCTCTACCGACACAGAGGAAAGCGCCGTGTTCTGGCGCGTCAGCTTCCGCTCTACAAAGGTAAACGGGAGGCGGTCGTAGACAATCCACTCGACCCAACGGTACAGGTCCCGTGTGCGCTGGCTCACGAGACGTAGGTTTAGCGGATTCTGGCGGCGTGCAGCCTCCTCTGCATCTTGCTCGTAGTCTTCATGGTTGCGACGCAAATGGTTCAGTAGATTCGTGTAGCCATTTCCTTTCTTGCACTGCTTGTTGCACGTTGTGCACTTGTACATACCCTCTCCTACTGTAGTGAAGAGCATGGGGCAAATTTGACTGCTTGTAAGGACCATTTCGTGCGCGAAAACTGTTGTAGGTGGTGGTTGGCTGCTAAATTGAATTGTGCACTTCTGTTTCCTTTGTTTAACAAGTGATCTGGGGTAATGTGGCAAATGGTTGGTGCAGGACAAACGTGCTTAGACCTTTGGGTTCCCTCAGACAATTAATATATGAATTTTGAAAAATTCAAATAAGAATTGATGATGTAGGAATTAATAATTAAATTATATATTTCGAATAATTTTTAGGAGTTTTATTTTTTCGGCATCCCTGTTTTAGAGAACAGTAGTTTTTGTAAACATATTCGTAGTGTCCTCTGGCAGGGTGTCGCTAGAGCCTACGTATAAATTTCCATGAATTACAGGTAAAAAGTGGGCAGATGCTGCGGCTGCAAAGCAGGCGCAGGAGATACATTAAAGCGCCAAGGACATGCAGGACGTTATTAAACGCATGACTGGTCTTCACTATGCCCAAAAGTCGTGTTCCAGCAACTTTTTGGTGCGCATCAAACCGATTTGTAACTAAAGCCGTTGTCCGGAAGCTCTGGATATTGATGCAGACCCAGATAAAAGAATGCGTGGTTTTTAAAAAGCGTATATCTATGTGCTTTTCAGATAAAATGTTGCTCGGTTTTATGATCTAGATCGAGCATGGCGCATAAAAACAGGTATAAAACTGAGATTTGGAAAAGCAGACCTGGATTTTCATATCTGCATTCATTCTAAAACGCAAAAGGAGTTGTTTTATGTGATACATATATTGATGTCGCTTTGTCGTAATCGACCACGAGCGCTTGTCGTAGCTCGATTTATGAGCTACTCTAATCGATCGATCTATCCTTTTTTAAATCTCGATTTTCAAAACGACATCGATTTATTAAAAATCGAGCACCCACTCTAGTGATAAACGACAAAAGCTTTGCAAAGCACAGCGCATTTGTCGCAACCTTTCTAAAAGACAGGATCTCGTGCTCGAGCGTGAGACATTCTAATAATCCGCTCGGAGTCCATTCATGCCGGTGTGACTTACCAAGATGTGCACGTTCGTATATACGGTTACCTGGAGCCACCAGGATATTGTTGAAGTAGTCTCTAAACAGTATGATAACCTTGAAAGCATCTCTCTAAGATATTATTAAAAGATTTAGGAGATCATGTTTAAGCCGTTATGACTGGCTTAAACTATACTAACACTAATGGCTGGCGTGCAGCTACTAGTAGCTTCCTAAGACTAATAAAGTGCTCACTTCGACTTTTGATACCTACAAGTAACTTCTTCTCTCTTCTTCTTCTTCTCTACCTGCCTACCGAGCCATAGGTATGAGCCCAACCCAAGCATCAGAGCGCCGACTTCTCACGCCTCATCGGCACCGAAAACTTCGACGTCTGGAAAAACCGTGTGTGCGTAGCACTAGATGGCAAGCACCTACTCGGCTACGTGAAGCAGCCTGACTACGATGTTGTGTCTGAAGACGAGAGTGAATACATCGGCAGCGATATGTCTGACGCCAACGATGAACCGCATACCAACGCTACCAAGAGCGTCGAAATCGACGCCGACGCTGTGGACTACGAAGAGAGCGACGACGAGCTCAAGCCGCCCTCGGACTCAACGAAGACTCTGGAGCCAGCTCCGAAACGTCAATCAAGAGGAAGGACCTCCCGGTTGCTCGACCATTCAACCAGCGCGAGGCTCGCCGTGCACGCAAATGCGCCAAGAAAGAAAAGCCCCAGCCTCTTAGCCAGCGCGAACGCCGTCGACAAGAAGCCAAGACCAAAGCCTTCTTGATGAAAACGATGGACAACATGCGCGTGCGGCTGGTCAAGAATCTCACGACATCCTACGAAATATTCAACTACATCTGCCAAAGTACGAGGGAGTAGCCTTTCATGCTGATCCATACTTCATTCAACACTACTTGATGGAAATCAAGTACGAGAAAGGCTCCGATTTAACCGAGTTCTTTCTCAAGCTTGAGAACGCGATGAGAGCCGCGTCAGAGGCCACCGAATCGGTGATGACCGAGGGACAGAAGTCTATCTACCTGTTCAGCTCCATGCCCAAGTCGTATAAGGACGATCCCCACATCCGGAAGGGCCAGCGGAAATATATCCCGTATGAAGATCTTAAGCAAAGCATGAAGGCAAGGTTCGCGATCTTTAAGCTCAAGAGCGCTACACCTTGGCCAAGGGCACACCACAGCCCTCTGCGACCAAGGGTGAGAGAGCTCTAGTGGCTACCGGACCTCCTGTGTCACACGCTCAAGGCCGTGGCAACGCAACTGTCGGCTCCTACTGTGATCGCCCACGCCACAACATTCGTCAATGCCGAGGCCTTCAAAACGATTTGCGAGATGGACGAGTGAAGACTGGGACAGTGCTTCCTGCTAACTTCGCCTTCGAGGGTAAATCGAAACGCGATCACCCGTACCAGAACTCGAACCGAAGGTGGCAATGGACGACACGGCAAGAATAACAACAACCGCGACTTCAAGGACAACAACGGTAGCAGCAAGAACAAGCATGGAAATGGCGGCAAGCAACGCGGCCAAAATCTCGACAAGGACCGTCCTCATGAGTAAGACAATGACGAGAAAGATGACGACGACAGTGACTCTGGAAACAACCGCAATGTAACTCGCCAAGGAGGTCGTGACACCGGTCTCATCGCTGTTCCTACCACAGTCAATCCACCGGTTAGCCTCACCGCACAAGCCAAGGTAGAGCCCGACCCCACCTGGACGATCGACTCTGGCTGCACTGGCCACGTCACTTATGAATCTCAGTGGCAGTGGCTCACCGACATCACCTCCAGTGGTGGCTCAATTACGGTTGGTGGTAATGGCCAAACTCCCACCGAAGGCATCGGACGTGTCGATCTGGAAATCACTGACTCCAAGGGCACTACGCAGAAGATTATTCTCTTATCCCCCCCCCCCCCCAGCTCCAATTCAGTCTGCTATCAATTCCAGCAGCTGTGAAGCACGACTTTCGCTTCAACTTTGACCGCAACAGTGCTATATGCAATCTGACCAGCGCTTCAAGATCAAAGCGCTCATGGTTACCAACACGGATCTGTATCAGTTCCAAGCCAAACTAGCGGCACCTCCAGCGGCTTATATTGCCTTAGTTAAGCAACGTTCCTTTCGGCCCTTACATAAACGCCTTGGACATCCTAACGTTCGTGTCTTGAATGACCTATCTAGGGGCCAAGCCATATCTGGCCTCGATGGATCTATACCTCTAGGTCCAAAGACAGATTTCTCTTGTGTTGCCTGCACGTTAGCGAAGTCACACCGCTTCCCATTTTACTCTAATAGAGCTGTTAAACGTGTTACATTACCTTTGTCAAAAGTCCATTCAGATATCTGTGACCCACTACCTGTGCCTAGCCTTACTGGTTGTCGTTACTTCTTGATCTTCATCGATGACTTTTCTTGATTCATCTTCACTTATGCAGTTAAGAATCGTAGCGAATTGTATGACTGCTACGAAGACTTCAGGAAGAAAGCCCTGAAAAATTTCAGACAAAATATATCTGCCATTGAGTACACATTTAGTGTTGAAGACAATGCAAACCAGGGCAACTGTGAGATTCAGCGGCTTCAAGCAGACAACGCTAACGAGTACGATAAGCTTGGTCGCATCATATTTAAAAGGTATGGAACTCACGCCCAGTTTACCAATGCTTACACACCTCAGCAAAATGGTGTTGCAGAACGCCGCATGCGTACCATCATGGAGCGCGACCGAGCCCTTCTACTTGACGGCAAGCTACCCAAGTAGTTATGGGCCGAGGGTACCTGTCATGTGACCAGTTTCATCAATATGACTCCTAGCTCCAAGACAGATGGACGAACCCCGTACGAGCTTTGGCACAGCCGTATTCCATCCATGGAGTACATCAAACTATTCGGATGTAGCGGATATGTCCACATCACGGAGCAATACCGAGACAAACTCGACGCTAAAGCCCGTTTGTGTGTGTATCTTGGTGTGCCTGGCCATAAGAAAAGCTACCGTCTGATGGACATCGATGCTCATCCAATTATCTACAGTCGTGATGTAGTCGTTAAAGAGGACGAATTTCCCTCGCTCACTGGCCTGACGGGAGCTCCAAAGCCACACAGCACACGAATAGGCAGCAATCTACCTCTACACCTGCACATGTACCTCTGACACCTGCAACTTCTACTACAGTAGCACCGGAGCCTAAACATGTGTCAGAACCAGTGGCAACACCGTCACCCACCTCAGGCCCTGCAATGACAACAGCGCCAGGCACAGTGAACCAACGTGTACTGCCCTCACTGAGGGATGCTATTGATCAAACAGCCATACATAATTCTTTCGAACGGAGACGGACTCTGATCCTCCGCATCATTCGACTCCTAAGCGACCCCGCCTCTCTGCGGAAGCCATTGATAGCTCTGAGAAAGCCAATGACGTAACCTCAACTAGGAGGAAGGCATACACGAACAGGAGCAACGTCAGCAATTACCATACACATGACAAGCTATTCGGTATGTGTCTGAGCCCACTACGTATCGGGAAGCAATGAAGTCTTCCCATGCTAACCAGTGGCATAAAGCAGCTAAATCGGAATACAAGTCCCTCATGGACAATCACACTTGGGAGTTGGTATCCCCTCCTAAAGGAAGTAAGCTTTTATGTAGCCGATGGATCTTTGTTGTGAAGTATACCGGCACTGGCGAAATCGACCGCTTTGAATCGCGTCTTGTGATCAAAGGCTTCCTTCAGGAATATAGCATCGACTACAACGAGATAGTTGCTCCTGTCATCAGGATGGAGGTAGTTAGACTACTGCTTACTATTGCAGCTCTTCTCGACGTTGAAGTTCACCAAATGGATGTTAAGACAGCATTCCTGAATGGCTATTTGGAAGAGGAGATCTACATGGCTCAACGGGAAGATTTCAAAATCCGGGGCAAGGAGCACCTAGTGTGAAACGTCTTAAGAGCTTATACGGGCTGAAGCAAGCGCCCCGTGTCTGGTACCAAACCTGGACTGCCTTCCTAGAGAGTCTTGGGCTCCTGAAACATATTAAAGATCGATGTGTCTTTCGACGCACAGTTGGTGATATTACCTGTTACATGCAGTGTACGTCGATGACTTACTGATCATTGCGCCAACACCAGCAGTCGTCAATGAGCTGAACTCAGCCCTGAAAAGCGATTTTCCCTGGCCTTTTGGAACGTCAGGAGGTTGCTTCTCATCACGCTGTTCAGATTTAGGGGAGGTGAAGTAATTACTCGGCTGGTCCATTCAACGTGATCGTAGAATCGAACAATATTTATCCACCAGCACAAGTACGCTACGAAGGTCGTTGACCGCTTAAGCGACTACATTCCGTACCCTATTGCAACACCAGCAGCACGGAACGCCAAACTCTCCGTAAGCAGCCAGCCTAGCAGTAAGCAAGAGAACGATTCGATGAAATCGATTCCGTATCGCCAAGCCGTAGACAGTATCATGTACTAAATGGTCGGCACTCGACCCGACATGACCTTTTACATGCGAGAGGTCAGCCAATTCCTACCGAATCCAGGTATATATCACTGGAAAGTAGTCATCCGTGGTCTAAAGTATATATTCGGAACGAAAGAATACGGTCTTTTTCTGGGAGGCTCGACCGATATTACCTCGAAAAACCTAGCCGATCAACTGATTGCCTAGAGCGACTCTGACTACGCCAACTCTCCCGACACGAGACGCTCCGTTGGAGGATACGTGGCAATGCTAACAGGCAGTCCTACCTCATGGCTTTCGCGAAAGCATCATACTGTAGTTCTCTCTTCAACAGAGGCAGAATATATCGCCCTACGTCACTGCATGCAAGATATGATATTCCTCAAACTTCTTCTCAAAGAACTTGGCTTTGCTACAACGCAGGCTTACACTTTATACGAGGATAATCAGAGCTGCATCAAAATCTGCTACAACCTCGAACTTCACCGACGATCAAAACATATACACGTACGATACTGTTTCGTACAAGAAAGAGTAGAGCTGCATGAATTCAACGTCACCTACTGCAATACGAAAGCGATGATAGCTGACATCTTTACTAAAGCTTTAGCCAAGCACCAATTCAGAGAACTAAGGGCCAATCTCAGGATGAAATCCCTCAAAGTATAATCCGGCCACTCAGTTTAGAAATACACTGATAATACAAGCGCTTGAAGCGATTCTATATTCTGCATTCTTTTTAGCTTTTTTCCCACTGGGTTTTATCGTTTTTGTTCGCACAAGGTTTTCCCGGTTTCCCAGGTGAAGTAATTAATTATCTAGACTTAAGCGCTTATACAAAATAATCTATGCATAACAACAAAATTGCTGGGAAAGTTCATTATCAGTTAGGCAAATCCTCGGAAATCCTACTGACTCCTATCATTTAATTATGTTTGCAGACAATAAACGGACGAACAAATGCGTAGAAATCAATCCAATCATCTGCTGACTCAACAGGCTTACCGTCTTCCAAATGTTTTATCTTTTTTGTTCGCACAAGGTTTTCTCGGTTTCCCAGGTGAAGTAATGAATTATCTAGACTTAAGCGCTTATAAAAAATAATCTATGCATAACAACAAAATTGCTGGGAAAGTTCATTATCAGTTTGGCAAATCCTTGGAAATCCTACTGACTCCTATCATTTAACTATGCTTGCAGACAATAAACGGACGAACAAATGCGTAGAAATCAATCCAATCATCTGCTGACTCAACAGGATCACCGTCTTCCAAATCATAGATAAGCCGGTCCTTGCCTTGGACTGTGAGAACAAAAGCATGCTCAACGTTTTGATGGTTGTAAGCAGCAACAACGTAGACACCATTCTTGAGCATGATCTTGTTGAGCACACAGACACCACGCCGACCAGGAACCGCGCAATTATCCACCGAAATGGCTCTGTAAATGAAGTTACGGCCTGCATCACGTAGGCGACGCAAGAAGACGAGAGTAATCTTCCACGACGTTCCCTTCGTTAAGTCCTCCCCACGTGAAGTCCTCTGATTCTCCAAAAAGTCGTCAATATCCTTCTTTGTTACGATATCCGGACGACCGGATAATTCCTCTGCACGTTTTAACGCGTGGGAAATGCAGAGTCCTTCCGTGTCCACACCGATTGCATTCTTACCAAACTCATCGGTTGGCCAGAATGGAGCGAAGATCTTGACTTCAGAAGTTTTTAAACCTGTCCACCAGTTCAATCTCTTTCCGGAAATTATCGGCAAGCAGCTGAGCACGGGGTACCCAAGTCCTCTGATAGTACCGTCGTTTCTTGATGAAAGGGTTAACCCACAGCACTTGGTATTTGAATTCCAGTAGAGTGTCACCACGCCTGTCATTAATTCGAGAGACCTGCCACGTCTCTTTGGTTGATACGTAGTTTGCGGTGACAGTCAAATTTAACTGCTCGTAATTCCTGCCATAGATACACCAGTACATCTCACAGTCGCTGTCACTTTCAGCGTTTGTCAATTTTATAGTATCAGTGTGACAAATGAAATCATCATTATATCCCCCACTTTAGTGATATCTGGTGGAGTGGGGGCCACGTGTGCTCGAGAAGCCCCCCCCTCCTCCAGCGTGGCGATGAGAACTGGCGCAAGCCGCAGTGCTGTCCGTCACGCCCGCTTCATCTTCTCCCTCATAGAAGCGCCCTTTGCATATGGAAAGGGCTCTGTGTCCACCGAAACAGCCTCTGCCGATGCTAAAATAGCGATTGAACCTTCTGGCACAGCTTCAGAAGCTGTTCGCCCAGTCTCATAGATTGCTTCAGCCTCTGGAATGGCCTGAGAAGTTGTAGTGTACGATGCGACCGTCGCAGTGTGCGAGGCAGCAGCTCGAGCAGCCGCGCGTGCCTTCTTTGAGCACGCAGTCGCTTTGCTGTTGTGTTTTTCTTCTTTCACTTCTTCATGCGCGAGGGCGCCTGCTTTGTAGCAGCGGCAGGTACAGACGGCACGTGGAATCCATCCTTGAGTTCCTACCAGGCGTGTCGCTTATTGTCCTTCTTCTCTAGCAGCAAACTGCAGGGTAAAGTCGGATCGGCTTGTATAAGCGACTTCCTTGGCGGCGTTTCAAGGACTGAGGAACTGAGGAAATATCCTTTAAAGAAAGTTTTACCTCTGTTATAACAAAGAATTGTCAGTTTGATAAAATATGTTCAGAGACAGGGAGGCTGTTGAAGTAGCCTCTAAACAGTATGATTACCTTGAAAACATGGGATTTAACTGCTTGTTAAGTCGATATGTATCAAATCAAAGGAAAATATCATTAAATCATTGGAAGAAGCACGATATCAACCAATGGGGTCATTGTAACATTCTTTATGTAATACACACAAAACGAAATCCCTATAAATTGGTGGGACAGAGAAGTACCTATTTTCTGTTTCTAAAACAAGTGACTAATATTAATATGTTGGTTTGTATTTATACTACTTAACCATCCAATCCATCCAATTGCGGTGTGTTCGGCGCTCAATCCAGAATTTTATCGTCCTACTCACAACTGGCGTAATCTACGGTCATACCACCGTACTCGCTCGCGTCGATTCTTTGTCAGACCACATCATTTGTATTGTAGTTGAGCAGAGGTGCGGACAGCGGCTCGTCACCTGATTGATGCTACTGACGTCGTGCCTTTTAAAAACTCCACCCAGTTGGCAGTGAACCTCTTGTAATAGCTTTGGGGTTCTATGTATTGAGCTTGGATTCGAAACGGAAAACAATGTATCGACAATGCTCGCACCGTAAGAGAGTGGAGAAGCATCTCGCGTCAGCTGACCTTCATAAAGACAATTTTAAAGAATACAAGAGAAGGCCCAAGCTGGACGAGATGAGAAATCCGCCAAGCTTGAAAAGTTGGATACGGAATTTAAGGGTGAAGTCATACTGAAAAGTACGAGTTCGTACCAAAGCCTACGATTTGTTTATGTCTTCCAGCTTGCCGAGAGGTAGAGTACTCAGACAGATTTTCTGCAGGCCGATACTTGTCAATGTGCTTGTTGCGGTTCTTTCAAATGAAACAAGCTAGCATCAATATTGTCATCGACGTAGTCGAGCCAGAAGTCTATGCAGTACCTGTTGTAGTATATCACAGCTGCCGCCCTGACAACTTTGACATATGTTTGATAAGGTGCAGGGAATCGTCTGGAACCCATCACATTAAGCATCGATGAGCCCAGTCTGTTACCAATGAAATTTCTTATATATTTGCACTTGTGCAACTGGGTGAACTACGCTTTGGAGCTGAAAGGGCATCAGTGGAGTGACGATGTTTTTCCAACACTACGTTTTGATTGCGAGTTCGTCCTTGGACAGATGATGCAGTTTATACACACCGGTTTTTCAATTGAAAAAGAATTTAGCAAAGAAAGTACAGTATGTTGTTTAAGGCTGTAATGTTGTTTACCTTTTACGACATGTGCCGTATCAACGAAGTGTTGACCCTCAAGTCAAAGGAAGTGCCGCCGCGCTGTTTCCGTCCGCGCGTCGTTTTATCGGATAAAGTCGTCGAGTATGAAACATTTGCTCGGGGGAATCAACGTCACAAAAAACAAAACGTAATATAGGGCTAAGCTTATTTCCATAAAAATCTTACGGTCTAAAAGGAACTACTGTACGAGTGTTGTTTCAGACAGAGTAAGCTCTACTTACATATTAGCAGCATTTTGACATGGAATGCAGAAATACAATGAAAGTGGCTATTTTGCCCGATCCGGCTACACATTGTATACCGCCGAGTTTGCATAAGACGGGCTTTGCCGACCGTCTTTGGTAGCACTAGTGGTTCTCACAGATCTTTTAAAGAATCATTCTACACAAAATGACGCGACCTCATTGGTTCAAATATTGCCAATCTTGCAGAATCAAAATTCGCCCTCGCATTTCGCGAGGTGCGTAATGGGAAGGTGGTTGCAGAATGGGTTTGATTGGTTGCTAGCAAAAATTTCGTCTGAAATAAATTTGTACAACTTTGGAATGATCTGTGAAGTATCACGTCTTTGTTACGCGGTAGGCCCAACCTTTCATGGTTGCTGATTGGCCCCTCCCCTTATTTAAGAATGTCCTGCAAAAGCTTCGTGAGAACCACTACCATCTTGGGATTATTATCTAATCCCAGCCTCAGCACTTTGCCGAGTCTAGGCCTTAAAGGTTGGGGTAGGGCGTGCCGCGAACCGGCGACCTCCGAGCGCTGCTCAGCAAGTGAATGGAGGGGCGGGCCCACGACTATACATTTTAAAATAAGTCCACAGGTGACCTATCTTTACTTCCTTTTACAGTAACCGGGGTATGCATACGTCTCTTTGCGTGGCATACGCTCGGCGACAGGTAAGATCGACCACTGACGTTCGTGGCCGTCACTTGGGAGTGTGGGCCAATCCCAGCAACGACAGAGTGTATCTGTGTCTAAAAAGGGTACCACCACCAACGGAATACAAAGGACCATCCACACAGATAACATACCTTCGAATAAACAAAAAGGGTAGGCCCACCAGTGAAAACTGCACGATCGCCGAAATATACCCTCAACATGTTGCGGTTTTGTGTTTATAATTGGTAACATTGGCCACCTACGCGTAGAAAGCAGGTCAAACAACCATTTATTAATTGGCAGCTAGACACGATGAGTATACAGGCAGACAGTGTTTCCGATAGGTATTTTACTGCTGGAGGAAGGTGATTCTAATAGTAACGACAACAACGAGGCGGGACGGGTCCCTCCGTGGACATGTATTTGGCGCCCCACAGAGGCTGATGTTTTGGCTGTGTTCCGTGCAAGTCTACCGTTACACTTTGTCAACAAAAGTAATCAAATTGGCTGTACAATGGACTATCTGTTTAATATTGTCTATGCTCTACGTCGCGCTGTGGTCACTCGATGCGTTTCCTACTAGTACCATGTCGCTCAAAACGCTGTAAATTTCAGCAAGAGGGACTTGGCAATGACGAAACTGGACCACCCCTTCTCTGTTCTTGTCAATAAAAGTTCAGGATGTGCCTGTCGTCAAGTTTGTGCGAGGTCTTTCACATCATGAACATAAGCAATCCTTCAACTGCCTTTGAACGCAAGCTCACTCGTGAAATGAAGAGCTATGTTTTGGAAAGTCTAAGTGCCAGAGAAAACTACAGCAGCTAGGTCGTACACATTGATTTGCACTTAGAAGACGAGAACGAGATGACTGGTCCTGCCCTAAGAACACACAAGTTTCCGACTTTGTGAAGAATTGGCGTCGGAAAGCCCCAAGGATTCTATGGCACCACTAATCGATCTTTGCGGTGGTCGCCTATATGACCAGCTACACATCGAAACGTTATCAGACAAACCAATGATGATCTTGTGGTGAAGTGCTTTCTCAGAAATAAGAGAATGGGCCTGACGCGGGGTCACTATCCCGAATCAGTGACAATTTCAAGTGATTAGAGAGAATTTGGGTTGTTTGGCACGGGTGCAAGTTGCCTGTGGTGGATTAGCCATGACGAGCGGCACCCCGTATGGAATGACGATGGATCTGGTATGAGCGATGTACGAGAAGGCAAGATCCACCAAGACTTATCTCGGATCCACCCTTACCTGGATTCACTTAGGTGGATATGGGATATACTATGTACCAGTGGATCGAGTGTGGATCCTATGAAGGAATGGTGGTAGGTGCCATGCGAAGGTGGATCTAGTAGCCACGGCTAACGAGAAGTCAGGATCCACCGCGAGGTACCCCGGATCCCATACTTCCGAGTTCGGATCCAAGGAGGGAGGATCCCGCATAGAAGGACCTGGATCCAGGGTACAGGGATGAGGGATGCAGTGGATCTGGAACTTTCGTGGGACAATGGAGATCACAGACGGTTGCAAGATGATGTTGGATGATTGGAGAGCTCGGATCCACGGCGAGTGTACAATTACAGTGAGGTGGATCCAAGCGACCTGGATCCGGATGAGTGTACCCATAATAGGGTGACCATGATGATTACGTCATGGATCCGGTGGATCTGAAGATAATACAGCTGGGGTGATGGGTCAAGGGAAGAAGGGACATGCAGCCGAGCCTGGTAAGGGATTTAGCAGATGAAAGACATAGAAGGTAGAAATCCAGGCAGGTATAGGCTTAAATATCAATACAGACTTTTATTTGCACGATAACACGCAAGTGCCTTCCTGCCCTCAAGAACCGGAACTACATTGGCCGTACGAGCTCGGAGAAGGTTGGGAATTGCGAACCTAGTGTTGGTAGTGATAACTGGATAATACATTGGCCAGATCCTACAACCTAGTGAGCTTTTCCTATACACGTGCAGATCCAACAGGTTAACCGAATTACTACTTGGTCGGCTACACCCTAGAAGATCTCAACTCTCAAGATCCCGTCACAGGAGGCGGCAAGTACGACGCAAAGGAAAACACAAAGGCAAGGGAACACACCCGCAAGGCAACCCTACGGCCAGATCCACGATCTAGGCCCCGGATCCATAAGCTCGAATATTCGCTTAGGATACGGAACCATCCACGGACGCAGAGTGAAGATTTTCCACTGCTGCTCCACCATCCCCACGTCTCGCCAAGACACTCAAGCTTCACCACTTGAACTCTTCGGAAGTTATCGAGAGAGCAGATCCCGCCCTACCGACGGGTACACAAGGTGAGGAAAGTTCAGCAGAACACGGATCATCGGGGGACCCCCTCCGTTAGTCGGTGTCTGGGCGCAGTTGGTAAGTTGGATCTGGCAATCTCGCAGATTTTGCTGATCCCGCTACACCACAATCTCTGTGATTCGCAACCGAACTCCAATCCCGACGAGACAGGGCGCGTTTCACATCTCAAGGATGGCTCAAAAACCTGTCCACTTCTGCTGCAACTGATCCCACTGAGGGATTCTATGCACCGTAAGACAATCTATACTGTTCATAAGTTGAAAAGGCTCCATCAAGCGCACCGATGCAGGTGCAGCCGCAACAAAGTCCATGTGACTGTTGAGTATAGCCAAACGAGCCCCATCCAGGTTCCTTAACAGCTCACTGGGATAAGCAAGTCCACCTGGATACTGTTTCTTTACCAATCTATGATATTGATCTAGTGAATTGCTTAACGCAGCATACCCACTAGGCGTCGAAATGCTTGTCAGCGCGCGAATCTGTGTGAATTTACCCACATTTTGCAGATATGGTCGATAAGTTTACGAGCCGGGGACCCAGACGGAAAGTTTTTCCATTTTGTAGCAACACGCTCTTTTACAGCATCATATTCCTCTTGAGTTGCGTAATGCATGTCGTACAGACCAGCAAACACACTCCTGTTCCCGTCCTGATTTGTTTCTCGCGAGTGCTTTCAAATATATTTAGTTACATGAAACCAGCACATTAGAGCTGTAGCGTGACGCCTAGGGATGACATGCTTAAGGATCGCTGGAAAATACGTCGATGTGCAAAACAACCCCAGCTACAGGACAACTCTTCACATTGACAGTACCCACAATATGGCAATCAATGGGTATGTCGTGTTTGCATTCGGATATTCGGATCGCGGTGGGCACTACTACCCAATGGTGTGCTTTTGCACATCGCAAAAGCGCGCGATAGACGCTGCATGGTGCATTCGCTACATAAAGCGAGTATGTATCGATGTGTACGGAATCGATTTTGCTCAAACGTTTGTGATGATGGACGCTGATAAAGCGCAGTTCAATGCGTGTGTCACGGAATTGCCACTTTACAAAGTGATTCAGTCGCCTTTGAGACTCTCAGCAGCTGATAAAAAGATGACAGCCAACTCTATACGCCCTTTATAATAAAGGAGGACGCCGACAGATGGTTTGCCGGTTGGCGGGTGGGTGGTAGACAAAAGGCGTAAGTCTTGCTCCTGCGCATACTGCAGAAAGCACGCATGGTAAGGCCATGTTATCGTTGCATGTATTTGCGGTGGCGTTGCCTGTCCAGGTGTTAGTATGAGAGCCCGTCGGTTCGTGCGTGTTAACCATGTTTATGAAGAAGCGGAAGATTCATCGGCATCGGAAGGAGATCCTTCTGATCACGATGTTGTGTATACATGTGCAGAGCACGTTCGTAACGCAGAGGAGCCTACTCAACAAGACGAAGGATGTGAGGAAACGCTCCTTTTATTCCTACCCATGGCCCAGCTGAATCTTCCGTATGGGAGGATGCAAATTCTGAGCAAGTCACTTATGGCAGCTCTGCTTTATCCACTGCTAGTGCAACTTCGACAGACACTATCATTCTGGAAGATGCAGAGGAAGTGAAGGGTGACCGGCAACGAGAAGTTCCAGTGACAATTAAATCGGACTCAAGTCAGGAAATTTTACCAGGCGTTGGCGAGAACGAAGGAGGTGATCCCGGAACCAGCAAGCCATCAGCGTTCTGACGAAGCCGAATACTATCGAGCCGTCGGTCTTCAAGTCCCAGGAAGCTTACTAAACGAGCTGTTGAATCCTGTCAACAAAGAAGAAAACGCAGAAGACGCTGACACTCGAGCCCTGGTAGGTACTCATCGAAAGTACACTTATTCACAAATATCATATTTTCTTTAATGGTTGAAAGATCTCGTCATCTTTATCGTTCGGTGGTGAGGCAGCATCATAATTACCATGTATGTGCGATGTTACCAATGTTACTCTGGTTGTGGTTCCGGAGCCTGGTCGCGCGACGCGTCCAAAGATTGGGTTATTTGTTGCCCCTAATGACATATGTGGTCTTCGTTGTGGTACACTAGTGATAAATATCCACCCTCCTGCTCTGCCGGTAACAAATGGACTTTCAGCCTTTATACACACCGTAAGGGGCTGGTCGGGCTGGCTGGTGCTGGTTCTCGGTCTGGTGTTGCCGTTAGGCGTAGGTGAGTACTGGTCGATAATTGGACCAAATAGCAAAGGGGTAGGGTTAAATAACCTTAATCGCGACGTTTTTGAAAACTCGACAAACCGTCGAGTACCCGTACTTCCAGCCTGGCTGCTGTCCACTGAGTGCAGTTTTCAGTCACCGCTTGACGATGCCTACACCGCCCTGTTTTGTTGCTCTTGCTGCCAAGACCGTGGCTGCAAGCGTAGCATTTGTGTGTGGAAGTATGCTGCAGAGTAATGTACCTGCCAACGTATTCACTTTTGAGGCTGCTGTTGTCTTTGAAACTATGCTTGACGACCAGTGTTATGATGCGTGGTTTTGCCGTCACTTGCGCTGCTCGCAGGCAACATTTCAGAAGCTTCTCAGCATGCTTCAAGTCCATTTTCCGACAAAGCCGTTCAAAAAGTATAGTTTTGAAAGGGCTTTGGCGTGTAAATTATTTCACTTAGGCTCGAGTGGAGGCTATAGGGAAACGGCACAAGCGTTTGGTGTCTCAAAAGCATGGTGTATTGTTAACGTTAACTCTATTGTTCGCGTATTAGCAGCCATGAGATCTACGTGCATCGCTCTACCACAAAACCCAGAAGCTTGGGAAGATGTCGTAGAAGTATTTAGCCAAGTGCGTGGTTTCCCTTTTTGCTGCGGTGCCATGGATGGAACTTTGATTGCGATCAACAGACCTCGTGACTTTGAGGGCTGGTACAATCGAAAAGGTAAGTGAAGCACTTTCTCATTCCAGTTTTTTTAACTAACCATTTAAACTGCAGGCTATCCTTCAGTCAATGTACAAGCAGTTTGTGACCATAAGAAGCGGTTTATATCTTTTGACATCCGTCCTGGATCTTGGAGCGACGCCAAGATGTTCCAGTATTCTTGGTTCGGAAGAAACATCGACAGACTTTTGCCTCGCGGCCATCACGTTTTAGCCGACTCGGGTTACGGCGTCTCGCCTGCTGTCATGCCACCGTACAGCGAAAAGGATAAAGGTGGAAGACTCCCACAAACCCAAACGACCTTTAATTTTAACTTGTCCTCGACGCGTATGGCAATCGAAGGCGCTTTCGGGCTGCTAAAATAGCGCTTTCGCATTTTGAAGAAGCCACTAGACGAGAGCTCGCCGATGGCTTCTGCGCGTGTTATTGTAGCCTGTTTGGTGCTACATAATTTACTAGTGGACTTTCAAGACGATGCCTCGATTGAACTTAACGCACGTGGAGTTATGGAAGACGACGGAGAGGTTTTTGGATACAGCGCCAACGATAGAAAATTACGTGCAACTTTGGTTCGCAAAAACGAAATGACATTGCCGCGCTGTTTTAGCGTCGAATAGACGTTTGGTTTTGGTGCGTACGTTTGGTTGCCTAGCTTTTATCCGTGAGGGCTGCAACTAGAGCAGCAAGGTTTTGATTTTAAACGCGTATCTGCTCCATCAGCTCGTCTTGACGCTGTAGCAACAGGTTGAAGCCATTATCTAGTCTCTCTACCACTGCGCTCTCGCCTGTAGCTGGTGCTGGTAGCATGGCTGCTGCCATGGCTTGAAAGCCATCGGCAATCGACTGCATGCCGATCTCGAAGCTGTCGCCCATAGTTTTTCGCTTTTTACTGCGTTGTTTGTGTGGAGATAGACGGCATGTTTCTTCATCGCTACGACACTCGTCATCCGACAGAAGCTGCGTTCCATCTATCTCACTGTCTGCAAGTGTCTGACCATTCATACCCGATGATCTGTCTCAATAAAACCAACCGTCTTGTTAGATAATAATCTCACATAAGGTTACAAACTGACCCCGCCCAAAACGCCTCCATCAAGTCTAGCCCTGGAGGTTCGGCTACTTCGATCTCCTTGTTTCCGGTCGACCGCACGTCGGCCTTGTACTCTGCCCACTTCTTTTTCAGCCACTTCAACTACAAATAGGCATCGCACAGCATGTTAGAACCATTAGTGCTAGAACAAGAAAATAATGGCAACTCACCTTGTTCTTGCACTGGTCGGAAGAAATGGCCATCTTGACGCTGTCGCTGAGGTCGATTGTAAGCAGCACCCAGCACGCAACAATTGCCGCGTTGTTCTTGGATTTGCCGAAACGTTCAGCATAAGTCTTGTAGCGCAGTGTCATCAGCTCGCGAACCATTGCATCACTCCATTCAATAGAAGAACTGCTCTTTGTCTTGGCTTTTAAAGCTTTCTTCATCCTTTTTAATGGCTTTTTTTCATTACCACCACAAGCTGTCTTTGCCCCAGCACGCGTGCCATCATCGGCTATATCGACATCGGGACGGCCAGGTGAGTCAGCGACATCGACGCAAGCGTCCGGCTCAGAGTGGCTGGCGTTTGTACCAGAGCTAACGGCATGCTGCTGCAGCACTACAGCATTTACGTGGCTCTCCATCGACGGGCGCTGCCACATATCATTGTATCCCATCAATGCCGCCATGTTCGGGCCAGGAGTAGCGGAGGATGCCTCGCCACAGGGAGCGAGCATGAACGGCGGTGGCACGCTTGGCATGGCGGTGGTCGCAGATGATGAAGCCAGAGCTGGCATCGAAGTGACAGTAGACGCCATCATGGAGGTGAGCGTGGCAGGTGCCACGCAGCTTTGCATCTTCGCGATGTCCGTCGTTGCGTCAGTGGCGACGGACATGGCAGATTGATCGATTCTTGGCAAGTGACGCTTCTTGAGCTGGCAGTGGTTGGCGGCGCTTGAGCGCATGTTGGTGGTCACGCTTGCCCCCAGAAGCTTGCGCGTTCGCAGTGCTTGGCCATCGAAATTGCCAAACCCGAATCCTCGAGGTTTCTCCCCTAGACACAAGTGCACTCGGAGCACCAGACTGAGAACCAGCACCAGCCAGCCCGACCAGCCCCTAACGGTCCATCAAGCGCCTTAACGACTGGATTCCTCCTGTATTCGATATTGCTATTTTTGTGGCCAATCCGCGCTCACATAGGTTCGGCATTATTAATAGCAATATAATTGCGCGTGCGACTGAATATGATCTAACATATCTAAACAGCAATATCTAACGTTATAAATTGGCGCCCACCAACGTCGGTGGCTGTCTCCCTGCCAAACGCAATACAGCTCTGCACCCCGTTTTCGCGGGGGTGGACCATATAGGATTTGCAAATAAATCAGATTTAGCTTACAATCAAAAGCTCATTTGGATTCAGTATCATCCTTTATCAAAGTTCCAAACGGGGTGCGGTACTGTATAAATACTCGCCAAGCGTGCAACAGAGGGCAACCATGATGTGATTGGTGGAAAATATGTTTTTACTGAATCTGACTTACTAAGAGCTACAATCGAAGTGACAAATGACCACCTTGTTGCTTGTCTCGGCGAAGAGCGACTAGAACTTTAGTCACAGGAAGCTGTCGACCGTATGCCGCGTATACTTTGTCGATAGCAACATCACTGGTGAATCCCGCGCGAACAAACCCAGAGACTACATCCCAGAACACTTTGCGGCGCGAGTAGGCAAACTTGTTGGCTCCTCGCTCGGCACCGGTAAACTCTTTCGCTGGCTTTGAGCCGTTCAAGCCGAACTCGTACTCCCCCCACAACTCGTACAGATCCTTCGGTCTTTTCGACAGTATCGCGTGGTGAGCTTCGTGCGCAGCACTGCCATCTGTGCATGCTTCGGTGGTCACGATCGAATCGGGCAACACTCTCCTCGCAACAGGCTGTAGCGCAATACGCCGTAATACAGCCAATTCCTTTTGATGATTTCGCTGGCTTTCGGTACGCGAGCGGAGGACCTCGCTCAACAAGCCAGCAACTTGGCGTTGCAGGCTAAATAGCTGCGAATGGAGTGCAACGAACTCTTTACAGGTGCTGTCCGCAGACATGTTGTTCTGAATCCCATGTGTTTGCTCAGACTCGTTGCCATCGGTGGGGGTATCACGAATCTCAACAAGCCGAAGCTGTGCACCGTCACCGGTAACGTGTAAGGGCACACGCTCAACGGGATTCACAGCAACGTTTCCTCCAGCGTTGATGTAGGCTCGTACAATGCGTTGCTTGAGCACACTCGGAAGAAGGTCGTAATCAAAACTTCCATCCGGGACGAGAGATGCCCAAAGTAGTGGCAGAGCGAGCACCTTCACAACTTCCTCCCCCATCGCTTCCTTAATTGCGGGTCCGACTTGCTTGACCAGTAACTCCTCCGTAACGGCATGAATACCCTTTTTAAGTACGTAACAGCATGGCCCAAGCGGGCCAGTCAGTGCCCCAGCAGCAACACCATCCGGATACGGTTGGGTGTTGTCGATATACACGTCGACAACGCTCTTCCGTGAACGCCACCTTCCACGCCGGTTGACGTAGTCCTTGGGCAGACCACTCCTGCTGCCATACGTAGCAGCACCTTTTCTCAGACTATGTGTGCCTAAATTTCCCGGCTGCAGCTTGTGAAAGTCGGGCCCTTCAAAAATGTCCTGCAGAAAGCGGCGGACAACCCGATCACCATCCTTGGGATTGCCGAATACGTATGATGAAAGTGACGCTTTACCCGCTATTTCCACATGCACCGCTAAATTATGTAGAGCGCAAACGCGAGGATCCATGCTTCCGAGTACGATTTGCTCCGGTGCGTCGCGCTCTTCAGATATGTTCTTAGACCAGCGTAACTGGCAGAGGAGGGTTCCCGGGTGCTGAATGTTGCTAGAAAAACTGTCAAACTTTAGTTTCATCATATCATCGATGCGTGCAATGAGATGCCATTGCACAGAAAGAACAGCCGAAACTAAATATTTTAGCGCGCTTTTGTCGGATGCTGAGCGGGACAGCTTGAGTAGGCTGACATATTCTTCATATTCAACCGGGCGTCTAGCTGCTGACTGCACGCCTTCTCGCCGAACTTCGCTGCGTCTCACCTTCTTTATCACTGCATTAACTGATTCAGAGCGGGTTGGGTTGCCCTCATTGCGAATGGGGTCCCATGGTACAGTGCGTCGTGGCATAAAGGACGAGAGTGCCTTCTTAGCGTACTCTAAGGTGGACGCCCTGGCGTTCACTGGCTTGGCGTCCTCCATAGGCGTCTCTTCCCCAAATGCACGCATATTCATCCAGCGGCACACATCGTCGGGGGTGACCTCCAGTAAGTCGCTCTTGCTGAAAACAGTATCTGTGCTGAAGGGATGTCCTGCTTTAAACGCCATAAACTCGATGAGAATAGACTTGTATCGCTTTGTCTGCATCTTGCTTGCTTCGACGTGTCTTTAATTGTGAGGGTGGTGGGATTTTTTTGCTACCGACTTGAGAGCCACCACTTGATTTTTTGTATGCGCAAGTTGCAAGAGCCAGTGAAAATACAAACCCCCAGTGCAACTATTTTTGCAAGTGATACAGGTTTTTTTGCAGACGTATCGCTGTCGCGGGAGCTGGAACTGTGACTACAGCACCTGATCCGCCAATAAGAATGTGATACAGATAAAAATACAACCTCGGTTGCAAATGGCCGGTTATGTACTGGTATCACGTAAAATTAATGAAATTTTGTCGTCGAACTTGACCGGAAAGTTGATGGTTCGAAACTTCGTCAACGTCTCGAATTATTAGACATACTGATTGGTTGAAATGCAGTTATGTCTTCCACATTGCTCATACGTCAGCTCCGACAGTAAACGGACCACACACATTCTCGCTCTGATTATGAGCGTACGCGTGGACATGGAACGCCGCCGAGCTCCGTTGTCTCCGCCTCGTTCGCCCGAGACGGACCCAGACCTAGACCTGCAGCTAGACCAAGACCTCGACGACGCCGAGTTCGATCGCCTTGTAGCCTCCCGCACGCCGCCCAAAGCCTCCAAACGTATGAGACTTCTACAAAAACCACAGAAGGCGGCGGCGCTGCAAATGATGGCGAATGCGCGACGCAATTGCGCAAAAGTCTTTCTCAAAGTCTGCAGTGCGTGGATCCTCTTCGGTCTTTTGTGGATCCGCTGGCCAATTTACGACCGCGACGTGTTTCCATCCCTGGAAGCCAGAATCGGTGACAAACTGGACGTGGAACCTTTCGTGGTTTCTGTTGCATTTGTGTTGCCATTCCTTTTGGCAGGAGCGATTTTCTATTGGAAGCACGACTCTGTCGGCTCATTGGCCAACTGGGGCCAGCAACTGAAGGTGGTGCAGTGGGTGAAGTCTCGGCCAAGCATCGGCAAACGCTTCGGCTTCGATGCAGTCGACGTGGTGCTAATCAGCGGTTTCCTGTTGCTGCAACTTAACCTCGTGGTGGGGAAATTGCTGATCGACAAGGAGAACGGCAAACTGGCAAAATCGGGCATTTTAGTCCGGACAGCTCGCGCTTTTGGCATGAACGGACTGTACGCGATGGTATTGTCTGTGGTTTTAGTGGCTAGACAATCATTTTTGCACAAGTTTTTCGGATTATCAGGCGAACGGGCCGCGCGGTATCATGTTTTGTGCGGTCAGTTTGGGTTCATCATGCTGATGTTGCATGGCGTGTTGTACACTTTCGTATGGTACACTCAAGGCAAAGTGGAACAAATGTTGGTCCCGTGTTTGGCTGAGAGTTGTACGCCGAAACAACGCTACGGATCTACACGTAACTTTTTCGGTGCAGTGGCAATGTTACCGCTATTGATTGTTGCAGCGTCATCGATGGAGTGGGTCCGTCGTCGGTTTTTCCGACGTTTCATCACGTTGCATTGCTTGAGTGCAGGTTTCGTTGTTTTTACGGCTTTACATTACTACGCCGCGTCGTTTTGGCTGGTACCGGCAATGATTTTGTATGGAATTTACCGTACCGCTTCAGCTTTTGGACGTGGGAAAGCAAACGTCATGTCGGCAACTGCAATGAGCAATAAAGTTTTCCAGTTGGAACTGCGACGATCTACTGCAACCGGATCGGACTTTTTACCGGGTCAGTATGTGTACATTAAAGTGGACACAATAGGGAAGGAGTGGCATCCGTTTACTATCAGCTCCAGTCCACTACGAAATCGTCACTCGTTCGTTCTGGACGCCAAAGTGCAAGGACCGTTCACGTCTCAAGTGTTGACATTGATGAAGGCACATCAGCTTCAGACTGTCCACGTGGACGGATACTATGGCTCGGAGATTGAGGTGGCTCCACACATGGTGTTCGTGGCAGGAGGGAGTGGCATGACGCCGTTCTTAAGTATTCTAGATCACTTGAAGGCTCTGGCCGATATGGAGGACCGAGACGAGATGACGGGGGATTCCGAGTTGCCACGCACATTGTGGATTATCTGGACGTGTCGTGACGTGGAGTTCCTGGAGGCACATGCAGAGCTACTCGATGCAATAAATCGTTGCTCGCAATGGAAATGTAAGATCTGGCTGCATCATACGCATTCTGGCGGAGAAAGTGGCTTTGACGAAGACGATGATACCCAAACCGAGCCCGATGATCTCTCGGAGGACTCGTCGCCTCGTGCTCAGCGCTTCTATCCACCCTCATTGGAGCGTCATGCCTTCTCTGGTCACAACTACATGCAGGGACTACCGCTGTTTATTGGCACGGCTCTAGGCTGTGTACTGATGATGATATGGGCTTGGAGGTTGGAAGAGTTTACGGCCAAGTCGTTTGTACGACGCACGTTGCTGCCGTGTGCGGGTGCGTTTGGTGCTGTGGCTGGCGCAAGTGCTGTGTTGTATTTGCTGAAGCGATGGAACGCCCGTAAGAACGGTGATGGAGCTATGGGTGTCGCAATGGGAGAGATGGAAGTCGAGGGATTGGATGTTGCCAGTCCTGCGGCACCTGCTACGCCACGTTTGATGCCCACGCCGGCACAGTCTGTGCTCGGTCGAAACTTCCTCATAGAAAAGGAACGTCCGGATTTGAGCTCAAGACTGCGGGACGTGCATAGTGAGATTCGCGAGAGTTACGGCATGAAGGCGGATGTGGCATTACTTGTGAGTGGACCGGCGAATCTGCAAGCTGACACACTTTTGCAAGCGCGTGATCTTCACAAGCCTACTTTCAAAGTACTCCAGAAGTCTTTCGTTTTGTAATGTTTTTGTCTTTCGTGAATACAGCATTTTTTT
This sequence comes from Phytophthora betacei, assembly GCA_011320135.1. Taxonomy (NCBI): domain Eukaryota; phylum Oomycota; class Peronosporomycetes; order Peronosporales; family Peronosporaceae; genus Phytophthora; species Phytophthora betacei. The sequence goes on from JAANHX010000488.1 coordinate 163,703, forward strand.
AGTCTAAAAACAACGGAAAGATATTTTTTTTCAGCTCTGTACGCGGTAACACAACTACAGTAGAATACGTATTCATACTGCACTGGACTTCGGGGCAACAAATTTGTGCACTGAGATAACTTTTCCACAAGATTTATTGTGTTGCTTCGTTCGGTTGGTGGTGACAGTGCCATAGACACAGGAGTATTGCAGCCTACGCTGGCGGCAAAGCTACATCAACAAATGGAGCGTACGTACTGTTTCTTATGATCTGTGGATGGCAATTTTTTTCTGTAAGGTTTCGCAGCGAAGTCTAAAGAGTGGGAAACTTCAACACTAGTTCGGTAAGTGTTGAGCGAGTCTATCGCCCAAGCTTCATTATGTTTTTTTATTATAACGTCATGGGAGGTGCCCCCCCCCCCCTAAAATTCGGCTCCCACTTCGAAGTTCGTGTTATTAATAACTCTTTTTAAAAGACAAAATTTGTCATTTATTAAAGATCGATGTTAGAGTCACACAATGGTTATGTGACTTCGTACTTAAGTGCGTATAAATGTCACCATATTCGGCTGTGTACCTACGACAAAGGCACAAAGCCACACAAAGAAAATAAAATACCGAATATATTTCCAAAATTTCATCGTTTGTAGACCCATCCAAGTGTGTGAACGTGGTTGCGCAATCGTCAAATGTCGTGCGAATGTCGAAGGAATACGATGAAGTCTGCGTGTTGCCAGATTGTACACATGACTTAGCATTTTTTCGCAAGTGAGTCCGTGAGTCCGATGTGGAAGTAAGGAAATCAACGTGAGTCCGTGAGTCCGATGTGAAAGTAATGAGATCAACGGAGGCCCTAAAGACATTCTGATGTATAGCTTCATGTACCAGAAAGTGTTGAACATCGTAAAGAAACCCGGTTGATGCATAAACTGAATGAATTACGCAACTTTTGCAGTGTGCTAACGTCTCTCCTAAACATGCAGTGACTTCAGTAGATATCGCATCCTGTAGTACCGAAGGAGTGCCTTCGATGGCGACTTCGGGAGAACGACGTCACGCACAATGCTCTCAAAAAACAGGAGAACAAGAGGTCCGCAATTGTGTCCATCTGTCTGCTTCAGCCACACTTCTCGTTTTCAATCCATTTTGGCTACTATCTCTGGAAAGGTTTTCTTGACAATGTCTTCACACGTTTCAAGTTGATTTGGCTTCTGTTGGGGGTCAAATACTGTGATCCGGTTTGGTGTGGACTTGAAGTCAAAGACTGCACCGCACCAGTGGTTTCTGTTGATATGAATTGGCAGCAACACATGCGTGTTGTGCTCTTGGAATGGATCGGAGCCGCTGATGACCTTCTCCTGCGTTTCAGGGTCATCCGTACCGGTAACGCCTGGCGAAATAATACCAACGTGTGCATGCTCTTCTTGGATCGTTGTCATTACTTGCATCATGCAGTCGTCGTTCAGCCATAGGTCTTCTCTTAGCAGCAGAACGGATTCATTCGAGACCATTCCGAACGGTGTCAAGCGTGAGATTGGCAAGACAATTTGCTGCAGCGCTGTGGTAGCCTTGGTCTTATCTAGTTCAACATACTCATTGAGACCTTCTGGAATATCCAGTCTGTTTAGCGACGTAGCTTCCATCCACTCAATTGTATCAGACACTGCCTCCAAAGACTTCATCGTGTGATGGTACTCCACCATTACTTGCACTTGGTCCTCGCTGATGACCCCGATCTTAGCGAGACGAACACCTATGGGTGACTTCGGGTCTGGTAGTGCCTCTCTGTACGTTTCCAAAACAATTCTGCATTTATGCGTGAATTGCTCGGTGAACACGAACTTGACGCTGCTTAGGGCCTCACTGGGGGCTACCATCTTCGCTATTACTTGTTTCCTGGGGCCCAGCGTCTTTACCGATAATTTGGAGAGGAACTCGTATGCGGATTCGTAACTGTATGTCGACTTCAACACTGTGGCCACATTTCTTAGCGTGATAACCGGCGTCAACGTCCCTTGCACGAGCTGTTTGGCTTCCTTCAGAGATTTCACCAATCGTTGCTTCTTCACTTGTTGTTTCTGGTTCTTTCGTATCTTGGGCCGACCGCGGCTTTTGGTGCTTTTCGAGAGGAAGAATGAGCATTCCTCTCTTGAACTGGAACTGGGATGTCCGCCATCTGAAAGCGCTCTCTTTGCTGGAGGTGCTACTTGTTTTGTCTCGTCATAGCTCGAATGTGATAGCCCCACAATACTCCGCTCGTCCCGCATCTCAGATTGATCGGGGAAACCTTGCGCGATACTCGTCACTTCGGCGGAGTGACTGGCGCCTCCAGAGTGACTGTTGCTATCCGTCACCTCTATCGTGTGACCCGTGTGACTTGAACAAGGTGACACACCACGTGAGTGACTTCGTGATTGAGCCACCATAGGCCCACCGCGACCCAAAGCATCCTCAGGTTCCTCAAGGTCGCCCTCACGCTGTATCTCATCCTCGTTGTTGTAGATAGTGGCGTCGGCGATTGCAGTTGGAGGCTCACTGGTTTCATCGGAATTTGCTGCTCCACCATAATGTATCTCAGAAATCTGCGAAAGAGGATTCAGTTGAGAGAGTCGATCTGGCCATACAGAAACGAAAGGTGCCTCTCCATCCGTTGTAATGGACTCAAAGCGCTTAAGACTTTCCAACATCTGGATAAACACGAGAGTTCCATTTCGGCTCATGATATCTGCAATTCGCGTCGCTACAGCGTGTGATGTTCGGAACTTGTTAGTCCCGTTGAGCACTTTGTGGCGTACCGCTGTCAAAGCGGAATCTCGCACCCAAAATGATCCACTCGTTGCTTCTCCGTCTTCTGCATCCTCATCTTCTTCAACGGGAATGTTCAGCGGGGATGACAGACTCCAACGAGGGTGGATGTGCTTGACTGGAATGGGGCTTTTTCCACAAAGTAAACGCCAGTATATAGCATGACGACAGGGAAGCAGCTCTGTCCTCATGAAAATACACGAACAGTGATACGTCTGTCAAGTCAGAATAACCATTCAATAAGTATTGATACCATTCAGCCATTATGGACAAAACAATTTACGCACCCTAGTATCAAGATGGTACTTTCGACTCGTGTCAACTGCTGACACCATCTCGATCATGTAAGATTGTAGTTCGCGCGTTGTATACGTAGTCTTGCGATCATTAGCAACGCGATACTGCTTTTCCACCAGCTCGTAGGCGTGCTGGCTAACCTCTTTTGATAGCTTCGTCAACTCAGCATCAGCTCCAGCGTAACGCATGTGGCCAACGTCTGTCATTTTCTTCGCATACTCCATCTCCGCAATAGACTGCAAGAACTGCAGAGTATCCACGCACTCATCGAGCGCCATCGTAGACTTCAGCACGTCCTTCAAGTGGCCCCATGCCGCCTCCAACCTAAGTCGTTATATAAGTCAACAGTTAGCAATTAGAACTTAAGACAGCACAAAAACGCCTCAGTACCTGTTGTTTGTCGTGTTTCCCAAATGAGGGACGTCTACACGACCAAATCCACTCCACATGTGTCTGCAATTGTGCCAATTCTCGTGGAAGTACTTCAGAAATCGGTGTGTTGAGTCCTCTGGAATATCTTCTTCGAGTGTAATTTGCTTTCCGTCAACCACGTAGTACAGATATCTACGACTCGTTTCGTACTCAAGCTCCGTCTTGGCGTCCACCATCATGTGAACGGCGTCCTCAACCTTATCCCGATCTTCAATATTATACTCCCTCTTTGCCATTTCTCCCCGAAGATACTTCACCACATGAAAGACACAGAGCAGAATTCTTGCTGCAGGAAAAGCCTCCTGCAGAAGCGCAATTTCTCCAAAGTCTTTGTCAACGATAATCACTCGAACTTGGTCCCAGGTTGAGTTAAATGATTTGAACGATTTCACTGCATCCCCCAAACAATCAGCACTTTCGTTCTCCATGAGTGCATGCTGCACGTATTGCCCCTGTACACAAGCAGCCACAAAGAGGTACACAATTGTAGCAATGGCACACAACCACAGTAAAGTCACATAGAGGCACACAAATGTAGCGGGACACACGGGCACAGTAGAGTCACACAAACCAACACAGAGGTACAATTAGAGTCACACAATCGACACAGCCACCAAGAGAGTACTTACATGGCCGAAGACATCGTGAATCATGAAACTGAAGAGCTTGTATCGAGCATCGTTGGTGTTGTGAGTGGCGTCCACCATCAACACCTGTGGGAACGCCTCAAAGAATCTTCGCATCTGGTGGGTTTGAAAAGTGATCGTCTGCGCTAGCTTCTCGTCATCCACATAAATGGTCGCCGTATTACCCTTTCGAGAGCAGAAATCGCGCAAACCAGACTCCAGTCTTGCCTCGACGGTTGTAGCTCCACGCCGCGCCTCTTTCAGCTTCGCCACAATATTGTGCACATCACGCAGGGTAACATGCTTGCCTATTAACCAGGCATTAGAACCAAAACAAGCATAATAACAAGGATACAATCATGTAGCGTACCAGTTTTCTTCCTCAGAAACTGCAGAATCAGCTTTTTCTTCGCCCCGGCAGCTTGAAGCTCATCCACGAAGTCAATCACGCCTTCGTCTGCAACGCGTCGATTTGAGGGGTGATTTCCATAAGATCCTGAGCTTAGTGAGTGGTTGTGCGCTGTCTCCTGGTGTGTAACCTTCACTTGAAAACCCTGAGCAGCATCCCAAATTACGACGACCGTCATCTGCGCTTGACATCCGGTAGACTTCACGAAGTAGTTATGCCTCTTGCCCTTCGAACGGCTGGGCCTTGACCAACTATGCGTGCACACCAACTTTCGGTAGTACTTGTCGAAAGCGTCTGGTATAATGGTCTGCGGGGTGTCCTTACCACGGTCTCGGAGATCCGCGTTCCTCGCCGTGGCGCTTGTAGAGGTCCTCTTCTTGAATATCTGGTGGGTTTTGTGCTGATATGCGTCAAAATACTCGAAAAACGCACCCCAACTCCCGAACGTCTCCTCATCCATAGGTGGGGCTCGGGCGACAACGGCGGCAGATGTGGGGACGTGGACCTCCGGGGATTTAGCTTCAGTGGGCTCGGGGTCGGGCTCGGATGCCGACGCGACGCTCGCCATGCTGCTTGTCCTGCTTTTCGCGCCTCTTTTGAAATGAAAGGCCCAGAATAAGTTGGGAGGGGTGAAAGGGGGGGGGGGAGGGGGTGTTTTTCTACTTTTGATGCTGACTGATTTGTCGGGATTTTATCCGTCAGGAATTTTTTTTCTTACCGACAATTATTGTGTGACTTTATCCACTTCCTTTATTAAATCACAACTTCGGCTGCAGAGTTTCAGCTACCGGTACCGGTATAACATGTATACTACTAGTACATGTACAGTAGCTGTTTACCAGAGGTCGCAAGCGTAATTATCCGGCTAACCGTACCCGTCCGAAAGCCCTGGTCATCGAGTTTCGGACAACCGTACGGACCGTTCGGACAGCCATGGCTCACGGAATTAGCGATCAGTTAGCCGAAAATTACGTGTAATTTAAGTAAAGAATGAAAAAAGGTGAAATACCGTTTTCTTATTCAATAATTCCGCTTAAAATAAGCTGACACGCAGCGAGCCGTCGCCAAAATTCTTAATAAAGAAAAACATGCAAAAAAATCTTTTCCTCTGGTGAGCATAACCAACCGATCCTGGAAGTCGGTTACCCGTACCCGTCCGTTTTTCAGAGGGGCAAACTTTCGGCCGTCCGTGGGTAGACATTACCCGAACGGGTACGGCTAACCATTTGCGACCTCTGTTGCTGACACTCAATTTTTGTATCTTTTTAATACCGGTAAAAACTGCTTTTTCACAATTTTTGTGACCAATTAATACCGGTAATTGGACCTCGAGATTGTTTCTTCAATTACACGAGAATTGCCCATTTTTGTTATTGTATGTACCAAAAATCTTTTTTTAGATTGAGAGTTTTTCAAAAATTAGAAGGGGAGTTGCAGAATATAATATGGCAGATCTCCTATTGTTTTACTTGCTTCTCTCCTCTTTCGAATGGTATAGTACTTAGCAGAATTGGCCACGTTGAATTGTGGCGCTACATGTACACGTATTGATAATGCCTCGAAGTTATTGCTCAAGTCAGCGCAATTCACTGCTGTTAATCAATAGTCAATTTGCATTTGAACCACAGGGTTCATGGGATGGGACATCACTTCAAATTTGTATGCTTGGCATGGAGACTGCTGTTGGTCCCCTATGTTAGCTTTGGCATAGAGATATTTGTCAGTTGTTTTTCAATAAGCATGTCTAAATGCAGAATTTACCTAGTTGTCATGCCTTGGGTCACGTTTCTAACCTCGGATGTAGAAAACACCCTTCCGTCTCAGTAGTTCGACCCAGAATTGTAGCACCTTTCAAAGTTCGTAGCTCGAAAAAGGTGATCTTGGATGTGGCTGGCTTTCGGAATAGATTACGGTCATTAATTATTCGACAACCACAGCCAATCTCTGTCTATAATTTACATTCGCGGTTAAAATTCTTAATACTAAAAATGAAATGTTTTTAGCTCCTAAAATAAAAACGGTTTATTAAGAGTATGTATAACCCAGTTACTCTTTCGCCTATCTAAATAATAAACGTTTTACATAAACAATTAGCGTGCTAAGTAAAATAAATATTGTAAAACTTGCTGAGGTATGCATGCTTGCATGAATCACACTGAATCACACTGTTGTGTTAATCTTCACAAATAAAAACATTAAGAGTCCAAGTAAGTAATAATATTAACAGATTTTATTAATTAAATTAGCTGTCCGTTGATGCTACTTTTATCAAAAGCTCACGGTTAAGCTACGTGACACTATTCAATTAGTGTAAGTATTATTGTAATGTTATATTCATAAAATTATTAGTCTTCTAAGTAAAACCAATTTTATGAAAGTACAGAAGTTTATGTCAGGTCGTAGATGTCCACCGGTGTCAGTAGCATACGTGTGGTGTCCAGATGCAACTATATGGGTGCACACGTGAAGCCTGCGTGCCTTTATAGGTAGCGCTGCAAGCGGTTAGGCCGATGCAATGCCATTTCATTATCGCTTGCAATGAGCGGTGGTTACCGTGACCGATTTACAGTACATAGGACAGGTGCTTAGCAGCGACATGTAAATTGCTTTAAGTCAGACAGGCGTTTTCACCCAATCGATATACTTGGCTGTCATTGCAGAAACGTTTGTTTTTGTCCTACCGAAAGCGCAAGCAACGGTCCCCTCGTGCAACAGATCCAGTCAGTATCGAATGTAGTCAATAAATGCGCAGATTTGCGTGAGTTTTATTAGCCCTATTCATAAGTAAAGGTGAAGCCGAGTCACAAAGATACGCGCAGTCGAAAGGATGGGAGTAAATATTACTACACCTTTGCCAGGTCAAGATGATGCTACTCCACTTCAAAACGGATTTTTTTAAAATAAAAAATAATTGATAAGGAAAAAGTAACTCTAAAAAGGAAATTCAAAGTGGCGAAAACGCAGAGCAAAATGGTCCTCTCTGGTTGAACTGCAGCTAGGTGCCGTACTCCATGTCCTCCATGCGCTCCGCTGCAGCAGCGGCATGTTGGCAATGCTGTGTCATCCTGTTAACAAGATGCAAGTCGATACATCCGATGCGGCGCCTTGCCGCGAGCCCCAGAATCTCCATCCGAGCAGCCGCAATCATCCCGCGAGGACGCTCCACAACCAGCACTTCGCGGGACAAGGCAAGGTCGGGCTTATTCTTGGCCTTGAGAACACTGAAACACCCTGTAGCACCAGTTCAAAAGTCGGTTAGTAGGGCACTATTGTAATACAGTATACTACGTACCTTCAATGGGGTTACACATTGGAGAGTATGGACCAGCCGGTGAAGTACCAAGTCGGCTCGTTCAGCGACGCGTGCTTCCGTTTGGTTATGGACAGGGGAACGACAGCGATTTTCTTGCCCTGCAAGTGCTCTGGAAAGATTGGCGATAACTTGACTTTATCGTAGATTTCCTCTGCGAAAGCAGCGTTAACATCTATGCGGATGCAGTCTCTTTGCAACTTATAATACACCAGCCCTAAATCTGTTGAAAGGGAGCACTGTACCTGCAGGTTGGCGCCCCTGGACGGCGGTAAGACGATCATCTCCCGCTCGCCCCCTTTGGCACGCCCTTGGCTACGTTTGCAATACACGTTATAATTTGTCTCATCGTTATATACGGTGAGGTTTCCTGCATTCATGTGTTCCCGTAGCTCTTTGGCAAACCCCATTCGCTTAGTTTTGTTAACTTCGCTGTTGCAAGTCATCGGCTCCACGCGGACCTGTTTCAATAAAAAAAATAGAAATTGTTATTTATTTTACCATTGCAATATACCTGTTTAATGGCGTACAATTTGCCAATCAGCTTGTTGCTGATTGTCGAGGTGCTCAGATCCACGCCGAAGTCGAATCGCACCATGTCTCACATTGTACTGAGAGTGTAGGTGAAGTTTTCTTCGAGGTACTCCTCGAGTGCCGCCTCGATCTCCAGAGTGCATTTGAAGTTGGACGGACGGGCTCCTCCGCGTGAGAGTAGCTCCACCCGTCCTGCTTCCACAATTTGACGTGCTGTGGTGGTGGGGATGTCGTTGTGGGCGGCCACAAGCATCCACTCACCGCCAGCGCGGTAGCTATCGAGGCCACGAGATCTGGCAAATGCGGGGTGCGGGGCTTTGGACATCTTGGGGTAGGTAGAGGCTTGGCTTGGTTGGGGGCTTTGGAGAAGATTGATAAGTGAGAGCGAGGAATAGCAATAAAGTGCTCGCGCGCGCACGAAGGTTGATCCGCTTTGAGCTGCGAATAAACCACTTTACGGATTGCGTTTACTCAACATATTTGTGAAGTGATTTAAATTCAAATGTAAAAGCTAAAAATAATTTTCAAAATGATTGGTTACTTCACCACTTTGAAGAGGAGTAGCACCATCTTGACCTGGCAAAGGTGTAGCCACGCGGAGTGTAGCCATACACGAGGAAAGGTTAATGCTAGCAAACAGTCCCGTTACGGACGAACAGATAAATACCAGACTTCACTAGAGAGAAAGACTAGCCGAGCGTGTTACGCCTCCGTTCCGCTCTCCACGGGATCGCTGCACTACCCGCATGGTTAGCTGGAAAGCTGTGGCTGGGGTGGACCCTTCGGATCCGCAAGGTTGCACCAGGTGCCGTCTTGGGCCGCTTCGCTGCTCTCGGCAACTGTTTTGTTTTAGCCAATCGACGCTGCCTTCGCTGCGCTCGGCAGCCAGTAGAGCGCACGAATTAGTGTGAGTATCATTAGCCCTAGCCTGTTACGCACGGAAGGATGCAGACCACACTCCACGTCGAAGCAGCAAACTCTCTGGAGTTTACCGCATTGCTGTAGCGACATATTTCGATCCCTAGTATCCTGTTACTTACCCGGCTGTGCAGAGCCCGGCCAAGTTGGTATGACATTTTCGAATTTTCAAGATCTCAAGGTTTTACATTTCAGCGTTTCAATTTAAATTTTCGTTCTCAAGCTTCATCGAGTGCAGTTTGTCTTGGGAACCAAGTGTTGAGCGCCATCAGGGCGCTGTTTGCCTGACGACACAGCAGCGCCGGCTTGCAGCCAATCTCGGCGCGGTCTCCTGGCGCATGTAGCCCCAGCGAATAACAAAGTAAGGCGCGTGATCTGGAGGCGGGAAGGTAGCAAGCAGGCAACAGCACTGGACCAGCGGCTCGCGACGACAACAAGAAGCAGCAGCACTGAACTAGCGGTAAGCGACAGCAGCCCGCTTTACAGCCAAGAGAGAACAGCTACATGCAAACACGTTAGCCGTGTATGAGCAAGGTCTGCTGGATGAAGCTACAACTGCTAAAAGGAAACCTGGCGCTAAGCCAGAACTGCTCCTATTTGGCGACTGCTATGATATTCTTAAAGAGGGGGCAAAATTCATGTGCGATAAGCCACATACTAGAAAGGAACTTCAGTATTCTCTTAATACTACTACAAAAACGAAGAAAAATATGATAAAAATTGAGGCCAACTTATATTTACTTGATTTAGTGTGGTATTTATAATTCAGATGAAGTAAGCGCTGACAATGAAGAGCAAGAGGAGGCAGACTACACGATGGACAGAACCAGTGACGATGTGTGTTGAAGCTGACGATGTGTTACGGCCACCTGCATCGAGTGCAACTCAATCTCCTGCACACAGTAGACCGAGCTCAGGCGAAAAAAGGTAATGAAGCAATGCAATTGGTGGTGCAGGTCGACAAAGCAATGATGCACTCGCAAAGAGAACTTGCAAAAGTATCATCTGCGCAAGAGAATTTAATGCACCAACATCTTGACGCTGCTTTAAAGAAGGTAGCAATCTTCTTTTTGAGGCACAACAACAATAGCAAACGGAGGAGGGGGGGGGTATGTCATTGATGTGCACTTCCACGGAAGAAAGATTAGTCAGCTGAACATCCGTACGTCAACGCTCGGATAGCTGCGTCCACTTTTAAAACTGGATACACACCGTACAATCCTTTTTTTTTTCAAGACGAATGTGTTGGACTTCCCGATTTAGTCAGAAACAAGGTTTTGTGCATTTGAAAGAGACGACGGAAATTTTCGTATGTGTAAGTAGGTTTATCCCACAAATACTTCTTCCTGAACTCATAGAAGGCTGCAACGCGATCACGGTCTCTTGTGTTAGTGCAAAATAAAAAGTGAAAGGACAAAGTAAATGGGCTGCCAGATGCATAAATGACACAATTGTCCATATAATATGGTACTGGCGAAATGAAAATTTCATTTATTGATAAACCAACTTCGCACAAGTTGCTGTAACCTCATCGAAATTGAGCTCACAGGACTTACTCGATAAAGTTTGACTGTCCAGTATTGTACACTGCTTGTTGCAAACGCTCAGCCTTCGCTATGGTCCTTCGAACACCTCAAGAAAAGATACGCATTGTGAAATCGAGCAAGTATTTTCTTGCTGGATTTCAACAACGACTGGGCCTCTTGGGCCGGGCCGTGCACCAGCGTGTAGCTGTGTTGTTTGGCGGTACTTGAGAGTATTTAAGTGCGTGTAGTGACTGTCTGAAACAGCACGGCGACAAAGCGTTTGTGCCCCCCCGGCGAAGCGTGGCTGCCACCCAGGTCTAACGTTAAAAATTGCTGCGAATGCATGTGCTGCTCGCTGTCGGAATGCAATCAGCGTGTCCACTGGGGCGGAGGGCAGCTGTAGATACGAGTTCTCCAGATTCGAACTTTCATCGCTATCGCTCAAGTCCTCGTCCGTGAGGTCAATTAAATTGTGAGCCTTATCCTTTTCATCATCCGTGTCAATCATGACCGCATCGTCCTCCTCCTGGTCACTTTCATCGGCGGAACTGTCACTACTAGAGTCGCTGCTGTTTCCATCTTCATCATCGTTTTCTTTCTTCTTCTTCTGGTCATCATCTCCTCCTTTATCGTCTTCTCCTTTGTCACCTCCACCATTAGCAGGTGGCGGCAGAGCCGTAGTACCGAGAAACGATAGTCTACGAAACCATGATAGAGTGGGGACCGCGTGAGACTATGGTATGGTAAGTGTTTTGAGCACACGATGTCACGACGTACTCGGTTGGACAACGCAATCTAAAACTAGAAGATATTAAGCGAAAACACGCAATACCCCACAGTACTTAAAGCTGCGGCCATATCATCTCCAACAGATTATGCAGCCCCGCCGCGTAACAGCAACGAGCGGCTAGTTCTAAACATCAACTACAGTAGCGTGTCCGTCCGTCCGTCACACCGAAACGATCAGATTTTTAGCATTCAAATTGGCTGCCGTTGGAAGCGAATGCGGCCCCCATCTGCCAAAACTAAACATGCATGGAGGCGGCCCAAGATAACACCTGGTTCAACCTAGCGGCCGAAGAACCCCCACCACAGCTTACCAACTAGCTATGCAAGTAGTGCAGCGAGCCCATGGCGAGCGGAATGAAGGCGTAACAGGTAGCTAACATACTTGCGTTACCGCCGCGAAGCGGAGGCGATTGGCTTGCTATTAATCAAAATACAGTACAATCAGCAAAGATTGTTTAAATAATCGTCTGGTCGGCGTGTATTTCCAGTGTGCAGGGCTCAGGTGATGCTGCAATAATTGCAATACATTCCTTTCAATAATCTACTGAGCCGTTTCACGGAGTTAGCTAGACTTTCCCTTGTGAGCAATAAAGAATAATCGACTCATCCTTACATATTTTCAATTACACTGCTCGTGATCAGTTAAAATACTGAAACAATACTCTATTATTGCTTGAGTTTCGCTGATTCAATACATGAAGCGTTTTGTGAATACTTTAGATATTTTTATTATTATTATTTACGATATTTAATGTCGTCAGGCACGCCAAGATCAGATCCTACAGTATGATACTGTCAGTACATGTATCTGACAGCGCGTAGTAGCCTCTCCTTTTCACTATGGGGCGCCCCATAGTGAAAAGTCTATTGGAGTCTCAATCCAACTGATCCCATTGCGGCGATGCAGTAATAGTTACAGTAGTCACAGGAAGGCTGCAGGCTGCACCCTGCAGCTACCAGGTGTTTTGAACGAAGGTTGCCTCTAAAGTCAAATGTCGTGGGAAATTCCTAGCGAAGCGAACTTTGGTGGAGGTTTCTTGTCATAATAGCGCGACGGTAAAGGTCTCTGTTGTGACTCCAGTAAATGGCGCGTCGCACGTGAGCATACGAAGAACTGGTAAGTTTTGAGATACATATGCCGCATACGTAGCTTTTGCTGCTGAGATTTGTAAAGCGCAGCCATCCTTCGTTGTCATCTCGGTTGTCCGCTCGAGGTGGCGTCGTCGGTCGTAACCACAATGTGGTATCCAGGATGTAATACATGTACTCTTACTGTACCACTCAGCGGTTCTTCAGTTGTCATCTTTTAGAACCAGGCCTGGGCCAAAAATGATGAATACAGTATTACTTCTTGCGCTTTTGGCAATACATGTACTTAGCAACTAAATTGCCTAGCAAGATTCCTGCCAGGAAGCCCGTCATTCCCGATGCAGCGGCGCAAGATCTGCCAGCAGACTCTTCTACTGTAGACTTTTAAATACAGTAGAGTCGCCACTGCACTCCAGGCTGCAGTGCAGCGCGACTGCAATCCTACCGAGATATCCTCGCCGATTTGAAAGTGCTGCAATCAGTTTTAGCTGAGCCTACATCACCATTGCTATCGGCCATGAGGCCTTCTCTTCATCAAGCGTCTCCAACCGCACTGCCAATACAGTTTCCTTGCGCTTCCAAGGAGGCTAAAGAATAATATATTTTCGCTCCAGCCTACTCTTCCCGTCAATGCCAAAATCAGGTTTTAGCCTGGGCGCCGGTTCGTGATTGGCTCGTCGGGCGGTTATGCACGAGGAAAGACCAGACGGCAGGGAGGGAGAGACTGGGAGAGTCAGCGAGCGACTCCACGATCACCGTCAGTGCGCCCGCGTCGCCCCCCAGTACGCGAAACAGCCCAAGACGATCATGGCGGAGGACTCAGGAATGCTAGACAATGGCGCCATGGTCTGGGTGCCCCACGACGAGCAGGTGTGGAAGAAAGCTGTGGTCGTGCGTCGCCTGGACGATGGCGTCTCGGCCGAGGTGCGTCTGCAGCCCAGCGACGACGGCGAATGGGACAAGGACGACGGCCTCGAGCAAGTCGTCAACATCCGCGACATCGCGCGTATGGCTGGCGAAGTCTCGGACGAAGCCATGCCCATCTGCAACGTGTTCGAGGCCGACGGAGCCGACGACATGTGCACACTGAACCATCTCCACGAACCGGCCGTGCTCAAGAACTTGGAGCTCCGTTTCGCTAAGAAAATGCCTTACACATACACTGGCGCCATCTGTATCGCCGTGAACCCGTACCAATGGCTGGATCTGTACGGCAAGGAGTTGTATCTGCAGTATCTGGAGCAGCCTCGTGACTCGCTGTCTCCTCACCCGTTCGCCCTGTCCGCCACGGCGTATATGGACATGAAGAGGACGCAAGTGGACCAGAGTATTCTGGTGAGTGGCGAGTCTGGCGCTGGTAAGACGGAGACGGTCAAGATTATGATGAACCACTTGGCCTCCATCTCTGGCGGCGGCAACCACGGTACGAAGGTCATCGACCAAGTGCTCAAGTCCAACCCCCTTCTTGAGTCATTCGGTAACGCCAAGACCAAGAGAAATGACAATTCCAGTAGATTTGGTAAATTCGCCCAGCTTCAATTCGACAACATGGGTTCACTCGTGGGCTGTCTGTGTGAAACCTACTTGCTGGAGAAAAGTCGCGTGGTGGGCCAGACGGAGGGCGAGCGCAACTACCACGTCTTCCACCAGATCTTCTGTCTGCCCAAAGACCGCAAGAAGGAGCTCAAGCTCACGGGAGATGTCACCAACTACAAGTACGTGGCGGAAGGCGCAGACACCGAACTCACCGGCATCGACGACGTCCAGTGTCTCAAGGAGACGCAGGACGCTCTGGACACGATCGGCATCTCCAAGGACGAACAGAACGCCATCTTTGAGATCGTCGCGGCCATTCTGAACCTCGGAGAGGTCGAGTTCGAGCAGAACGGCAGCGACAACGAGAAGAGCCACGTCAAGAACGACGACATTGCGGACAATGTCGCTGCCTTGCTGGGTACGGAGAGCGCTGCACTGCACTCGACGCTGCTGGTGCGCTCCATCACCGCTGGCTCCGAGTCGTACTCCATCCCTTTGAACGCCGAGCAGGCCTCAGACCTGCGTGATGCGTTGGCGAAGGGCATGTACACGCAGCTGTTCGACTGGCTGGTGCACCGAATCAACAAGGCGATCTGCTCCACCGACAACGTCAAGACCCACATTGGACTGCTGGATATCTTTGGCTTCGAGAGCTTCGACCAGAATGGCTTCGAGCAGCTGTGCATTAACTACGCCAACGAGAAGCTGCAGCAGAAGTTTAACAGCGACGTGTTCGAGGACGTGCAGCAAGAGTACGTGGATGAAGGAATCCCCCTCACACTCGTGACGTTTGAGGACAATCAGCCCATTCTGGACCTCATTGAGGGCCGGATGGGCATCGTGAGTATGCTAAACGAGGAAGTGCTGCGGCCTCAGGCCACGGACAACACGTTCGTGAGTAAAGTACTGGATGCCTGCAGTAGCCACCCGAGTATCGAGAAGAACAGGATCAACCCGCTCGAGTTCACAATCCACCACTACGCTGGCGACGTGACGTACAACGGTACTGGGTTCCTGGAGAAGAACAAGGATACGCTACCCACTGACATGGTGCAGTTGCTGTCGAGTAGCTCGAACGGAGTCATCTCGGGCATCTTTACGCCCACGCAGAAGAGCAAACGCAACAGTCGAGGCAAGAACGGCAAAGAGGGCCGTCAGAAAGGCTTCCTGGTGGGGAACACCATCGCCGGAGCCTTCCGTAAACAGCTGTCTGAGCTCATGGAGACCATTAACAAGACGTCGTCCCAGTACGTGCGCTGTATCAAGCCGAATGCCAACAAGAGCGCGGTGGAGTTCAACCGAGTCATGATCGTGGAGCAGCTCCGCTGTGCCGGAGTTATTGCTGCTATTCGTATCAGTCGAGCGGCGTTCCCGAACCGCCTGCCACTCGTTGAGTTCCAGCAGCGATTCCAGATCATCTGCCCGTCTGCTCTACGCGAGGCTGAGCCCTCTGAGATGGTTGCTGGTCTGCTGAAGGAGCTGATCCCAGACATGGCTACAACGATGCAGAACTCCAAGTTTGCGGTGGGTAAGACCAAGGTTTACTTCAGCTCAGGTCTGTTGCAGCGACTCGAGGACCGTCGGAACGTGATCCTCAAAGACCACGCCATTCTCATCCAGAAGACCTTGCACGGCTATGTGCATCGTAAGCGCTTCCTTCGTCAACGTGCTGCGGTGGTCAAGATGCAGACGGTCACTCGAGGTGGACTACAGGCTAAGCGCTACCGGACTCTGCGTGCTGGCGTTATTAAGCTGCAGGCTCGAGAGCGTGGACGTAAGCAGCGCTACCTGTTCGCTCTGCTGCTTGCGCGTGTGAGGAAGGAACGGCAACTGGAGCACGAACGACTCCGCAAGATTGCGCAGGAAGAAGAAGCGGAGCGTATTCGCCAAAAGTCGATGCTGGAGGAACGTGAGCACAGCGACCCGCAGCCGGTACGTTGCTTTTTGCTTTGTATTTGTGTGATTTTATTTCGAGTTACTAAGGATTTCTTGTGACAGGAGCCTGTGGAAGATGACTGGAGTGACGAGAGCGACAAGGAAGAGGAGCTTGAGGACGGCCCGACCGGTCCCGTGTCTCCACGTACGCTGCGCGCTTTAACGGAAGCAGCGTCAAAGGTGGCGGAGGCCGAGTCTGCCGCCCGTGACGCGAAACACGCTGCTGAGTCTGCGTTGGAGCTGAACCGGGAGCTGGTGGCGCAGAACGACCGTCTACGCTCGACGCTGTCGTCCAACGTGGCGGAATACGCCGACGCTGAGCTTCTGCGTGAGAACGAGCGTCTCAAGCAGCAGGTGCTGCAGCTCCAGACGAAGCTCGTGCGCTCCCAGGAAGTGTCGCTCATTTCTGCCAAGGTGGTGGACAGTCGCATCACGTACCGTGAAGGCCGTCAGTTTGTCGAGTATAAGCTGCAGATCGAGACCAACACGCGCGGAACTCTGTACGTGTGGCACCGCTACAGCACGTTCCGCAACTTGGCTGCTACGCTGCAGACCAAGAACGGATACAAGCGCAAGGAGATCCCGGAGCTGCCGAACAAGCAGCTCTTTGGCAACTTCTCGGAGAAGATCATCCAGGACCGCGTGGCGAAGCTGAATCAGTTTTTGGAGGCCGCGACCAATGCCGAGTATCTCCAGTGGGGCATTCGTGTGGACCAGGACACGTGCGTGTACAAGCGTCGGGTGAAGAACGCGCGGGAGAGCATCTCGACTGCCAGCACGCACTCGTCGTCCCCGCGTTCGTCCTCTCGATTGTCGATGAAGTCGTTCAGCTTCCGTCGCGGCAGTACAGCTGGCAACTAGAAAGGTGGACTGTGTATCGATTGGACTATCAAGAGCGCGTCTATTCGCTCCGATGTTGGCGAGGTTTCTGACCCGAGTAGCGAGTCAAAGGAACGGAATGCGACTGCGATCGCGTATGATACTTGCTGCGTGGCAGTGAGAGACAATTCAGAGGGCTGATAAAGCTACCCCCAAGGAAAGAAAAGAGTGGAACAGCAAACAAGGCACATTAGATGGAAGTTCTGCGTAATGCATTTGTATCCCTTTAAAGCTGCGTCCTCGGTTCTCGCATCCAGTCATGTTTGATACGAATTTCGAAAGTGCGTGCGACTCAGCTCGAAGCTACGAAGCCTTGCAGCATCCACTGATTCGGGGGTTCATTTTTAAAAAGGGATACTTATTTCAGCATTTGTAGGTACGATCCAAGGGGCCAGTGGCAGTCTGTCCGGTAGACGAGAGGATAGTCTCGAACCGCGACAGTAACAATGATGGATAGCTTCTAATATAAGCTTAGCCAAGACTTGTATTAACTGGGCTACTTACAGTACATCACCTGTGTTTCTTCGTTGTTAGAGGATTGGGTCGGTTGCAGTAGTCCTTGTTGTGGATTTCACTCGGAGAGGGTCTAAACTGAGCGACAGGGATTGCCAAACCGACAGCTGGAATAGCAGCATGAGTTAAAGTCGCCACCCTTGAAACTGCAGCAGCTACTGACTCGGGTGTTCCCGTCCCCATAAATGTATCCGCAAGCTTCGTCCTGACACATTTGCTGCTGTTGTTGAGCACTCGTTGGCGTGAAAGTGGCGATAACGGTGGCGACCAGAATAGCGAGGTAAGTTTTGTTCATCGTTTGTTGCTGGATCGGCTCGTTCGCAAGTGTTCTTGGCAAAAGCAAAAGTGATCGAGTGGTGGCCCACCACTATAACCGACTACGTGAAACATTCAAATCTAAGTACATGTATACCAGGCTAAGTCAACCACGGAAACGTGATACATCATTTTGTCAACCAGGGAAACGTGAATGCTACACTACGCATCTTGAAAATGATGATCTTCCTGTCTATTGCTATGTCGGTTCTCAATTCTCAGCCATTTTAAACTACCGGTAATTCGTTCTTGGGTGGTGGTGACATCTTGCTCTTTATTTCCTTTCATCTTCATTGTTAAGGGCTGTAAAGTATTGGTAAACGAAAAGTGGTCTAAAGTTACCTGTGGTATCATTATCCCGTCGCTTTGAGCTGTCATTATTTTTTATTGTTTGGTTACCCGTTCGCCACACTAGGTTTTACTACTTTTAATCCACGCATCTTGTAGTGTTGTCACTACAAGATGCGTGGATTAAAAGTATACGCCACCTTAATCAACTTTGTGAAGCACACAGAAATTGTAGCAATTTAGTGCCCACCCAGGTCAACGAGGGAAACGTGATTTCCTCCACCTTCAACGCTCCACACATCGTGTATTAATAGTGACAACATGTACCTAGTGCGGCGACGATGGGTTTAACCAAATACAAAACAGTAATCCAAAACCACGTGATAACAGATCACTGGTGTGCGTGCAACCCAGGGAATAAACATTGTAAGCGAAAAAACTTTGAAAGAGTGATCACACATACAGTGCTGGCCAAAAATATGTAGCCATCACTATTTCTCAATATTTGCGTCAATTATCTGCGAATTACCGTAAAACCGCGTAGAAACGCTATTTAGACAAAACGCTACCGAGGCATACCATTTTTTCTCCCAGACGATTCCTCGTTGCGGAGTTCCAGAAGTGACCATCACTCTGACCCTGGACAAAAGTACGTAGCAGCGTGAGCTTCACGCGCTTTGCGGGATTGTATTAGCTGAGAGTAGCTATTTAGTGCTTTGTTTCCCTACCTTTGTCTTCGATGACATCTCCAACGCGATCAGGCATTGATTTTACTAAATTTTGAAGCCGTGACATGTCCAAGTTCTCCCATGCCTTCAGGATGGCATCTTTGAACTCATTTAACGCCATGTACTGCTTGCCACCACTGTAAACGTCTCGCGCAAGGTAGCCCCAGACGTTCTCTATCGGATTTAGGTCCGGGAAATGCGCCGGCCAGTCCATTACCTCAATTTCGGAGCTCTCAAGGAAGGCTTTCGTGCTTTTGGATGCGTGTATGCTTGCATTGTGGTGCTGAAAGATGTAGTCCCTGTCATGGAACGCTTCTCCAAATGGTATCAAGTAGTTAGCTAGCGTTTCCTGGTAGTGGAATGAGTTTTGGCGGCCTATAAGGAAAGCCAAATCGGTTTTTCCTCGAGAGAAAAAACCTCCCCAGGTCATGACAGAGCCCCCACCGTTTTGACGACTGAAGCAGGTCTCCTTCTCGCAGCGTAGGTCATGCCAGTAGTACTGTAGGCCGTCTGGACCATCGAGATTGAACTTCTTCTCATCAGAGAATACAACACGGTCCCAATTAGTCCGTAGTTTAATCATACTCCTAGCCCAGTTTCGTCGGGCCAACTTACATGTACAAGTGACGTAAAACGTTAATACCGGCATCCTCCGCTTTTTACTGACAAGCATGTTTGGGTACAAAACAAGGGTAAAAAAGGTGATGTTTGCCGCGCGTTGTGAATCACGAGAAAGTGCATTGATTAATCGAGCAGCTCGTCAATGGTGTCGTGCTCGTCAGCTACCATGCCGATTCTACCATCCACAAGACTAAAGCTAGCCAATTCCGAGATAATCTCACTCGCTACAATCTCTACTTCTGGCACTACGAGTCCTGCTTTCTTGTATCCAGCCTTTACAGTCCTTGCATCCAGCTCCCCCCACGCACGCTCAACCCAGCTTGCAATAACAGCTCACTATAGAAAGCTGCCATAACAGCATTGATGTTGCCGCACTGCCGCCAGGCATCGAGCGCTGCTAGCTTTTCGGCTGCAGTAACAGAGGCGCGGTGACGCCCCGGTGGCATCTTGAGAAGTGAGTGGCGCACAGCCGATTTATGTTTTCCCGTCCCCATTTTATGTGTTGTCAGTTACGAGTGAGGGACTGCGGTAGCGGTATTTGGTTGGCTAAAATCGTTTGTCAGTAATAAGCGACCGTCAGTAAAGAACGGAGGATGCCGGTATGTATTAACCCCTCCAGACCGGATGTAGCATAATGCTACATAGCCTTTCCACTAAAGCTGAATATATTCACCTTAAGCGATTTTTGACTTGAAATTTGTATTAGCGCCCTTTCCCCCGTCCAGTGGTATACAAATTTCAAATTAAGCATCCGTGTTGTTTCTGTACGAGCCTTTCTGTGAACAGAATGGTTAGGAGGGCCGTTTGTCTAAATTCCTACAATTACTTTTGACATGAATCTGCGAAATGCAACTGATTTGCATCGGGAATCACAGGTAACTGGCACTTCTTGCAGATACGAGTGGCCGAGAGCCGCTGGATGTTGCCGCCTTTTCCAAATCCTCCTCATTCGTGAATTTGCGCTCCAAGGACTCAAGTCGAAAGCGAAAATGGTGAAGCCGCGAGGTAAGGTCCACGGGAAATTGAGGTCACAGGACGTGACCTCTCGTTCAAGTCAGTGTGGCGCGAGCTGAAACAAGACGGGTGGACGAGAAAGCCACCACCACGCAGCAGCTTAGACGACCGCTACAAGTATATCCGCCCCGAAGGTCATCCAAACGGCACCGTTAGTCTCGATTATTTCTTGGGGGAGGCCGCCGTGCTTGACTTCTATGCAGATGGTGCGTATCGAGCGACAGTTGCTATTAACACGTTAGCTAACATTTGCTTCTCATGAATAGTACTGCGCAGTCGCGCACGCGGATCCCCTCCATCGGTCTCCGCCGTTGGTCGTACGTCTAGTGTTTCTGTGGGTGATCAGTTAGTCGCAGCACAGGAAGTCGTTCGGCAGAACTACCTACCTGATATTGAAGCTGCTGCTGCCCATGAAATAGCGGCTAGTCGAGGTGTTGCGACCGAGAATGATGCCGGTAAACCTGCATATTGTGCTGAATGTAATGATGACCTGAATGTAGCATGTAACGGCGAATTTTTGACATTGTTATTGCTGTTTGTAATCTTTCTGGTAGGTGCCACACGAGTTAAGCCACAGCCACCCCAAAACTCAGAGCTCCCTAAAAGCCGTACGACTCGCCAGCCAGCTCGTCGCTCGCTAGAGACGTCTGCAGTCTTTAGATCCTCGCCTCCGTGTGCGCCGCGTGGTCCAAGTTCGGCTTCCCCACTTATTGCAACCTCGCCACACGTTGGAGATCCCTCATTGGAGACTGAAGATGCTGGCCTGCCTTCCAGTCCAGAGGTGGTCGATGATGATGCTTCGGTTGCTTCCGCTGGAGTCCACACTGGTATGTTGCATACTACGCTGCATATTATATTGCATTGAAGGTGCATATTGATGAAGCCGATGTTTTTAACGAATGTATTTTGTATAACAGGTAATGAAAGTATTGAAGATGAGCTAGATGCTCTGGGGAGTGAGTTGCTGGCAGACAAGCACGACGACTTGAATGCTGTTGAATCAGGCGATATCGGAGATCAGTACGGAGCAATTGAGTCGGGGAATGAAGCCGAGAAGGATGATGTTGACCTGGGAGAATACGAGTCTGACCAAAGTGTGGAGGAATACGGTGCTCCAGAGGCTCTTATGGATGATGTAGATGAGACCGAAGCAGAAATTGCAGAGGAAGTGTTATTTGGCGAGAATTTTTTGGACAGTTTTGGAGGAGCAGATGAAGTTTTAGCCGGGAGCCAGAAGGACTCAGTCTTACGGTGCATGTCTGCAACGGGCTGGGAAGATGTCGTGGAACCAGACATTCACGAACATATGATGGAGCCGTACGAGCCCGTCAGCAATTCGACCAGCTATCCAGGCTTACGGCAAGGATACTCCGCCTTCAGCAGAGGCCCTGCGCCACGGTGACTCTCCTATTGCGCTATTTTTCTACTTTTTGCCGGTGATTTTGTGGCAACACATTGCCGGATGCTCGAATGAATACCACCGAGATGCTGCCATTGCGGATTGACGCAGCTTACTCACGATATCGGAAGAAACAACGTCGCCGTCCTGATTTGCCCTGCAAGACCCGTCGGGACATTCGGAATGAGCTGGAAACTATGAAGCCTATCATACCGCATGAACTTTGCCGATTCATTGGGCTGCTGATTGCCAGAACGGTAGCTCCAACCGTGAGAAACTGACCAACCACAGGAAAACTACTGATATTGGTGCAAACTCGCGAGGGTGTTTTGGCTCAGTGTTACCACGAGACCGTTTCATGGAGACATCGAGAAACCTGCACTCCAATTCGAATCAAGACCCTCGAGCACAAACAGATCGTGCGTGGAAGATAAGGAAGGTGGTGGAGGTGCTTCAAAGGACATTCGCACGTGGGTTTGTTGCGCCACCGTACTTGTCGTTTGATGAAGCTGTGCTACCAAGCTGTTCATCTTTCAACAAGATGCGCGTGTACATGAAGGATAAGCCCCACAAGTGAGGCACAAAGCTCTAAATGCTTTGTTGTGCTGCTACCACGTACTGCATTCGGTACGCCGTTATTTTTTTTACCTCAATACCGTATAACATGAATTATGCAGTTTACTAACAATTTTTGTTCTCGTGGTGATGCATATATGCAGCTTTGAGGTCTACTGCGGTAAGAAACAACATGCCAGTGATGCCCATAAGCCAGATATGAAGTCGGGACCCGCTGCCGTAGTGCGAAATTTACTGGAGGTGTTTGGACAAGATGCACGGAAACAAGGAATGAGGCTAGTTGTCATTGACCACTTCTACACCTCGGTCGCATTGGCTATTCAGCTCCTTCTTATGGGATTCTACTGCGTGGGCATCATTATGACGAATCGCCTGGGCTACTGCAAAGAAGTCATTGAAAAGATGAAAAGTCGACCACCGACAATCCCGCGTGGTTCCTTCAAGATTACAAGCTCAAAACGCGTGCCAAATATGAAAGCTATTAGCTGGTGGGATTCCAGACCAGTCCATTTCCTATGTACTGGAGGAAGCACTGAGACTGACAGAGTGGGGCGCCAGGATGGAGCTGAGAAGGTGGAGGTCCCGTGTCCAAGAGTTGTGAAAGACTACCCTGCCTACATGGGAGGCGTCGATGTGCATGATCAGTTGCGACTGCAACGATACTCCCTACAACGCGCACTTCGCTTCAAGAAATACTACAAGTCACTGGTGTTGGGTATCATCGATTTAGCTATTGTCAACGGCTACATCATCCACAAGGCGTACCACAAAAACAAAACTACACAGCCTTTATCGCATGTCAAGTACATGATCAAGCTTCATCTTCAGCTCACGCAGCTCCACGCCACTGACATGTACGAATGGAACACCTTCGGGACTCAGGCTCCTTCTGCTGTACCTAGCTACGAAGACATTCCTGTCGGCCCCAATCAACGGTCAAAGCATGCAGCGCGACAGGTGAGCGAGTGGCGCGATGAAGACAAGCAAGCAAAGCGCCGCCAGAGAGCATGCAAGGTCTGCTCTACGCTTCGTCACGACACCAAGCGAGCATCTACGACTACATACTTTTGTGGGGACTGCAACAACGTGGGTCCAATCTTCCTCTGCATGCGTGCTCGGCGAAATGTCCGGGGGGTGGCCATGACTTGCTGGGATATTTGGCACAAGGAATGGGTGTACGGCACACAAGTTCCTGTGGAAGCCGCGAAGCAAATCCGAGTCCGTCGTAAAGCTGAACTGCCTGGTACGCCGTCGACACCCGGGACTCTGGCTGCACGTAAGAGACACCGCACAAGCCCGTGGCTGCTATCATGCATTTTAAGCTGTCTTTAACATGCATATATTCAGCAAGTTATTGATTAGGCTCACCTTTGATGAATCACATGTAAGCAGGTATCTGAAGCGCTCATTGAACTTTATTGCTTCCGTTCGGTTTTGGCACACGCACATCCGAATTTGCATCCTGCTCGCCCTATTTTCGCGCGAAAGTTTGCGTGTCAAGTGATTGCTCCACCAGCTGTGCTTTGAGGCTCTTTGGTTCATTTGAATTTTGTATTGTGCATAGAACGCATTCGATGACATCAAAATCTTGCGTTACCTGTAGAGGTGACACACCAACTTTCTATATGAACTTTTGTATGGGAAGTATTGTTTTCTAAATTTTGAAAAATGAGGACTGCGGGTAGGTTCGGCTCTGTTCAGCGGGTTCGGCTAGCTGTCCTGTTCTTTTCCACATTATGTAGCATTATTCGACTGGCAGTGCTACGTTCCGAGTAATTATGCACCCTGTATGCTACATTAGCACGGCTTTTGCCCTGACCCTACGTAGCCTCTGTCATGCATGCGCTCTACGGATACTTCTATCTGGGCTTGTCGAAACCGCAACTCGCGACGATCTACAACAAGCACGTCAACACCATTTCGAACTGGATCCAGCGCTTTAAGTCCGACACGGACTATTAGCGACGCTCTACAAAGCAGAACGGTCAATTCACGGAAGAGCAGCGAGCGTGGCTGCTGGACTTATATGGGCGGCACCCTGTTGCGTTTCTTGATGAAGCAAAGGATGCTTTTGAGCTCAAATTCACGCGCTTTTTTCTATCGCAACGGTGTGGAGAACATTGCGGCAGAATGGGCTGACATGGAAGATTCCTGAGCGACGGGCGATGAGCATCTAGACCAACGACATCGTACGCTTCACGTTAGAGTTAAGCTCGATCAAGTGGTGCCAAATGAATATCCAATTTTCTCGATGAAGTCAGCTTCGACAACAGGGGCATGCTACGCTTGCGTGGGTACTGTTTGAAGGGAAAGAAGGTTGCGTTTCGTGGCGAGTTCAATCGGAAAGCACGAGTATCGCTGCTTTGCTTTATTTCTGTGAACGGCCTCGTGGAAACATTTCACACTGATGGTACGTTTGACCGCGCCAAGTTCGTAGACTGCTGTCGTGTACATGCGCATTCGGGAAAGACTGTACTCCAATACCCTGGAAGCGGTTCCGTGCGGATTCTGGACGGTGCCAAGATCCATTGCCACCCTGACATCGTCTACTACCTGCGTTCGCTCGGAATCTTTCCCATTTTCCTTCCTGCATACTGCCCGTTTTACAATCCCATCGAATATCTGTTTGGCTTAATCAAGAAAGCATTCAAGCGGCAGTACGTCGAAGGATCCAAGGAAAACCAAGCTATACTAATTGCAAATGTGCTCCAGCAGTTCCACAATTTCGATATGACCAACATTTTTAAGCACTGTGGGTGGATGTAACCGGTGAGTTTGTCCCTACATCAGCCCTGGGAGATGAGTACGTGAGTACCTCACGAAACGATCAATTTGGCATGAAAGAGCTGCTTGTGTTCTCGGAGCGAGGCGATCCTAACAACGACGACGAGTGTTCGGGTGATGAAGACTGAATTAGTGAGGTGGGAATGCATAATTAGATTGTAAAGCTAGTCGTGATCAAAAACGAGTTGTCTTAGGCGTGGTCGACGTCTTCTTGGTTCGGAATCGTGGCCAACGCGGACGTGACCTCCATACTATCTGGTTGTATCACCACATCCTCACCCATTGCCTCGATAACATCTAAATGAGTCTTAAGCATTTGGTCCATGGACACGATTGCAATTCGCAGCACTTGGCCAGTTTGTGCGAAGTGCTTCACTTTGCTTGCATGCCTTGTACAGCCTTCTTAGCCATCTTTACGCTGCGCTGCACACGCTGCAGCTGCTGGTCACTAGAGTTTGAGGCAGGCCTGAACTGAGAAACCAGATTTGGTGACGGCCCCTTCGCGATTTCACGCTCGTGTTGCGGTCTTGGTTTCTTGAGAGCAAGAGAAGCCCAAAGACGCCATGACATATCTTGTGCAGTGAGCGTAGCACCCCATTTCTCCTTCAGTGAAACCATCATGCTTTGGTGGTGTTCTTCTGTCGCAGCACCTCCGCGATCAGCTGCAGCCGGACCAATGCACTGTTCTTCAAAGTCTGCATGCTGAACAATAGTTGAAATCTCGTTGCCATACTTGTAGACAGAAAGCAAGGCAGATTCGTGTTGGTTTTTCAACAAATATCGACGGTCTTTTGCACTTGTCCACGGATCCAGGACCTTAGTGCTCATCCGCATAGATGTGTACTTCTTGAACGTCTCAACTACTGGCTCGTGCTCATCAATTGTCCACACTGGTGGAGTTCCAGTTGGAACTACTAGCGGCTTCAATTCACGCCGGATGATGCCCCACAGCTTCGTCTTAACCACGTCCCAGGTGTCGCAACGAATTCGGTGGGTGCCAAGCCATCCAGCCGACGACAGACGCTGGTTGACAGTGTGCTTGAGTCGTACATCCACAGAGAGATTGATCAGCGGGTCGTTCGAGGAAACCGCTTCTCGTTGCTGCTCGAGCCGTGGGCTATGCCTTTGGTACGGCGAGGGACGAAGGCTGAGGCTCCATGCGGACGATGAACGAGGATTGGGACCTCGTGAAGCCTGCTGGGCTTGGTTAGGTGTGCTTGCATCGAGCAAAACGCGTCGAGGATAGCACCGCCGGACCGGGGTTGCTGGATCCATCACCGGAAGAATGCAAAGTGAAGTGACTGACATAGCTCACCTCTTATATCGTCCCAAAAGAGGGATGGACCAATCAGTGATCTAGTTTGCGGGATACTGGGGTGACCTGTATGGTTGACACCCCTTCCCGTCCCACTGGGACGTTGTGTGGCACGGTCTTGGGATACACAAATCCCGCTCATCTCACGTCTAATCGTCTATTCCACAGCTGACAGCAGCAGCACACCGCCGACACGAGCCACCTGTCCGCAACCACCGCCATGGCGACGACAGAACCCGTCACCACCATCGTCAAGCGGGTAGCTGTGGAGTATGTCAAGGACCGCCCAGAGTATGGCCGCCTGGTCTCAGCAGATAGCCGCTTCGAAGGGGTGAATCCGCACCATATTGTGCCTCACACTAGTGAAAAGCTGATGCAGATTTGGAAGGACACTACACTAAAGTTTGCATCAGCGCATGCACGTGCTATCCAGTCAGGAACGCTCGCGATCCCACTTGATCTTCGCACGCACCGTCTGGGGCGCTCGTAAGGGTCTAGGTAGTACAGACGAAAGCAGCAAAGTTAGGCATATCGTGTCTTCACGCGATGGCATTGCGCCGCTGTTCCAGTCGATGTTCTTATATAATATATGTTGGCCACACCATAACACATTCCTTCTTGTCTATACCGAATTACCTTAGTTATGCATTAGTTATGCATTACACCCAATCTGCAGTGCAGAGACCATAAATTGCGTGTCCCGGCTATCGGTATCTTCGAACAAACAGTCTATTTAAATTTGAGCAAGTTCACGAAAAAGATCATCGAAGTCGTCGTCTAGCGTAAACTGCTCTACACTAGTGTCGATCAAATCAGAATGTACCACAGCTTGAAATATCTCTTCATCCGCTTGTAAGGCCTCTATACGTCTTGGTGCGTCGAAGACATCTTCATCATGCTGCACTAGGCCACAGTGGCGAAATCCGGCGCGTATCGTCAAGGCGGTCACATCTCCCCATGCCTCTCGAACCCACTCACATAGTAGAGCTTGATCTGGAGGTTTCAGCTTGAACGGTACGCTAGCAACACGGGTGACTAGCTGCTTTTTAAGGTTGAGAATCCAAGCGTTTCGTAGCCTTTGCTTAACAGGACCGTTCCACGTGGCGTCGGCCGGCTGGCAAACTGAGGTAGCATTTGGGGGCACTTTCATCAACGTGACGTTGACCGCCTTTGCATACTCGATGACCTCTGTGGTCCAGTGACCTGAGAAGTCATCGAGTAAAAGCAACACAGGTTGGTCGCGATTCGGCCGCAAGCCAAAGTGGTAGCGAAGCCACGCTACAATTAGCTTTCCTCCCCACCAACCTAAAATGTAATAAAAATATTCAGTTTATAAGCCATTCTCATTGTAAAAAAAACAGTAGTGTCACCTTTTCCGTTTCCGTAGATCTGCATTCCTGTCTCGACTTGGGCTTTAGAGATCGATTTCCAAATATAAGCGCCAAATCCGTTACGGTACTTATCGTTGTCACTCTGGGCTTCAGGGTTCTTAGCAGGATGAACTTTGAAAATGACGTATGGATCATACTTGTTTCCCTCGGAGTCACCCAAGAACATGACGGTAGCTCTCTCTTTAGTCTTCCCACCACATTTCACCCACACCGTTTTAATTCCTGGCTAAAGTCCTCCTAGGTAAGTACTCAAAATTGACAGTTTTACAAGTTATAAGGCAACGTTAGTCCAAATCAAATGACAAACGAGAATAAATTATTTTAAATGTACCTGTTTGGTCCGCGTTGTAGATTTTGGTGACTCCAAGGCTTTGTGCCTTCTCATGTACTTCTTTAGCAAATGGTTTTGCAATCTGGTCGAGCTCGGGAGGGCAAATTTGACTCTGGCGGGTCTTAGCTCGAAGGGCTAAGCGATGGCGGCCTTTAAACAGGCTCTGCCAACTCCAGGATGCCGTGAACGCGTGGATACCGGCTTCGTTAGCTTCTGCGAGTGCGTGCAACCTTAGCATCATTGGTGTGACTGGCACCCCTTCGTCCCGTAGGTCCCCTACCCAGCGAACAAGTTTCAACTCTACTGAGTAAGGTAGAGCGGTAGCTACACCACTACAACATGCCTTCATCTTCTTGGCTTCTTTAGGGACTGTACACGCAGACGATCTTGTGAAGAGATTGACGCCATGAATAAATGAGGATACGGCGGCAATTAAATCTTCTAGCTGGTAAATCAGGGTAGAACTTGTGCATTGCGGACGCAATACTACCGTTCTTGTCTAGATACTCTAGTACCCTCAGCTTGTGAGAAGCAGTGTACGCCGTAATGGTGTTCGTTGGTGATTGGCGGCCCTTGCCACCAGGTAGGCGAGGCCTCCCCTTTGGGCGTTTTCGTTGCGTTGGACTCATCTGCGGCTTTGAGAAGTGAGACCAGTACTAGATAATGTACGCAAATTACTGGTTGTCAAGTCGTGTAATTGATAACTAAGGATGCACGGCTTCTTTTCCCACTCAGCGTTTGGCGGCTTTTGATTGGCCACATTGAAGTGTAATTGATAACAAAGAGTAATTCATAACTAAGGTTACAGTATTCGGTAACACCGGGTTGGAAGTCCATCCCGCTATTGTGGGCAGATATAAAGGGGAATCGATTCAGAAAGCCCCGATTTTCCTACCGGTTCTACAAATCTGTGAAAACGACAATACTTCCCGTGTAATTAATTAAGTACGCGAAATTCTTCACACGCAGGGAATTTGATGCTGGCAACTATCGTTTGCAACATATACATGTAGTAAGCGCTGTCATGCCCGCATCCATGTCTCTGCAGCACTTGCTGATACGACTCATCCGGGGCAATAAGTCGTTTCCACAGGCCGTGCCCCGACAGTCTTGTTGAGCTTTCGTGGGGGACAATCAGGGCGGCAATCAAGAGAGCGACGCTAGTCTTGTTCATCGTCTTTTCTTAGTTGAAGTGTTTCACTTGTGGCCGTAAGGGGTCTATGACTGTGTTGGCAAAACGAAAAGTGATCAAGAGCAGCAATTGATGCAACTTATTCTTGTAACCTTCCCAACAAACGCAAAACTCTGTCAACTAGGGACCGCTGTTGCCTCATCTTTCGTGCAAAGCTTTCGTATCACTGGGGTGGAGCAAAAAAAAAAATCACGAGAAGAAATATAATGTTAGGCAAACTGCATGCTCAAGTTGAGCAGTATGTGTGAATTTTGTAAAAGATATCATTAACAAAGTTTCATTTCGTAAAGACATCCGAATCAAGGGTGTGAGTTTGCCCTCACTCTCCAGTGTCAATTACGCGGTACGAAGGATGATGTGCACTCCGCTGTCCGTGTCAACGACGTCGCTCAGCTCACCAACTTTGAGCGCGAAGGTGGCGTCCTCAAACGGCTTCTGCATCATGCCACGGCCAAACGGGCCGAGGTCACCGCCGCGCGTGCCGCTGTTGCAGTCGCTGTACTGCGTCGCCAGCTCCTCGAACTTGGCCTCGCCCGACACGATCAGGGCGCGCAGCTCTGGAATCAATCGGCAACAGTCAGTGACCTGTCTGTATTACCTTAAAGTTAATTCACGCACCGAGCAGCTTGGCGATGGCTTCCTCCTTGGAGCGCGTGATGTTGTCACTCAGACGCGACGCTGCAGTAAAATTGTGTCAACCGAATACTCTTCACTATTGCAACACCAATAAATGTACCAGGGCGACGCGATCCGCTGTGCTTGATCAGCAGGTGAGACGCTCGGACTTGCTCTGCTCAGTCGCACACACAGCGTTAGATCCCACCGAGCAGCCACGCATCCATCAGCAAAGTCGCACCAGCCATCGTTGCTAAGAGCAGGTTGTTGTGTTGAAGAGCAAAGGGGGCTTGATCGCAACCTGGTGTGTGCTTCACATTAATATAATGTAAAAAACACCACATCAATCACCCACAATCGTATTTGACGTGCATTCTCGAAGCAGCAATCCGAGCCGCACAACGGAGCTAAGTGCGCATTCTCGATGTGGACGCAGGACTTCGTGCGGGTGCTGCAAGGCGTCAGCAAAGTCGCAGAGCAGGTGGCGCGCACACAGGGGCCTGATGTCGCTGCCAAAAGTGGTCAATTGTCCAAACACGCGACGGAGTTGGCTCGGTTAGTGCCTTATTTCCTCAACGGAGAGGGCGCTACGCCTCCACCGGCCTCTCAGTCAGTACAGACTCAGTCCACTGCAGTATCTCAGACCATACAGACGAAGACTGAGACACAGGACAAAGCTCCGGTGCTTAAGCAGCAAGTTGAGGCGACTACAGGGACGCCTAGGGCCCCGGAGGTGAAGATCCAGACGGAACCTTTAAAGGTAGACAAGATCACGTTGCCAGAGGTGGAAAAAAGTGCTTCTGAGCCTCTGAAAACCGAGATACCTCCTGTTGTGGACGAAGAGCCGCCTAGGAAGGTGTGGGAGGAGAAACACGTGCCGTCGTCCCCGTTGTCTCGTATCTTGGGCTTTGGTGGTCTTGCAGCTAGGCTGGCAGTGGGCACGGCGACAGAAATCGTACGTAGTGGAGGCAGAAATGGTACCTACAATGCACTGGTGTCCGATGCCAATGCCGAGAAGCTGGCCGAGACGCTGTGCACCATGCGAGGAGCGGCTCTGAAGCTCGGACAGATGCTGAGCATCCAGGACGAAGCCATGATCCCGTCCAAGCTGGCAGTGGCACTAGATCGAGTCCGTGAAAAGTAAGTTGCAAGGCTTCATAGTGTTTTTCTTTTGTAGTTGCTGACTTATTGCCTTTGCTCTAGTGCCCACGTGATGCCCAAAGACCAGCTGCATCAGCAACTCAAGACCGAACTGGGTGACGACTGGCGCGATAACTTCCAGGAATTCGACGACGTTCCCATCGCTGCTGCGTCTATTGGACAGGTTCACCGCGCTACGCTGCTGAATGGCGATCGTGTGGCGATCAAGATCCAGTATCCAGGTGTAGCCGAGTCAATTGGCAGCGACCTGCTCAACCTCAAGAGACTGGTGACATACACCAACATCCTGCCGCGTGGACTGTACATCGACGAGATTATCCGTGTGGGCAAGGAGGAACTCACAGCCGAGTGCGACTACATTGCTGAAGCAGACAACCAGGAGCGTTTCAAGCAACTTATCGAGCAAAACGGCATGGGGGAGAAGTACGTGGTGCCACGAGTGTACCGTGAGCTATCCACAGCACGAATCCTGACGACGCAGTTGATCTCGGGAGTTGCAGTCGACAAGGCCGTGCATCTCTCTCAGGACGTTCGTGACAGTATCGCTCGTCGTATCCTCGAGCTCACGATCCACGAGCTTTTTAACTGGCGCTTTATGCAGACAGACCCGAACTGGAGTAACTTCATGTACAACGCATCCACCGACACAATTGGATTGGTGGATTTCGGCGCTGCTCGTGAGTATCCGAAGTCGTTTGTGGACGATTACTTCAACATCGTGTGGGCTGCAGCGAATGAGGACGAGAAAACGATGGTCGACTACTCTATTAAGATGCATTTCCTCACTGGCGACGAGTCTCCAGGCATGATGCGTGCCCACGTTGCAGCTGGAATGGTAGTCGGTGAGCCTTTCCGGTCTCATGAACCGTTTGACTTCCAGAAGAGCAAGCTGACCACCAGACTGGGACAACACACGGAGGTTTTCATGCATGGTCGCTTGACACCGCCCCCACAGGAAGTCTATTCTCTCCACCGGAAGCTTGCTGGCGCTTTCCTGATGTGTATCAAGCTACGTGCGGTGGTTCCATGTCGTGATGTGCTTGAAGACGTGCAGCGACAATATTACGCATAACTGGGAGATCTACAGGAGCTTGAAGGTCTACAGGCAGCAAACAAGAGATAAAGTCTGGACAATTGGGGCTGCTTAAATCAATATCTTTAGACAGAACGCAGCGAGGAGTTCGTGATCACACAACTCTTGAGTTTTGAGAAAGGCTGGAGGTAAAGTCCTTCTTACTTTTCCTGTGATACAGGAGAGAAGGGCGGTCAGTTCACAGGCTACGAGAGACTTCAAGCCCAGAATGTTCCTGGCGCAAATCCGCTTGAGGGCCGAAGAGAAACTGGAACATCAGGCGGGTATCCTCCGCCTCATCGGTGTAAGTCTTGGCTCCTTTTTCTAGCGGGTGTGAGATTTAACAAACTTTGCTTGAGAAAGGGAGACTCGCTCACGCCGACGAGGGCTTGGATGGATGAAATAGCACAGCAAGCGGAGGAACCAGAAGAATCAGAGCGAACAAAGCAACAGGTTTGGCATTCATGAACTCCAAGGTTTATTCACACTGAACAGCTGTGCTGCAGCCACAGCCAGAGGACGAGAACAGTATCAGCGCTGAGCCAGATCCAGTTGCTGAGGATCCACTTGCGCGGTACCGGACGATGCTCAAAGTTGGGGTCCCTCTACCTGCTGTTGAAAGGCAAATGCGCAAGAACGGCATCAACCCCGCAGCGTTAAACGGCTCCGTTCTGGAAGAAAGTCCCGAGGTCGAAGCAACTGCTACAATGGCGACCACAGAGCGTCGTAAATGGCATTGGAACGAAGTCCCAGCAGCAGATCGAGCTCAACCTCCGCCGAATGGGTCCGTCTGGACTCGAGACGACGAGGAAGACGCCCATCAACGCGTCACTGCGTTGTCACAAGCTCGCATCCAAGAACTTTTCGTGCGAGAGATTGGCAGATCTGTCGAAGGCGACGAACGCGACTCGTTGGTGTCGATGGCGAGTGATACGGAAGTGGCCTTGACAGTTCAACGTCCTTCCTGGTCTGTGAAGACTGAGAAGATCCAAGTGATGAAAGGAACTAAAGGCACAAACCTCGAGTTTGTGGTAAGCCGACTCAAGTTTCCCTTCGCGAAGGTGGCTCAAGACGTGAACATCCTGACGGCGATGTACCTACAAGACACGGACATCAAGACGATTTTGGCCATGTGGCCCAGCGTGGCCGAACAAGTCCTCCTCGATGAATACGCGGGAGATTTCAACGAACTGGGGCGTGTAAGTGATCTGGAATGGCATTATTAGGACTCTGGCGTCTTCTCACTGGTGTCTGGATGTGTGTATGCTTCAGTGCGAGCAGTTTTTAGTGAAGATCCGCTCGATTCCCATGGCAAAGGAGAAGCTGCAATGTCTTTTGTTGAAACTGGAGCTCCAATCTCGTGCTGAAGACCTTAAGTACGCTGCATTCTCTTCCAGTTTAAACACTTAAAAGCTGACGAGTTTGTGCTTCTTGTAGACAATTGATGGAACTCGTGACTCGGGCGTTGAATCAAATCTGCTCGAGTTTCAAATTCGGCGAAG
The DNA here is from genome assembly GCA_011320135.1 of Phytophthora betacei. NCBI lineage: Eukaryota > Oomycota > Peronosporomycetes > Peronosporales > Peronosporaceae > Phytophthora > Phytophthora betacei. The sequence continues at coordinate 197,584 of JAANHX010000488.1, forward strand.
TGATTCGACTTCTTCGAGACTTTGGTAACCTGGCCAATGAGGAGTTTGTGGCGAACTACCGAGCAAGATTCTCGCTGGAATCGCTGCTCAACTTGAGTCACACGAAGGCATTCGACAAGAAGACCACCATCTTCGACGCCTTCTTGTATCTGCTCCGGGTACGATCCTCAAAACTGTGATGAAGCATACGTAATTCAAACGTGCACTAATGTGATTTTGTTTTGCAGACTGAGAAGGATGGAAACTTGGCGAATTTCTACGATGAAATCCACCTGGTCATGCAGTGCAAGGGCGTGTCTGTGGGCGGTCTAACCGTCGAGTTGGGCCAGCTTCGCGAGGGCCACCAGCTTGTAAAGTCTGTCGCACTAGCAAGCAGCAAGTCCTCCGACAAGGACGCAACGCTTGCACACGACGCTTTCAATCAATTCGCTGATGAAATCGACGACAAGTTGCGCGGTGTGCACGAAAGTTTCGACAAAATGGAAGAGAGTGTAAGTTGTCGCACTGATTTGCTTGATCTTGCTGAAAAAACTCAACTGTTTACCTGATTATTAGCACCGTAAGTTTGTGTCGTGGTTCGAGGAGAATCCAAACGTGCAGCTGGACCAGCATCTCAAGGCGATCGCCCAGTTTGCGTCTGACGTCAAAGACAGATTTGCAGTACAGACAACGACGGTGAAACTCAACCCCCCGTAGACATGCATTTTCAAGTCATTTTTAGAAAGGCCAACAAGACAAAAAAACTCGACCCCTTTCGTGGTATCACCTGCGATTGGTCAAAATTAAACCGACCCAACAGTTAATTAAAAGTAGAAAAAACAATTTAAACAAACACCGTTAAAAAGCAAAAACATGTATTATTTTGCTCTACACCATCACGACAAAGTGTTTTGGGATTGTTTTTTCAAAGCTTTTAATAACACATTCCGTAGATATGTTTTCCCACGCTCTAATTGTGCGTGTTACGGCAGCCAGACGCTTTTCCTTCGCGGTTCTTGTAACTGCCACCTTCTCTCGTAGCCATTCAGCTGTCAACTTTTTCTTGAGTGGCCCCATAACGCCCACGTCAAGGGGCTGACTCACAGAGGTGCTGTTAGCAGGCACGGGGACAGATATGTAAGCAATAAATATTGATTAAAAACACAAATAAAATAGGATAAATTGATAAAACGTTTGATTAAACCAACATATTGGAAAACGAGATGCTTACCGAGCTGCAAACCGCTGGCACATACGCATCAACGCGCTCAATGCGCGCTCAGGAGATGATTTATCGGCTAAATACTGCTCCAGCCAAGCCCCCTGCTCCATCTTCATATACTCGATCATGCCTCCAGTACACAAATACTATATATACACGTTAGAATCTGCAATAAATAATATAACAAAACAAATTTACCTCTTCATCCCGACGGACGTCTTTCATGAAGGTGACCAATTCGTGCTCAAATGTGATTTTAGTCTTTGCGTCTTGTCCTTTTGTCGTTCTGCTAGTTTGAGGTCCCTTAAACTCAAACAGCAGCTTTGCCTTCTTTCTCCAGCCCTTCAACGTACCTAATGGAATATTAAGCGCCCGAGCGGTAGGCTTACATCCCTCCAGAGCCACCCGCTCGAGCGCTCCCCGTCTCTGCTTGACGGTGTAGCTGTTCTGCCGACGACGTTCGTCCATCACTTCGCAGAAACAGCAATAGCGTGATTATTTAAACGGCGCCAGTATGGCGTGCTGTCCAGCAATATATTTGAAAGTATATTATTGGCTAAAATTACAAATAACATTTTTACTTGAGTTTAAAGTTGCACTGTAAGGGGGGTCGAGTTTTTGTGGGGGGTTGAGTTTCACCGTCGTTGTCTGTACTCAACTTTTGTCTTTAGTGCTGCGACGGTACCTCTCAAACGATCCCAAATACTGTAGCATCGTATACGTTGACAAGAGCTGCACAATTACATGTAGTAGCGTCAGAAACGGTTACCGTGGGTACCGTCAAGCAAATGTCCAACACAGTAGTTGAGTGGTCTAAAATTCGGCGTTATATTACTGTTGCCGCTAGCTGATGGTAGTGTGGCAATTATGATACAGGACGTGGCGACCTGACGTCCATAACTTAAAGAGTGTCTATTCCTGTTGATGCTGCTTAGAGTCCGATCATAGAGGCGTTCTTGCAGATGAAGAGCATGAAGCGGTTACGGCACTCACGGAGCTGATCCTGCATGTCGACGAGCGCAAAGTGGTTGTAGTGCACCCGGCACAGATACTGCATCATAGCGAGCATTTGCTGGCACATATCGCGGATCTGCGGGACAGTAAGCGGTTCTGGGGAGGTCATGAGCTCTCCGATCTGCTCCAGCGCGGTCGAAAAACTGCGTACAGGTGCGTCGTCGCTGCTGAGATCGCGGCACAGATCTACTGCCACAAAGAGCAGCAGCTCCAGCTCCTCACGTAATAAAGTGGCCTCCTCCAGTACCATTTCGTACTCGAGTTCGGTCCACTCGCAACGCGCGCGCTTTTCCCTGCAGTCGTCGCTCAGAACAATCTTGCGCTTGCGACTGGCGGAGACCTGAGGCGGCAGCGACTGGCGCTTGTCGACAAGCAACATATTGCTGGCGTTGAAGGCGAACGGTTGAAAAATGATGGCGGCCGGCGACCGAAGCGCTGGGACTGATACTCTGTGATATGTGTAATTAACGGGAGTGGTTGCACTCGACGAGGCACTTTGGTAAATGAGCCAACTGAACTGCTTCAAACAAACAGGTGATGGGCGCGATAAAATATTTGGAACCGGATGGCGTGAAAAATTGGGGTTGGCGACAATAAACGTTTTTCACTTGGTTTCAATAAGCGCGCGGCTCTGACTCATGACTATTTTCAGAGCCTTTTGCCAATGCTGGAACTTTCATCTGACCTCCCCACATGGGCGAAAAAAGTTTGTTGGTGAGAAAGATGTCTCCTGGAGACATCTCTTTCGCCAAACTTTTTCAATTATTGATACCAGCAAGAGTATCGCACCGGGAAAGCCGTATATTTTTTCTCAAAACAGAATCCTCTCAAATTATAATAATTAATTTGATTTCCTGCAACTTGCTCGTTTGGTGGCGCTCCCCTTGACCTCCACGCCCGGTGTTGCAAGCAGTACGGCCCGAAGCCACCTCGACAACGCTGAAATATCTAAGGAAATATCTAAGAAAATATCTACACGGCAATTCATCTAATTGTCACCACAATTGCCGTTGCATCGGAACACAAAGCGTCTCAATCCGCGCTGACCAGCCGATAGCAGCATCGTTCGCTCTCACGGGTTGATCTATTTTGAATGGTTTGGTTCGTCAGAAAATTCGACCCGTTGTTTTTTGGTATCAGAAACGAAATCAGCTTCAATCACCTGCGCCAAAGACGTCGAGGACGGATTGGAGTCAACGAGCCTCGCTTTGCGGTGCCGCTGGTGGAGCGGTCGACCATTCCGTTCTGCACCATCGCATGGCTGCTGAGGAGTTGCTCTCAGCTGTCATGCGATGGTGCAGAACGGGGTTCCGCCCTTGCCAACGTAGCGTGCAGGACGATGTACGGTACAAGCGCTGCACCGGTACTGGACACTGTCCAGTGGACAGTGTCGCTCGAAATTAGAGAACGAGTGGTCGCTGACGACTCGAGGAAACGATCTTTGAAATTTTAGTTGAAGCGACAGAACCGGCTACAGACTCAAGTAGTCGGAACATGGCTACACTCTTCGGGATGTGCTTTCCTTGTTGCACGCAGTCCAAAATAATACTTCGAAGTATTACTGTATTCTCATCACGTAGCGCACCCAGCCAGGTCGGAGTCCACAGCAGTGACCTCGCTTGCAGTGTCGTGGAGCCCTATCATCTCCTTCTGGTTGGCGTTTACTCCTTGAAATTTTCATGGAGCTCCTTAGCTTCTGCGAGCCTTCCCATAAGCAGGTTCGTCCAAAAGAGTAAACCGCCAAGTCCATGCGTAACTGTAGCCACTGGCTGCGTGTGCAACCGGTGCCGAAAACATTGCAGAAAAAATAACGAAGTCGCTCGACAACACACTCGCAGGCACGAGTCGTGTAACATGACATACAACCAATGAACCCCACCGAAATGGTATCCACAATACCACTATCAAAAAATAAAACACACACACAGTAATGTAAGACCGGTACCGTACATCGCTTGCCACTTGGCGATGGTATTGTACTGTAGTAGCAAGTATCCCGGACAGAATTACATGTACAATTGCCAAGTTGGCGTACGCTCAGTTCAAGTTGTTGGCTCGCAACCAGAAATCGCAAACTGTACGTAAAGCTGCGTGAAGGTTGTGCCTTTGTTTGCGAAGCTCCAAAATAAATGTAAGATTGTCCAGCCATCACAATCTAAGCATCCGCCCCCACCGAACTCTATCCATCCAATCTAACGGACGCGCCCTATTAGAGTCCGGACTATATTTAATAGTGCCGCCCGAAAGTGACCGAGAGGACTTTAAACGGGTGAGAACTTTATTCCTTGCTGAAATGATTCGTGTATTAATACCAGGTTAATATCGTCTAACGCATCATCTAACTCTGAAAGATTAAACAGATTGACGTCTTCGTCCATATGCGGTTCCTTCGACCACTTTTCACGAAATGTTGCGCCTTACACATCGTGCTTGGATATAAACCACGACGAGGGATCTCTCGAGAAGCCTGCTATTTCAACGCTCCGCATGATTGTTGCCTCATCCGTGTCTCGCCACGCGCGGAGGCCCCAATCGCAAACGGTGTCAACACTTGGCCAACGTGGGTTACCAAAGCGAGTTTATTCGACTCTGTCTGACTCTTTCCACGCGTTAATTTCCGTGTACAGTAGGTCCTTGAAACGACATCTTTAATCCACTTGATCACCTCTTGCTTACGCCCAATGCTAACCGACTGCCTTTGATGAGGCATTATTGGAAATGACGGAAAAGTGTTTCTCTCTGTAGAATAGCAAGTTTGTAATAGCAGATTTGATAGTTTTTATAAGGACTCTATTCAGGAGGGGCTTGTATTTAATAGTGCAGGCAAGTAGCACCCCATAGAACACTATTCGGTAGGGGGCTTTTATTCGGGCGCATCCGTTAGTTGCGCGATCCCTTCTTGCCCTTCTTGACTTTCCTAGTAACAAGCGGTCTTCCCTGCATCAACATATCCAGCGCCCTACGATTCACACACTCGCCTGTGGAGGTGTCCAATTGCAGTATACGACCACCCAACGCAAAGCTGTAGGCATCCTGCCCGTCATGCCCCAGCAGCTTAAAGTCTGCAATTAAGGCCAAAATTCAGCTCCACATAACCCCTTAACATTCTTTGTAAATTTACCTTTAGGCGAAGCCGTCAGCACTTGCTTCACGCCGACGCTTAAGACCGACACGCGCACAAACTCGTCGGGATCTCCCATCTTTCGACACGTCACAATATCCGTCACCACCTTGTCACACAGTCGCTTGGCGCCGAAAAACGCAGTGGCTGATGCACTGCAAATGGCTCCACTCGTAGACAGCACCTCCAACATGTTGGCGCTGGCGTCTGCCTGGTACACGAGGCTGCCCGACAGTAGCAATGCGCAGTACATCTGGAAGCGGCTACCGGTCCCCATCCAGCGCATCATGTCTCCACCGCAATTCTGCACGATCGGCGTTTCATGTACCTTCGATCTGTCCACAGGCACTTGAATCTGGGGCTTTCCAGCGAAGCCACGTGCCAGCGGAGACGCCAGCGTAGCTGCTCGTCGAGACAGCATTTTGATGTATGTGGCTACCGGTATTGCGATTATGTTCAAAACATTAAGTTTACTTAAACCTTACTTAGTTGATGTGATCCACACATAATCGCATTTCTTGTGACAGGTTTCTTTACTTCCGATTCACGTCATGGCAGACTGGGCCTCATCGCTGGGTGTGCGCTCCAAGTCCTCGCGGTTTCCGTGGCTGTTGCTACTCTGGTGGACGCAGACAATATTGTGGCTTCGTCGCTGGCTGAAGATCTGGGTGCATCGGCCTCTCATGCGGCTCGGTATTGGCTCAGAAGACGACGAAGAGGTCGAGCATGAAGCAAACTTGACTCAATCGGACGATCAGCAGCAATCAGACGCTGCTCTTCCCTGCGGACTTGTCAATAGTGGCAATTTGTGCTTCGTGAGCGCCATATTACAGTGTCTTGCCGCAGTACCTGGCTTCTTGGACGGTGTGGACCGTGCCCTGCGTATGCGGACACAACTTCACATGGTACCGCAAGTAGACGACGTGCAAACGCAGAAGTTACTGGTGGCCGAGACGCTTGTGAGTCTTCTGAGAGGTATCTCGCCCATTAGTGAGGCGCTGGAATCTGAAGTTGAAGCAGAAGCCAGACAAGAGCGACATAGACACAATAGAGACGACAACCTACAGAAGATGAGACGCTTCAGGTCGGCCGCCAGTCGTTGCACCTACTTATTGTCCAGTGCCGCCTCGAGACAGGAGCAGCAAGATGCCGAAGAGTTCCTGACGTTCCTATTGGAGCTATTACACGGTCTACTACGTGCATCAGCGCAGCCTGTGCGGTCTAATGAAGAAGAACGGCAGCATTTTCTGCGAATCGAGAAGCTGTTGCTAAAGAAACTCCGGAGCTACAACCCAAATGACCCCAGATCGTATATGCAGGCTGTGGGTGAGTGGAATTGCGTATCATGGCTGTGAAAATTGCTTCTAATTCGTGTTTTTCTTAGCCAATCTTGGGGAAGTGCGATGGAATTATTCATTACGAAAAAACTCGTCGGTTATTACCGATCTGTTTTCTGGCCAAACTGTGCGTGGCTCCCAATGTTGCAGCTGTGCGACTCTCTCGTGTCTTCACGAAGAACAACGGTATGTATACGTGCCTGTCGAGTAGAAAACAAACCTCGTGCTAATCTGCTGCTGCATACAGGGTTATTTCACTTCCAATCGCCGCTGGGAAAGGTGACCAAACGTTGGCGGAATGTCTGGAGCATTTTCGGCATCCTGAGCAGCTCACGGGCGAGAATCGCGTCTTCTGCGACGGCTTCTGTAAGACCAAGACTACGCGCCTCACACAAATTCTGCTGCAACGTGTGCCTCCTGTGTTGGTGCTTCGGTTGCAACGGCTTAAGCACACGTCAGTGAGAGGGCATGCTGAAAAAGTGGACACTCCAGTGAGATTTCCGTGTGGGAGGGACGAGCTGCTGGACATCACGATGAACGCCTTCTTCCGAGACGATGAGAGGGGTGTTAAGTTTGAGTTGGTCGCTGTGTGTGCTCATCTAGGGGGGTCACATGACTCTGGCCACTACGTTGCTTACGTGAGGCATCGCGACTCGAGGCGAGACGGTGATAGTTGGCTTCGAATTGATGACGAAGTGGTCTCTGTGATAGAGGTATCCAAGCTTCGAAGCGAGACGAGGACCACTGCGTATTTACTCTTCTACTCTCAAGTGTCGAGGTGAGTAAAACCAATTCATTAGACACTGTTGCCGTTATTGTACCCACTTGATGCGAGTTGGGAAAGTTATCCGAGTACGTGCGCAATGGTCTTGAGGTTGCAACAAGAAACTGAAAACAGCTACAGTAGAGCACTAACGAAAGAAGAATTCCCTGACAATGTAAGGAAGGATCCCAATGAGCTGAACCGCGGGTGTTATTTCGGTGACCTCGGAGTTTTTAGCGACTTTGCGAGCTGTACCAACAACTCTGGCGCTAGAATGACTTCTGAGAACTAGCCACGAGTTGGATCAGTCTTACACTGCGGCCAGCGGACGACACCTGGCATACACCCAGGGTAGCCAACGCTACGGCATGCAGGCCAGTTACTGGTGCCAGGACGACAGTCAGCGCTCGTATCGCTGTCTTCAACGACTTCGTTGTCGTCCGAATCGCTACCATCAGTGCCTGAAGCGCTAGCGTTGGCGTCATCGTCTTCTTCGTTCAGCAAGTGCGGCAGCTGGGCAGTAGCCTCCACTGGGTGCTGACGCTCTACAAGAACAAGTTCTTTAATCAATATCCACAACTCCTTAACAAGACGCATGAACTTAGGTACCTTGCTCAGCAGTGAGCCCATTCACACCAGGCTCCACCCATAGTAAGACCACAGTGACCGCAGCTAATCCTAACAGCATTTTCACGTGCATGGTCTCCTTGTTTTGCTCGCCGTAACTTGAGAAATGAAAGTCCAAAGTGTCGAGTAGTTCCGGAACTTTTTGAGAAAGCTTCAAGTTATCAAAAAGAAAGAAGTAGGGCGAGAACCCCATTCCATTTCTGATATCAAGCTTATATAAACAACCAGGCAAACAGAGATCTACGACGCCGACGTGTAGAAGTGGAACTGGTGGTAGTAGTCGAGTACAGCCGTCGTACCGAAGTGGAACAACTTGCCCACGCCAGGCACGTAGTCCAAGACATCCGCAGCCTGTGCATAGCATAAGTGGTGAGCCTATCGACGCAACAGTGATTAAAACACTCAAAAGTCCTACCTTTCCAGTCGCGGGCTTGGTGACGGTCGCGTACACGGGGTCGCGGAGCAAGTAAAGAAGTACAGCCATCTGTCGTATTCAGACCGAGTAACAAACGCACTTGGTGAGTAGAACATCACCCCGCAACTGTTTGACTCGATGAACAAACCTTGCGAGCTGCAATCTCATCTTTAGCCTTGACGCCAGCGTCATGCTTTAATGATTCCACCGGTTTCACAGCAGCAGCAGACAGCGCCAATCTACGGGTGTGAAAGCAACAACATCAGACCATCGATTGTGGACAGCACGTCATTCATTCCGCACATACCCAGAGAGTTCCACGAGGAGCGACACTACAACGGGAGTCCATGATGTCGCTGGTCGGCGGCGACGCAGTAGTGCGTACACAACAGGCCGCAAGATGTGACAGGCTTCTCCTGCCACAAGAAAGTCCTCACGCGAGCCCTCTGCGACTTCGATCGTCGCATTCTGATTCCGAACAGCAAAGATCGTCAACCATTTCGGCACCTGGTACCAGTTTTCAACCTTCCACTCACCTCAAACGTCATCTTATTAGGTTCGTCGATCTTTTCCACTTGTGACTCCGGCTCGGACACTTCAGCTACATCCCCCAATAACAAGTACAAGTCAGCCCCAGCACTTCCTGCTAGTTACTGTCCACAGCATCTCACCCTTGCCAAAAGTCTTGCCTGTACGAGCACCAGGCTGTTTAGGCTTTTTGAAACGGGATAACGCCGACGGTGGAGGCGCAGATTCCACCCCTTTGTACTGATCATATATCACACAACGCTGTAAGCTTCAAACCATCCCTGTAATTTATATCAACAACTCACCTTGCCACCACGCATCAGCATAGCGCGACGTTGTTGGGCCAGAAGAACGAGACGCAACACGCTCTTGATGATCTCCACCCACACAATGAGGCGCCATTTGCCCGCGTCTCCACCGACACGACGAGCTACGACTTCTGCCAGCACTTGTACGTGCGAAATAAGCGACAACGGAACACGAACTAGCCGCGTTAACCTGTACACATCGTCAGCATCCACCTATTCAGCAGCTATGAAGATAGGATGACGCACTTGTGATAGTTTGTCGGCGGCTCCGTCTCTTTGTTGTCTTTCTTCCACAGCACGTAGTCGTGGTACAGATGCAGCAGCCCCACCAGGGAATAGCCAAATTGCGTCGCCACCTCCGGCTCCATCAAACGCTTTGGTACGAGCTGTGGTGCTACGTATAGCGTCGTCTCCACATTGCGGGCCAGACCAGAGTGGCTGCCCACCCACGCTTCGTAAGCCGCGAGGAAAGACGCCATCTTGGAAGCTGCAGAGACAGAGGAGGGGGCGACGACCCGCGTAGAGGTCGTCGTGGTTCTGGTAGCCGTTTTGGTGGTCCTGACGTCGCCGTCCACGACCACGTCCGTCTCCACCGTCGACGTCGTGTTCTCGTCCGCCATGTTGAACGTTTGGAGGATGACTGAGTAAACGGTCAAGGATCACACTTTCGGCTTGTAAACTTATAGCTTTCAACCTAAATATTTCAGCCAATCAGTATCTGGAATATTGGTTTCAACGATGACTGACTGGGCAGTTGCGACGGTAGTGGTGACGCCGGACCCTGAGGCGACCTACGCGCTGGTACTTGATGCTCAGCACGCCACGCTCCTGCAGCAACAACACCGCATATATGGCTCATCAGAAGGTCTCATGACACCTGCATCTGCGGTATCTCAGCGGCTGCGCTTGACACTGGAAGAGATGGCAGTGGGTATTTCAAAAGGGTTTCTTCGTTTAGAAGCAGCAACAACAAGATCCGATGGAGGAAGCTTAAAGGACGAGGAAGGACTGGCACTTGTGGAGGAGATCAAGCACGAATTGGTTGAAGGTGCACGGCTTGAAGAAGTATCTGTCGACGCCAAGTGGCGATTATGTAAGGTCCATTGCCTTTCATGTGTAGGATTAGGTTCATGATCTAACAGGTTTCCTGCAGCGCCTCGGCGTCACGATCGGCTACAGGTTTTTCGAGATCTTTGGGACAAAGGGTATATTGTCACTCTCGGCTCGAAATTCGGCGCAGATTTCCTCATCTACAAAGACGACCCCAAGCATGCACATGCTGTGGCGCTGATCGTGGTTAAGGGTTACGAGGAGCCATTTTCTCGTGTGGATATCGTGAGTTTCTGTCGTGTGGCCAAAATGGTCAAGAAGCAGCTCATTTTTGCGTGTGTTCGTGCTGACGGAGAGTGCAAGAGCGGTGGTGAACGGATAAATACTAACGGCGACAGCAAAACAGAGGAGGCTGCAGATAGCGTCGTGTTCATTTCATTAACGCATGCACTGTTGGTATCACGTCAAGAAAGTGGATAATTGACTTGAACTCGTGACACTGGAGCAGTATTTGATCCGTAGATTCCCATAGCAATGCTTACGTGCTACCACCGTCTGCTGTGGAGGAAGGGTTCTTGATATTCACCTCATTCTGTCTGGTTTTCTGGGCGATTTTAGCGAGGCAATCAGCATCAGCCGGGATCTGCGTGTTTTGGCGCAGGTCTAGCGCTATGACCGTGTTATTCTGCTGCAAACCCTGCAGCAACACGTCTCCATCGCTTTCACTCATCGCGTTACTGCTCAGATCTACAGAGCGGAGTGCCGTCGGTGAATCACTGAGGATTTCAGCCAACGCCTCAGCACTTTCCGTGCCCAACATGTTGCTGCTCAAGTTCAGATTGGTCAGCGACGTATGATCCACCAGGCCTTCCAGCAACATGCGCCCCCCATCGTCGGTGAGGCGATTTAGTCGGAGATCTAGCTCCATTAGACTGGTGTTATATTTGAAACCGCGACTGAGATACCGCCCACCTTCAGCGTGTATCTGGTTATCACATAGTTTCAGTGTAGTGAGCACGCTTTCGGGGCCCAGAAGTTTGGATAGTAATCTCGCACCGTGGTTGGTAAGCTTGTTATGTGATAAATCCAGCGAGGTGATGCTGGTGTTCTTTACTAGCCCAGTCATAAGCATCCGCAGCAAATCGTCATCCAGGAGATTGCTGGGCAACCACAGCGTCGTCAATGAGCACGACATCTTGATGATATGTGAGAGGTTTGTTGCGTCGGAGATCTTCATCCCAAACAGCATGCGTTCATACTTCATTCCGATCTGTTTGACGCCGTAAGTCACTCGAAGTCTTGTTAAGTTGCGTAATTGGGCGCCTATCTCGTTCAAGTCCAAGTGGGACAACAGTTGGTCGATCTCAAGTGTAAAGATGAACTCGCTGGAGGCCTTGACCACTGCCATTAGGTGGTCATGATCATCTACAGACGGATCAAAGTCCTCAAGAAGATCCTGTAGGTGCTTCTCTAGGAAAAGCTGCTTCCATGTAAGTCCGTGGTCGGCGATTTGGATGTTTTTCCACTGCGTTTTGCTAAGGCAGCAGCGCTTCCAGTAGTTCTCATCAGTCACATTAGGGGCCGTCACACACACGTCGAGGTCTAATGGTAGCCGAGCCATTACCTCAGGAAGGAACTGGCGTGGCACATTTTGCACTTTTGGTTGAAGACGAAAGCGGTCGGAAATGATCTTCAGACACATTAGCAGCAGAGACGGAATTGCAGTTGAACCAGCGTTTTTGGCGTCACTTTCCGCCGCTTGGGCATTCTGCACAACTCGAGCACGATACTTCTTCACCTGGTCTGACAACGCGCACACATCTGTCGTCACGCCGACGGTGGATGCTGATACCATACTGTCGGAGTCTCCGACGTCCGTAGTTGTCGTTAGCTCAACTTTGCAAACGACTCTTCCCAATTATAACTGCAGTGGTGATACAGACTTCACTAGAAATAGCTAAGGCACATTGACTCAAGACATGGACCAGCTGATGCAAAAGAAGTGAATAAGTTGAACCCAACTTCAACTTGGGATCCAGGAGTGATGGTCGCTCGGTTTCCCTTTGATTCCGCATCCATTTTGCATTCCACACTCTAGTGAGCAAAGCGGAAGATAAGCAGCAGAGGGAAGAGATGGAGAAAACTCGCGCAAATGAAGCAGGTAGTGTCAAGTCGAGCTTCGTGGAAGACGAGATCGGCGAGTTGCGCAAGTACATCGGTGTGTCTGGCTCGCATGTATCCTTCTTCTGCATCTGGTGACATAACTCTTGTGGCCTAATTTCCTTGGGTAGTCGGGATGATGCACGCCGAAATGCAGCTAATGGAGAACATCAAGCTGAACGAGTGTAACGTAGCGACCGCGAACGCCCGTATCAAACACTTTAAGGTGAGTTTGAGGATCCTGGCAGTCATGCACACAAGTGAGCTGATTCGAAGAGTTGTAAATCTCTACAGGAACTGATTGCTCAAGAACATGCACGATACAAAACACTTTCAAGAAAGTTGGATGGAGACACCAACGAGCTCAAGAGTCTCGAGGAGGAGCAAGTCGGTAAGGGAGAGGGGATCGCTGCATCTGTTAGCAGTGCTTATCTAAATGTATTTTGGCAGTTGCTGAGGCAAAGCATTCCGAGTTCCGATGTAAGTGCTTGGTGTGCTTCTTTTTTCACTCTTATCTTTGGCTAATTTATGGTGTAGACGCTGTGGCCAAACGCGAGCGCGAGGTGCAAGTGCTCCGTGCTCAATTTCAGCAACAGCACGCCGCCATGCTCAGTTTGAGGTGTCAGATCTTAGATGCTACAACAAAGCTGGACAAGCTATCGTCTACGGATGCTTTGGTGGAGAAAGAAGCACAAAATGGTACTGAAGTATCTTTGCGACAGGCAGGCTACCTGTGGATCTAAATGTTTATATTGAATTGATACAGTCACTGCCGCCTTGGGTGAATGTGCGGAGCCGACTAAACAACGCACAAGTCGCCAGAAGATTCGCGCCAAGATCAGATATACACAGCAATTCATCGTACAAATGGGGGAGGAAACGAACCAGCTTATCGAGAAGCGAGCCAAACTTGAAGCGGAAGTACGCAAGTGCGAGCAGGAGACTCACAAGCTGCGAGAATCAATTTTCCTCAAGGAAAGGGGAACCGATGTGCTGTTCAAACGCCTGCGTGACGACACTCACCGCGTCGTCAAAGAAAACGGTATTGCCTTCGCAGTTTTACAATAACTAGCTGGTGCTAAAACATCGACGTATGGTGTACAGGAAAGATCGAAGGCAAATTGAAGGCCAAACGCAGAAAATATCGACTCAAAACCAAGAACGAGGCAAACTCGCTCAAGCGCCGTGTCACCTTTATTACGTCTGGTATGTACCTCATACGCATTTTTTTATTATTTCTGGGCGACGTAGTTGATTTTTTGTAATAAATGGACAGAGCTTGAGAGAGGTCAGATGACGAACGAGGATGCGCTGTCTAGCGTTGGCGCTTTAAGCACCCAACGTGAAGAGCTTGAACAAAGGTGTGCAAGCGCTTCATGCTAATATTCATCGCTCTGCTCACTTAACGTTGTTTTACTCAGGCTAAGCGCGCAGAATGAGCAACTAGCTGCTGCTGAGGTAGTATCACTAGAATCATTTAGAGACTGGTAAGACTATGACGCTTTGCTGGCTGACTATAGGGCGCTATTACCGAGCTACAGACATCGATCGCTACATTTGGTCGAAACGAAAGGTGTTTCGGTACCAGAAGTCTTCAGGAAGAGCTGAGTGAAAAGCGTGAAAGCGTTCAAACGGCTCAAAAGAAGCTAGAAGACAAGCAGGTATGTGCTGACCATCATCCATTCCTTTCATCAGCAATCTAACATGCCTGTAGAATCTGCTCAAGCTGCTGGAAACAGACCAAACCCAAGTAAGCATCTCGTTTCTTCGGCTCGACTACTGGAAGTGATGTTGATAGTGTGTTTAGCTTGATGCAACACTGAAAGACGTCGGGGATCAAATTGTCGCGACAAAGGACGCAGTGGAACGGCTAAATCACGAAATTGCTTCACTGGCAAAAGACATTAACGACCAAGAGGCGAAAACCGGAAGCTTAAGGGCATTAGTGGCTGATGCGAAAAAGAAGAGCGATGGCCTCCAGGCAGAACACCAAGAGCTGCAGCGCAAGAACAAAAACGCTGTCAAGACCAAGGCGAAACTTCGTCGTCAGAAGGACTCGTTGCTCAAACAAGAAAAAGAGTTGGCGTCGAAAGCTCAAGAAATCGAGCACTTAAGCAGAGTACTGGGTGAAGGTATCAAGGTCCGTGCACAATCTACTTGTTGGGCTCTCGGGTTTTAAGTTCCAATGCCACCTAACGATTGTGTTTGTAGTACGGAATGGACTGTGTAGAGAGACTCAACGAATCAAATGCGCTTAGCGACGACAAAGAAAAACGCATCGAGTTTGAACTTCGTCGCCAAGAACTAAGTTTGCAACAACAATGCGCACACGAAGAGTCCCAATTCCAGGCAGAAGTTGCCGCTTGGGATGAAAAGGTATGTATATCGCCCGCTAGTTGTGTCTTGTCAAAAGCGAAGCTCACACATCTACTCTGTGTGAATTCAGATCAAGCGTGTGGAGCGACAACTTCGTAGTCTCTAAGAGTTGAGGTTCATTTTTAGGGTATTTAATTTATCAGAGGTTTCAAGAAAGTCAGTCGACATCGTCATTCCCGAAACTTGATGCACCGAATTGGGAGGGGGCAGCGCTTCAAGTACCCGAGAGGCACTTTTCATCTCACTCTCCGATTTCTTCTGGGGAAAACATCAAGTATGAAAGTTTTATTCGTCGTTCTCGCCTCGATCTTGTCCGTGTTGACAATGGCCACGCACATTCCTGGCCATGCAACTCGACCGAACGCCAATCGTGTCCTGATGGATGGGGGCGGTCTGGGAGATGATGATATTGGCGGCGATGATATTGGTGATGCAATTCGCGACGATATTGGCGATGCCGGTGGATTGGGTGGACTGGGTGGCGCGGGCGGATTAGGTGGAATCAGCGACCTCGGTGGCGGCATTCGTGGTAAGTAGGCAATCTCAGGGTTGACATTGTTTTTATGGTTATTGACTAAGTGGTTCATGCATATGACCGCAGCTCTGCGTGGGGTAGATGATGAGCTCGAAAACGACGGCGCCGCAATGAATGGTAATGACGAGGTCGTCGTTGTTGGAGGAAGAACGGTGGTCCGTGGTGGTGCTGTTGTTGCTCGGCCGGGCCCTCGTCGCTGGTATTACTGAATCGCTAAATAAATGTCGCGAGCGACCGAAGCTGCTGTGCAGCTTGAGCGTGGGAATCTGTCGCAGCGTCGATGTCAATGAGGCTGTCGTGCATGTAGTTGACCAAAAAATTGGATGTTGGTTCCCTTGAATTCACGAAATTCTCGCTGTACTCCATTCCTAACGACGCAGCCATTAGGAAGATTGAACACTTGACTGACACTAGTTTGACTGCAGAGCCTTTTGCCTCCTAGTTGCATATGTACAGGTTATTGTCGTGACAGGTTTAGATCGTTCAAAGGTGTCGAGGAGTAGTGTAGTGACGTCAGATTTATACTCGATCCAGCTGATTGTTGGCTCGAGTTTTTTGGCATACGCTTAAAAATGGACGTAGCAAATAGAAAACCTGTAGAGCGGAATTCAGGGGCGCATTTTTAATATGTTGTTTGCGGGAAACTTTAAAATGTAATGTCTCGGTGTCAGCTTTGTTAATTGATGATCCCAATCGCTTAGAGAGAGTTGAAGGCGCCATTCTCGGATTTTGATACACCTAGTGGTTGGAATGGGAGGGGCCAATTCTTCAAGCACGCAAGAGATACCGTTAGTATTTTCTTCCAGTCGGGTTTGTTCTCACTTTCGAATTTGTTCTGTATTCCGCAACAAGCAGCAGCCATGAAGACTTTTTCCGTCGTTCTCGCTTCGATTCTTTCCGCTTTGACAATGGCGACGCACGTTCCTGTCCATGCAGCTCCACCTGTGTACTTCGGGGGACACCCCAAGTACGTCAACGCTGAAGGCCGTGTCCTGATGGATGGGGGTGGTATGGGGGGAGATGACGATATTGGCGATGATATCGGTGATGCGGGTGGAATTGGCGGCCTTGGTGGTGCTGGCGGGCTGGGCGGATTGGGCGGAATGGGTGGAATTGGCGGCGGTATGGGCGGCGTCGGTGACATGGGCGGTGCAGGTGGCTTTCGTGGTAAGTAGGCAGTTTTGGGCTAACTTTCATGCTCTTTGAAATCTTGATCAAATGGTTTATCCATTTTGACTGCAGCATTGCGTGGGGTTGACGATGCGCTGGAAGACGACGGCATCGCAATGAATGGCAATGACGAGGTCGTCGTCGCGGGGGGAAGAACGGTAGTCCGTGGTGGTGCCGTTGTTGCTCGACCGGGTCCTCGTCGCTGGTACTACTGATTTGCAAAAGAAATGCTACGGACGATGGCGTTGCTTGACTGTGGGAATCACAGTCACCGCCAACATTGCTTCACCGCCCATCTTTTACTTCATGAAGCTGTGCATGTAGTTCGAGTAAGCCAACTCAAAATTTGGATGTTGCTTTTTCTGAAGTTAGAAATCTCTGTTTTCACTTACTCGGAAAACGCAAGACCATCGGTATGTTTAGCCACATTTTCTTTACAGATTCGCAATTCTACCGTATGAATCCGACAGTCGAACACTATGTTGATTTTTCTTGAGTGACATGGCTTTAATCAGCTGTTGCGAGAATCTAAACTGTAAGATATTGCGTTTTTGTCTCATCGAGGAAAACACTCATTATTCCGTTCATGTGTTTCGTATAAAATCTTTTTATTCGGAAGGCCTGCTTGGGGCACGAGCTGTCTACAGGTTTCGTCCCGCCACCATGGCAGTCTCACCAGGATTAAAAGGCTAGCCATCAACTCTGCAATATTAATATTTCATTTGTGTTCCATTATCACTTAACGGGTTTCGAAAAAGCAATAGTCTACTTAAATTGGTAAGCATTTTTTTCTGAATAGAGAATGCAATTTTCGAATCTCTCGTAGAATACACTTAACCCCAGTGTCATAATCGTTGATGTTTAGCAAAAACTGGAAGCACCATTCCCGGATTTTGATACACTACGTGGTTGGACAATGTTTCAGATACGCAACAGATACCGTTAGTCTCCACGGCTTTCCTTGTTCTCACTCACAAATATTTCCAGTACCCCACAGCACCTTAGCAAAGCAACAACATGAAAAAGGTCTTTTTCGTTTTCGCATCGATCCTCTTCGCCTTGACAGCGGCAACGCACCCCGTGTCTGCCGATGCCGAAAAGCGTGCTCTGGCGAGTGATCCGAACGGAAAGGGCGAGTTTAATGGGTATGGTCTTGGGTATGGGGGTGGAATCGGTGGATTGGGAGGAATCGGAGGTCTTGGCGGCGGAATCGGCGGTCTTGGCGGTGGATTGGGTGGGCTGGGTGGGCTTGGTGGACTGGGCGGGCTAGGAGGACTGGGTGGAATTGGAGGTCTTGGCGGATTGGGCGGGCTGGGCGGAGTCGGTGGGCTAGGCGGAGTCGGTGGGCTTGGTGGCGTCGGTGGGGGTGGGCTTGGTGGCATCGGCGGTGGAGGAGGCTATCGCGGTAAGTGGGCATAGCTTGCATGCTGATGCTTTTGAGTGACAGACTCAAACGCTAACGCATTTTTGAGGACAGCATTGCGCGGGGTTAGTGACGGCGCCGCCAATAATGATCATGGCGAAGCCGTTGTCGCTGGTGGTGCGGTAGTCCGTGGTGGTGCAGTCGTAGCTCGACCGCGCCCTCGTCCTCGTGGCCCAGGGTACTGAAGAAGATACGCCACTTGGAAATCGTTCCTGCAAGTCTTTTAAGTAATATTTTGGTTTCACGCTTCTCCCGGAAGCTGACATGCATGTGAGTGAAGTAACGGAAACAACAACAAAACTATGGATGTTGCGTTCGTCTCATTTTCGCATTATACTGAAAACTCGTATGTGGTCGTACAGAGCGTGCAGGCGTCGGTCGATCCGACGTTTGAAAACATGCCAATAAAGTGACGCGTAGTCTACTCGATCTTGAGCACCTCGATCTCGAAAATCAGCGCTGAATTTGGCTGAATTGTACACATCCCACACAGTTAAGGAACCCACGACATAATTAAAGCGCACACCCCACATTCATGCAACTAATTGGTGGAAAAGGATATCCCCAGGCCGGAAAGCCACCAGCTCCATACGCGTAGTCGGGCGTGCAGGTGAGACGCGCCTGTTCTCCGAGCTTCATCCCCAGCACGCCTTCGTCCCAACCCTTGATGACTTGGCCAAGTCCCACCTTAAAAGTAAAGGGCGTCTGACCCGGATCCTTGGTGCTCCAGAACTTCTGCTGAAGGTCACGGTCCTTGCCGAAACCCGTGCAGTGCACCGTCACCGACGCGCCCTTCGTGGGCGTCGGCCCGTTGCCCTCTGTTAGAACTTCCTTGGTCACGCCCATTCCAGCTGATTTGTTTGTTTTTGGATATACAAGTACATTTGAGCTACTTTCTTGCTTATTTGGTGTTTTAGACATAAAAAAAGATTTTCAACCTTACCACAATCACACGATAAGTGGTTTAGTGTTGTTCGGTAATTTATCAAGTTTATCTTCCCAACCAAACATTTAGACTAAAAATTTGCAAAAATTTGTGGTCGGCTAAGTACGACATTTCCAGGAACGGGAGAAACCCACAACGGTGATATGGCGAAGAAAAGCGAGCGCCCAGTACGGGGGCGGCGAAACAAGTGGGTGTGGCGCATGCCCAGGCGGTCGCTAACACTGGTATGACGCTTATAAACTACGCCGTGAAGGATATAAACTGATTTGATGTGTGTAGGACGTCGCTCCACCTTGCGCCCGCGTGATTACGTTAGTCTGGCGTCCCCGTCACGCAGGACGCCACGAAGAACGCCACAGAAACTATCATGCAGGACGAGGATGTCCCCGTCACACAGGACGCCACGGTGGAGGCTACCACGCATGACAAAGAGGTGGAAACACTCAGAACGCTACTGTTGAGGTGGTAGCCGACTCGCCGGCCGCTACCGCTGAGTGCAACATGGAGAGGAACATGGATGGCAACATGGACGGCAACATGGACGGCAACATGGAGAGCAACATGAAGAGCAACATTGTGGACAGCACTAAGGGCAACACTGAGGAAGACATGGATGGCAACATGGAGAGCAGCATCGAGGATAACGCCACCGCAGCCACCCTAACGAACTCCAACGATACGGAAAACAATGCATCAGAATCAGGTACGAGTCGTCAACAATGTTATTTACATTTTCTAATTAGAGTTGTCGACTGCAGATGACCCATATCCTAAGCTTCCAGCCAAGCGGGTACGAGAATCCACGGAAGGGTCGGCTAGTCGACCACATCATCTCTGGCGTCGCCAAACCAAAAACGCGGATAACCGCAAGAAGATTGTGAAAACGCTAAACGAAGTCATCAACGACAAGCCAGGGCTCTTCAACACGTGGGAGGAGTATCAGAAAGTGATCAAAGATGACGAAGCCGAGCACTTACTTTGCTGTTGAGCTCGAAGCTCTGAGACAAAGAGAAGCACAACAGGTGAAGTGCACGATACTGATATTGACGTTTATGTTGCTGTCTCACTATGTCGTTTACGTGTTGTTTGCTACTATGTTGCTTTGTATGTTGCTTAGGCTTCCTGGTGCTAGGAAGATACCTAAATTTTTGACCCATAGCTTTAAACGAGTTTGGTGTACGCATGCTGCAGCTTAGCCCCCCCCCCCCTCCCCCCTCCGAGGGCATGGGCACCAAGAACACGACTGCCGCTTTACAGGATGTGAAGCGAGCTTTGTTGTGTATTTCGTCTACTCAGTTGAGGCCGGTAAACCTTCGTGGGAAGTGTATATTGGTGAGGACACAGATGTGCATAAAATGCTGTTTTTACGCATATTTGTAGTTCTAACTGCTACTGCTCTAGATATCGATGCACGACCCCCTCACTACGAAGGTGATCTACGATTCGCATCGTAATGCGAAGTCACTTTTGTCGCGCAAAGCTCACCAAGAACTAGGTATACTCATCGAGGTGAAGCCCAGTACTGCTGCTGTGAACCGCTATCTGGCGGACAAGCTAGGTGGGTGCTTTTCGTAAGGAAGGGTGGCCGCAGTCGACCTTAAGAATTGCTGTATATTCAACGTTTGCATTAAGCTTAATATTATTTCATTTACGTGCAGATATTACAATTTACACCTCAGCAAACACCTAATATGCTACGGGCGCTGTTGGGATCATCAGCGTTGGAATAAACCAAGTCTCGTTTGGGTACTTTCGTCACGGAGAGAAGGAAATGATGTACTCCTGGTGCAAGACCAAATGTGTATAGCATGTGTCATTGCATTGCAAACCTCCATTTAGAAGGGGTGTTTTCGTCAGTGGGGCGACACACTGGTGATGGGCTTGACGCACGGGACTAATAACCTCGGATATAATTTGGGTGAGTTGCATCGTACTTAATTTTCATATCATGCACATACTAACTTCTATGCTTTTGTAGGGAGTCTTGAGGTCACGTTGGCAACAGGACGGGGCATACCTGTATTTGACTTTCTTGCGCTAGACCAGAAAGCACCAACAATGGACCGTATCGATGAATTCTTCAAAATGAAGAGCCGGTCCTGGAATTTGATCCAGACCGAAGCGCTGTTTTTTACACTTGCTGCCGCACGAGCCATATCCGCGAATGCATTCGTACCGCGCCTACATGAACGCAATCCAGTCCGGTCAATGTGTGACTGCGCCCTAGCACACTTCACGAGGCACTTACCGTTCGATTAAAATCAGCCATCGAAGCAGGCAGCCACATCTCGAGGTTCCACCGAGCATTTGCAAATTAAAATGTCGTCCTAGAGCATGTCATATCTACTGTAAATCTAACGAACGTTGATCAGGAAGCTAAGCCTCCACGACGACGCGTTAGATAAAAATTGAGGGTGATGATCGCAACCGACCCAAATGCGCGGTCGATCACTGACTTGTCTATTCAACCTACGTACACGACGGTCAGCTTCTGAAAACGTCAAGAATAGCGCAGCGATCAGCCCCACTACTTGCAACAACATCATATACGAAGCTGTAGCGTCTATCTTGACGTTAAAGTTATGAGCCTGGTCCCACCGCCGCAACAACCATCCCAACACAGCCATATTCCAATTTGCACAGCACTTCTTATGGAACGGCTGGCCATTCCCATCTCAACGCAAGCGGCCGCGTCGAAATCTATGGCTTATTCTTCAACTCGTCAGACCAGAGCAAACGGAGTCAACCGCGCCGCTTATCGAATCCGATGAAGTGACAGGTCGCCAAGAGCGCTACCGACACCCACCACGCTTCGAACCCGGCCACATCAACGCCACTGACCAACGTGGACGGTCAAATGTACCAATCCCCTTTCAAAAGGATGAAAAAAAGCATGAGCCAACACCCAAAAAAATCTTCACTACAATCGGCGGTACGTACACGTTTCAGTAGCCCCAGTGAGCGCGCTCGAACGCATGTCGTACTGTACACACATAGATTCGTGACTTCATTAACTCAAATGACGTCGGCAACGCGGACGTGCACTCCAGCGTTCGGATCCACGTGCGCTTGACGAGCTGGTGGGTTTTGGACGGTTCATCAAACGAAATGAAAGAGAGACGATGCCGGGCCTTCAGGGGATGCGTGGCTTCGGCAACCGTGATGTAGTGTAGTTTGGTGTGAAGCTGTACGCAGTTGCGGTAGACCTTCATGTGTGAATATGGTCACGGATCCTTCGTCTGGGAGGCGTGGATCGGCTACATTGATCTCGTACAATGAGGTCATGATAATATACTGTTTGGTCTGCATCGCGTCCTGTTTCGGGGCGTCCTGGTATTCCTCTGACGAGAGTGAGGGTGTTAGCATGGGCCCCATCCAGAATGAGAGCAAGGAGTCGTATCTGCTGCTGTTGCTCGATCGGGTCCGGCGCTCGCTCCCCGCCAAAGTAAAGGTGGAGGATGGCAAAGTCGGTGACATCATCGCAAAAGGCTATACCAACAGAATCGAGTCAAACACGTTTCCTCTTTTTTTAAATTCACACTAGGTACGAACTGTTGAGCCCGAACCCCGGTAAGCAATAATGACAATAGACTCTAAATTGATGTTTATGTGAGAGTTAATATGCTTAGCATTTTTGGAATTAGGGTGCTTTTATTCGGGTGGATCCCTTAGTATTATTGCTTGAAATTTATTAGCCGGTAATTTAGTTTCCGGTATCAGTGCTATTATTTTGTGCATCGAGCTATTTATTAATAAATAAAATAACCTGATATGCCCTGTGGATATTATCCACAAGGCACTGATTACACTTTAGGCCCGCCAAAGCTATCTGCATAGATCAGTTCATTACGGTACTTTTTCAAACGTCATCCGTGAACAAAAGACGGTCGTTCTTGGTTAGTGAAGCACGCTTTGCAGAGGATATCGACGTGAGACAGCAGCGTGTGGCGGCTAAGCTTCCTCCTGCCTTCACGTTTCTGCGTCAATTATCGCGTTAGCCAAAGCTGAGGCATGCTAAGTCCCTTCCTCGTCCAGAGAACTGAAGACCAGTCGAGCCATGTCGTCAGCTTATCAACGCTGTCACACGCTGACGCGTCCCTCTTTGCCAGAGCAACTCTTGAGAAATGACCCGGCAGAGTGGCATTTACCAAGGGATCCTCGGGGCATCATATTTATCATCGCAGTCGAACGCACTACAGTATCGTATTTCCTGTCACTGCGTGATTTCAACACCGAAAGCTAAACTGACACGCTTGTTGCTCATCCGTGACCTATCTCGCATTTTGCCAGTCGATCCGAGCTCACCATGACGCATAAGTCGGCAACGAAGCGCTCGCACATCGCGAACCCCGACCCGAGTGTGGACTGCACCGCTTCGCCCTCCTTTACGCCACCGCCATCGCCCCCTCCAGCGCAGGAGAAGCCGCACAGGTGTCCGCATCAAGGCTGCGGCCGACAATTCAACCGGAAGTACACGCTCGTGGAGCACATGAAGACCCATACAGGCGAGAAGCCGCACGTGTGTCCCGTGCGGTCCTGTAGCAAGCGCTTCAGCACGTCGGGCAACCTGTCGCGCCACAAGCGCCTACATGGCGTCATCAAGCCTCTCGAATGTCCCATCGAGGGCTGCTACTGCACGTTTCCGAGCGACAATAAGCTCGACAAGCACATGCAGTTCCATCTCGGTAGCCCCGTGCACGTGTGTACCATCGGTACTTGTGGCAAAACATTTAGCACCACGGGCAACCTGAACCGCCACGTGAAGCGCCATCACCCGGACGAGACGTTGCGCCCGCTGCCGCCTAAACACTTTAACGCCGCTGTGCAGATCGAGTCGCTGATGGCTCCTCAGGAGCCAGGGAACCCGAAAAAATAATATGCGTAAAAATTAATCCCAATTTTTTAATTTAATTATTAATTTATGGCTGCCAGCAACGGGAACGACCCCAATTTTGAGTAAGGTCTAGTCAAGTTACAGCGTGGGGACGCGCTGAACGTCGCGGAAAAATTAGCCTGCGCTGAATTTAGGTCGCCTGATCTCGAACGGTCGTCTTCAAGAGCCGCCGAAGAGCGTTCTATTGTGAGAGCGGCGTTCAAGAAACGCAATTGCGCACTACGTCGACGTCGCGTACATCCCGCCAACGTCTAACGAGTGTGAGCGCTTCTTCTCTCTCGCTAAGCTGGTACTGTCTGATCTACGGAAGCGAATGTCTCCAGCCAGGCTCCAGATGATAATGTTTCTGAACTACAATCGTGACTTACGATGTTTTGCAAATAATTGAATTATTAATTTTCTCAGCTCACATCGATGTATTAATCTAAGTATTGCATTTTCGGGTTCCCTGTCAGGAGCTCCAAGTTCACATTCCGTCGCAGCAACTAGTGCAACAGTATCCTGTTGACATAACTTACCAGTTTCCCAGCCCTCGCGTCCTCCCAATGAAGAGAACGATGGACATCGCTCCGTCGTCTTTCGCTCCGGGCGTAGCGCAACAATACTACGGCGGCGGCGTGACTGGGTGGACCCGAGCAAGTCCGGCGCAGGTCGTACCGTCTCAGCTGTCATCCTCCCTGAATGTCACGCCCAGATGTACTCGCAACCCTGGCATCGTAGACGTGCTGTCGTCCATCTTCGACGAGATGGAGTACACCTCCGCGGACCCGGAGAAACCGCTGCCGGCACCACCACTTAAGCCAAAGCCGCAGAATTTGTTTGACGCCGTGGTAAACTTTCACGTCGACCACATTGAGCTATGAAAAAGTGTCCCTCGAGACGTCTTGTCAGCACATGGTAGGCTTAACAGGCGTAGAAAGTTAGTGAACTGGATACGATTGTGGATTCACTTCCGCTTTTGCGCAGAGCCCGTGATGCAATTGTTAGCGAGTGAGGAATGAGCTTTTGATATCATCAACGTCTCGTCACGGAAACGCCTTACGATCTTGAAAAGGATTTTTATTTTAGAAGTCTGGACGATGCTGCACTAAAAGCAGCTACGTGAACACTACTGTAGAAGTAGCAAACTTAAAAAATGATGCCCATAAACTGATTTACTAACTTTATTTCACAAAACACCATTATTAATACGAAGTATTTAAGCCATCGAGATGCGGGAGACGTGAAAGTTGATCATATCGTCGAGGATACTTGCTTTGCCGTGGTTTTCGGAATCTCTGGTCTGTTCGTTGGTGGGCTCGTCGAAAATGTCCGAGAGGACGTCGACCATCTCGTCCAAGTGCCCGGTCGTCGTAGGAAGCATTTGGAACATATCACACTGTTCTGGTGTGAGCTGTGGAAGACTAGACACATCAAAGGCAGGTGGCTGGGAGACCTCCATGCTGCTATCGAGCAGGAGCGCCGTGTAGGAGGACATCGACTGCTGCTCGGCACTGGTGGGGCTCGATGCACTAAAATCAAACGACGAGCTGGTGGATACCTCGTCAATGTGCTGGTTCTTGACGTGGCGGTTCAGGTTGCCCACGGTGCTGAAGGTCTTGCCGCAGTGGTTGATGCTGCACACGTGTACAGCACCTCCGAGATGGAATTTCATGTGCTTCTCGAGCTTGTTATTGCTGGGGAATGAGCTCAAACACCCTTCAACGGGACATTGTAGTGGCTCAATATACCCGTGGAGACGCTTGTGTCTCGACAAGTTCCCGGACGTGCTGAAGCGCTTGACACACGTCTTAACGGGACACACGTGGGGCTTCTCACCTGTGTGCGTCTTCATGTGCTCGGTTAATGTGTACTTGCGAATGCAGCGGCGGTCACAGCCTGGCTCCGTGCAGTGGCGAACGGTGGGCGTGGATCGAGCTTTTTCGACAACAATGGGGGAGCTCTCCGTCGGATGTAGTGGAGCCGATACCTGGCGCTTGAACGTCGCGGCACTTTTGACTGTGGCGGTGGGGTCAGTGGAGACTTGCATGTTGCTACTAGGGTCGGAAGGCAATGACAAAATGGCGAAATAGTTATCCATCGCGCGCGCGTTGAACGACGGACAGCGAGGGCGGTGGCTAATACCACTAGCATTTAGAGCAATCAGACGACGCCACTGCTGGTCTAGTCGAGCGAAGTGGGACCTACAAAGGATAGCCATCGCCACGGGCTGACCGAGGACGCCTGTCGCCACCGGCTGGGCCTGAGATATGGCACCATTGTACCATTAATAGTGCATGTAGTATAAGAGTACTGGTCCAGTAAGTCGGCAAGAACGTGTGACAGCGAGCTGCCATCTTGTGCACAGTACATGATGTATTACTGTGCACACCGGCGGTGGCAGCTGTTCAGTAATGTGACGTACCTTTGCGGGGGCATCAACGCCTCGTTTTGTGACGTTTTTCGATTATGCTCCGGTCGTGTCCACTTTTCGGGCGATCGAAAGTACTTGATTGAAATGCTGGCTGCCCGCCGATTTGAGACGGGTAGCGTTCATGATGGTCGCCGTCCAGCGCGAGCGGCAAGACGCTAGCTTCATGGCTGGAGTGATTGCTCAGCGGCCTCGAGGCTTTTTCGCGCAGCGCGTCTGTCGCACAATAAGCCGAGCGCAGGCGGCCAGCGCGATGACTCGTGTTCGTCAAACCAGACCACAACGAGTCGCCTGGTACAAAATAGCCGTCGTTCAACGACGGCTATCCTATTAGTCGCTCGCGCCACGCTCGGGTATCCGTCGTTCCAAGCTGATACTTTGTTTAAGTTTTAGCATGTACACGTACGGTATTGTATTTATACAGCCTTCTCGGGGAGGCTTATCACGACGATGGCCAGCGGCAGACGCTTGCCATCGACGACGCACTCATGGAAGATTGGTCAGTCCGCTCTCTACGAAAGAGAGCGCGCAAGTTCGGCGGCTACTTCACGAACTTCCGATGAGTCCACCTGCGAACTTCGCGCTGTTCGAAAGATGTCCGCAAGAGAGTCGGCGTGAACAGCACACGAAACGATGCCACTCTGCCTCGAGTGTCAAACGGCCTGGAATTGAAGCGCTGATGTGAGTACTGTACAGTGTACACCTCTTCACCTGTCAACTGGGGTTCTGTTGACGGTTGAGTAGCGCGCGAGTATCGTCGTGTGGAGTAGCACGTGCGGCGACGTAAAGCCGTTCGAGCCATGGCCACCACAGAGCCTATGCCGATGGCTGCGAGACCACAACAATGCTACTGGTAATGGACAGCGCCTTCGACTTCGATTTTCGGCGCTTCGGATCAAGGATCTACAGCCGCAAATCGAGGCGCCATAATCACGCCGTGAGCTGGAAGTGCTCACTTTACCAGTTGCTCTCTGTCCTTCTGGTGCGCGAAGCAACAGCCTCGAACTGCTGTCCATTATCACACATCAGCGATGGCAGACAATTCCGCCGACGCGCCCGAGGACCTGCTGTTCCACCGCTGTCCCGAGCCCAGTTGCCGCCGCCAATTCAGCCGCAAGTACTCGCTCAACGAGCACATGAAGACGCACACGGGTGAGCGGCCGCATGTCTGCCCTGTGCGCTCCTGCGCCAAGAGGTTCACTACGTCCGGGAACCTGGCACGCCATAAGCGCTTGCACGGCTACATCGAACCCATTCCATGCCCTGTGGAGGGCTGTATCTGCGCCTTCTCGAGCGATACAAAACTTGAGAAGCACATGAAGTTCCACTACGGTGGGCCTGTGCATTTGTGCGAGGTGCCAGGCTGCGGTAAGACCTTCACCACCACGGGCAATCTCAATCGCCATACGAAGAACCAGCACCCTGATGTCTTCGCACTGCACACACCAAACGCAAAAATATCAGCGCTCGACACTCGGAGCCCCACGACGGCCGATGGGTGGCGTCCGGAATCGCAGCTCGCGGCCCCGCAATGCCGGCTGAAACGAGCGTGGTCGACCGGAACGAACCCGCTGCCGACGGAATCGTTTAACCGCAATGGCTCAAAGACCCTCGAGGTGCTGGATGAAACGCTGGATAATCTTTCTGCTCTTCTGGTCGAAACGGGCCTCGACGGCACCTCTAGTGACAGGAAGAGCAAACTCGTGGACGACATCATCCGCTTTCACGTCCAGGAGCTCGGGAACTCGTAGATTAACATGCTACTTCCAGACTAGAAGCCAAGTAGACAATTACCGACAGAATTCACTAAAACCAATGAACATCCACTTCGACATCCACAGAATCTTACTATGCTACAAGCTCGTACGGGTTTGCTGCAAGAGAACCGATGCACTAGCATGAAAGCGGATCAAACGTCGTTGCTAATGCAATTGTCTCCATAGCAACATCCACGACGATCCGTTGCTAAGGCACGCCACGGCATCGCTGTTGACAGACCTCCACCCAAGTCACTGGGACACTTGGACCAAGTGCAGTGTCCCGACGACTCGACCACAGCATCTTGGTTTCCTATCACCACGATCTCCTGACGTCGGTGGATCTTTACTCAAGGATTTCAGTCCTGTGCGTGTTTTTTTCGCTGCGCGTTGCGTGGGTGGACCATAATACAATCGGTCTTGATTTCGCTCCAGGAGTTTGACTCGGCTTTCGTATCTGCTGGGGAGCGACGTAACGCCACCTCGCTATTGTAGCATACTGAGCTTACAACTGCAAAAGTGGACAGGGAGCTTCCCTGGCTTAACGTATTAATAGTACATGTAAGTATTAATACATGTTGCGCGATAAGACAGTATCTCAGGCTTGGCCCTGTGGCTCTTCCTCTATGAACAGCAGGGCGGTGATCTGCTGTCACACGGCGTTCGGCTAGCTGAACTCGATGGTGTAACGGTCAAGTAGTCGGAATTGACTTGATTTCACTAAGCTCTAGCAGAAAAAGGCGCAGCGATCGACTGATGGTCCACCCCGATGGATTGCGCCTCACTCAGCTCTCAGCTCACTTTCCAATTTGCCACCTTCGCACAAACTATCAGAACATGACGAGTCCCACCGTCTCCTTCGAGGCCAATATGGCCCCCGATCTTAAGCGCATGCACAGCGAGTCGGAAGTCTACCGCTGCGCCGAAGTGGGATGCCACCGCGAGTTCAACCGCAAATACACACTCGCTGAGCACGTCAAAACGCACACGGGCGAGCGTCCGCATCTGTGCCCTGTTCCTACTTGTGGCAAGCGCTTCAGCACCTCTGGCAACCTCTCACGCCACAAGCGTCTACACGGCTACATCGAGCCGCTCAAATGCCCCGTTCAGGGCTGCATCTGCACCTTCCCGAGTAATATCAAGCTCGAGAAGCACATGAAGTTCCACTTCGGAAGCGACGACATCAAGGTGTGTTTGGTGCCTGGCTGCGGCAAGACCTTCACCACGACGGGCAACCTCAACCGTCACCGGAAAAATCACCACGGTGATGCCGCCTCTGGTTGCGTAACGTACGCCGTAAGCCCCACGTCGTCCAAGACCGTCGTCGTCGGCAGTCCTTCAGCCACCGAGCAGTGGATCCCAATGACGCCTCGTGACGACTTTACGCTCTGGTCAGAGACCCTCAGTGATTTCACTGAGACGGCTACCAACCAGGACCTGCTCGAAGCACTCGAGTCCTTTCTCGACGAGTACGAGCCTCTTCAGCTTTAGAGAGCAGCTCGACAACACCTTAATTTATTGAGTTAGCACGAATGTAAGCTAACAGTAAACAACCCCACGTTTCAGAACTATTTGAAGTACAAAACGTTCGGATTCTGACAGTTGCGAAAGCTCGCCCTTGGAAACTTAAGTACATGTATTCTGCAACGACTACACAGATCTTGCGCTTTGCCCTCTCGCCGGTGAGAGCATCATCTTCACGACTCTGATTATTCTCGCTAGCAGTGACAAACGCGAGCTGCCCAGTCTTGTATCGCACGCGACGGTGTAGCCAGGCTTGCGCCACCAAGCAGCTTGGGTGCAGACGAAATATGTCAGTGGACACTTGCAAGCCGCAGCTGTTTAGCGCTGTTTGTGGCAAAGCGCGCGAGTTGTGACAGCTTCACGTAGATTTTCTGTGCTGATCTCGCAGTACCTTGGTGTCACACTCATGGCCTTTGCGCACGGCGATCAAATCGGTTCGTGTCCACACCAGAGTCCCGCCACGAGGCCGCTCTCAACTGCAACGCCGGGACCAGCTCAGCTCATGGCGCGTACGCCAAAGAGCTGCAGACGACGCTCACTCATTCTGCAATTGGTTGCTCACCACACAAACAGCAAAGCCCCCATCTCAACTGAAGGCATGGTTTCGTGCAGCCTCAAGCGCCAGCTGTCTGACACCTCGTCCGTGTACGCTTGCTCCTTGCCGGGCTGCAAGCGGCAGTTCACCCGCAAGTACACGCTCATGGAGCATACAAAGACTCACACCGGTGAACGCACACACATTTGCCCCGTGCCCACGTGTGGTAAGAGTTTTAGCACGTCTGGCAATCTGTCCCGTCACAAGCGTCTTCACGGATACATCGAACCGCTTAAATGTCCTGTACAAAGCTGCATCTGCACTTTTCCAAGCAGAAACAAGCTGGATAAGCACATGAAGCTCCACTACGGCACGGCCAACAAGGTCTGCGTAGTATCCGGGTGCGGTAAGACCTTCGCCACAACCGGCAATCTGAACCGACATTTGAAAAACCAGCACGGTCTCAGCAAGCAGGAGACATCCACACCGGCAACAATGGATCTGCCTGCGCTCAACCACGGAGCGAGCAGCCCCACAAGTGCAGAGCAGTGGCTTCCCCTCCCGACAACTGTTGTCGACTCGCTTTGGAGTGAAGACGAACCGTCTTGGGCGACTCTATCATCCACGGAGATGCTCGAAGACGTCTGGAATCCCGTTTTGCTCGACTCGCTGGTGAATATATTGGACGACCAGAGCACATTTTCATGTTAGGAATTTGATTTCTTTCAAATAAACAAGTTTTGAAGCTACATCAACCTGCCCTCCAATCCAAGACTCGCCGCGTGTGGTTAGGAACTTAACCGGTCATTTTTCTAGGTGAACTTGTACATGGCATGTGCTACAGACTGGATACCAGACGAGATTTACTAAACGAGTGTAACGAGTTGCTATTCCTCCTGCCCGACTCGCTGGGCAAATCGTATAGTTTATGTGCCTGCTGCGCTGTTTGTCCCTAGTCCGTAGTTGTTACTTGATAGCACTCGAAGACGCCACTGGCCAACAGATGCTCCACTGAGCCCTGTGCCGGAACCTTTGGCTCCTACTTTTTGTATTCCTTCTCCTTAGCTAACCTTACGTAAGCTAATAGAGGTTCTTCCTTCGTTTTCGTTCTTCCTTCTCCGTCCCTGAACAGATAGTCTCCAGTCAGATCACCCACGTCCTCGCCAAAGCACCGTGACGTCCCGATGCGATCCAGATCACGCTCAATCTCAAAGCCACTTGGGCTTACGCCCACGGCGCCTACCCTACTCGTGCGCGGCCACCACAGCGAACTCGGGTACTCTACTTCCCCTGTCTGGTCTCACCGTACGTCGCTTCGCTTGTCCGTACGTTCTCCTCCTTGGATCCTACTTGTTCTCCGTTTCGCGGTACTGCAGTGCGTCCACCACAACCCCGTACGTTCTGTCAGCCACACTCTGTGCCTCAACAGCCCTTTCGTTCGTCTTTGTCTTGTCGCTGACTGTACTTCCAGCCCTCGACCGTCTTTCGTCTCTCGTCTCACTCTTCGACCTACTTGTCTCGTCCTTTGCAAATTCGGAAGTATCCACCTCCTTGCTCTTCCTGCCGTCTAACGCCACTGGTCGCGACGGCGAGCCGTCTGCGATCTCCGTCCTAACCGTATGTCCGTTGAATCCGTTGGGCTCCTTCCGCCCTTTGGTCGCACCCTTTCCACGTTGAAGCTGGCTACGTGCCAACGTACATTCTTCCGAAAGATCTTCGGTAGACCACGTCATCAACCTGTTACACGAGTTTTGTTTGATAAACACGAATACACATGGAGAAGTAGCCAGCATTGACCTCGTTTCCACGTGTTGACGCGATTAGATCGCAGAAACAGCAGCTAAATGCATGGCGAAAAGCGCTTCAGCGTCTCGCCCTTCCCCTCCACCCATCGCCTCGAAGATCTTTGCAATGATGTCTCATGCACTGTAGCTAGTTGTTCGGAACAAGTTGTTCCTGACGTCTCCGGAAGCGTAGGGCTGGAAGTTGCTACAGCTCACGATTTGGACAGACACGCAGTGAAAATCCAACGAGACTTCTCTTTCATTATTGGTTTTAATAGCTGGGCAACCGAGACTAATGGTAGTTCATCTGTCAATATATCATGGTTACCGTTTGAATACATGCATCCCGAGTGCCCCTAAGTGCTCTCCCTCCCAAAGGCAAAACACATGCCTGCCGGATATCTGATAGAACTGGCGGAGCTGTTAACTACAACGGTAGGTCATTCTCAAATTTGCTGTGGACACGTCAATTCAAGAATCGACGCGCTACAAGATGAACCCGGTGTTTTACAGCATCCCGGTGCAGCCATTACCTATGCATGGTCAAGGTTTCCTACCAATGCCAGTGCTTCAATACAATCAGAACTTTCGGAGCGCCCAACCAAGCAGACTGCTTGCTCGTAAGCGAGTCCACGTGTGTCCTGTAAGTTCGTGTGGCAAACGGTTCACGACGTCGGGTAACCTGTCACGCCACAAAAGGCAGCACGGCAAGATTGATCCGTTGAGCTGCCCCATCGACGGCTGCATCTGCGAGTTCCCGAGTACCAACAAACTAGAACGACATCTCAAGTTTCACTACGGTGGGGACGTCAAGGTGTGCCATGCTGAAGCGTGCGGCCGGACGTTTAGCACAACCGGCAATTTGAACCGCCACATGAAGAAGCACCATGGAGAAATATCGTCCACTCCCACTGCTGCTACCGGCGTGGTAAATCCTACACAAAACGTTTACTACAAGACGAGCACGAAGACCGTGAGTCCCTGTTCTATCAACAGCGGCGAATCCGACACAGAGTCATCAGACTCGGACGCCTCGTGGTGGTCGACTCCGTCAGAGTCAGGAAACCGTGCAGTTTCGCTTGACTGCGTATGGAATGACGACCTACTCGACACTTTAGCGTGTATTCTGGACGCTGACGTCGAGCCGAAGCAGGAGAAAGCGAGCCGATGGTAGTGAGGCGTTCGTGTAGAAACTGAAGGAACGCGAAATAATGTACAATCCATTTTGCTAAGCTCAGTGACATCCGCTCATCTTACTATCATACTTAGTACACGATAATGGCAGAATCCGCATGATTTCGCCCCCGCGTTGGTGCCATGCCAACGCGCATTGCAAACGCCAGTATCGGTGCTAGCATGCGCCCGGGAAAAAAAATCATACGATCGCCACTACGCTACAGTATTATTAATGCAATGCATTATAGTCACGTGATTCAGGAACATCGAATGGCACGAGCTTGTGCTGCCAAAGCTTCTTCCGTATTGCCACCGTCAACATCGACGAGTAGACCACGGCGAGGTACTGTACATGCATTTGCTGTCCACGTTGAAGATCCATAAGATCGAGATTCGAACTTCAAATGGTGCGAAGGATTTGAGCGTAATACATGTAGTGGATTTCGGCAGTCGCTACGAGCAGCATCAGGCCCGTGGCGATCGGGTTTCTGCCGTAGGCATTGTCACTGGACCATCTTGGCAGTGGATGGCTCAGCGGGGCTGTCATACGGCGAGCTTCCTGCATGTAGTAGCGCGGCACGCCAGCTCGACGCGCGGTGATAACCTGCTGTCGGTATCCGTGTCGTCGTGTACGGATCAGACTGTCGGCCAGCACTGCAACGTACACTCGTTGGATAGAGGTGGTGTGTGGTCATGGTCGTGCCTTTCGAGTCCTTCGTGGCATGGCGCACCGAAAAACGATCAGCAAGATGACTGCCCGCCTCAAGTCATCAGCGGCTTTAGGCCTTCCTGGGTCCAGAACATAGGACACGAATGCTTCAGTCCACCGTCGTCTGCTGGAGTGAATTCAGTGCCTCCACTGCAACGCTGCAATCTGTCACCGAGGTGGGACCTACGAGCAGACACAACGATGCCGTCATTCTCACGTGTTTGAGTCAGCTGGCCAGCTCGTGGATGACAGTGGTTCAGCTTACCTAAGATCTCAGGGAACGTGATGGCCTACAGACCGAGTCACACGGCTCATCGGCGTGAGCGCGGCCGCCAACTTGACTCCACAAAGACCAGCTACTCCACGTCATTATCGCTTTGGCTCTGCACGGGCTAAAGCTCTCACTGTACAGTGCACACAAAGCTATTCATCGTCATGGTAGCGCATAGCGACGCCCAACATGAGCCGCAGACACTGCCACTGTCGCCGTCGTACACCGTGAAGTCGACGAGCGTGAAGCGCACGCGACCCGCCATTCACGTGTGCCCGGAGCTGGGCTGCACACGTCGCTTTAGCCGCAAATACACGCTCGCTGAGCACATCAAGACCCACACGGGTGAACGTCCACACGTGTGTCCCGTTCGCATCTGCGGCAAGCGCTTTAGCACGTCCGGTAACCTGTCCCGTCACAAGCGTCTTCACGGCTACATCGAGCCGTTAAAATGCCC
Organism: Phytophthora betacei; assembly: GCA_011320135.1. Lineage (NCBI taxonomy): Eukaryota > Oomycota > Peronosporomycetes > Peronosporales > Peronosporaceae > Phytophthora > Phytophthora betacei. The sequence continues at coordinate 232,075 of JAANHX010000488.1, forward strand.
CGTTCAGGGATGCATCTGCACGTTTCCAAGCAACAACAAACTGGAGAAGCACATGAAATTCCACTACGGAAGCGCAGTCAAGGCGTGTCTGGTGCCGGGCTGTGGCAAAACCTTCAGCACGACGGGCAATCTGAATCGCCACCTCAAGCACCAGCATCCGGATCTCCCGGCAGCTCAGATTCAGGATCAAACTCAGCAGCAAGTCTCGGTACCTCCAGTCGTCACCATGCCACAGGTGATGCCACCGCAGTTTATCCTCCGTAGTCCCACGAGCGCGGAGCAGTGGCCCGTTCCAAGTTCGACAGCTCCTGTTTTCAAGCCTTGTGCGTCGACGTGCTGGCCGCAGCAGGACACGGTCCAGCAGCACCAGGTGACGTTGCCGTACGGGCATGAAATACCACTGGGCATCTACTCGCCTACACGGTCATGCTCGGAGCTGTTCGAGGACGTGTGGAACTCCGAGATGCTGGACACTCTGGTAAATGTGCTGCACGACCCCACCGTGCGTTGTTAAAAGAAGAAAACGTTGAATACTTCACTATTTAGGGGGTCTGCGGTCTGTTGTTGTAGTAAGTACTCTGGTACCTAAATACTAGTAACGCTAGTAATATATGTCAGCGTTCTCAGCCAAAGCGTCAACAGTGCAGACATACACTTCGCCACCAGTGGGTAAGCCTAACTTGGCTTAGGCTGCCTAAGCCTGAATTGACTGTTTCCGTTATTTCTTGGCGCAGCGGACTAGCGAAATGTAAAAAAAACACTTAGTTTCAGCGGCTGTCGATCTGAGCAGAATAATTCATTGCTCGAGTTGACAAAGACAGCCACGAGCAGCAGTGCTCGTCAACAAGCTACCGAGTACATGTTCCGTCATGAAAACAACAGTACTCGGTCCATGACGACTCGAACATCGAGAATATCGGAAACGAAGTATGTCTTTATCTCATGTGCTCATCACACAACAGTGGCGGCAGGCGTGAACACTGCTGGGCGGTTCTACATGTAGAGTCTTGGTGTGCATCACTGTCAGTGCTGTCGTCAAGTGTCTGTTAAATACATGCAAAACTTTAGCTGCATGTATGTACCGGTACTTGAGTTTTTGAAATAAAATTAGCACCTTCAGTCGTAAAATAAAGTGGAGCGTGGCTGCATAGCCGTGCAATCAAAAGTGGACACGACGGAGCATAAACTCTGAAAACGGTTTATTCCCCTAAATGATGTGACGAGCAGCAAAAACAGCAATTTCACAAGCACGAATTCATTGCTATTAATATGATAGTCCATGCTGGCAAGCTGATATCGATGACATGCGAATGTGATACAAGTGTACTTGCTATTGTTGCAACGCAGGTGATATGATGTGAAGCTTTGGCGTCCCAGTCGTTATTGCAGCAAAACTCTCAAAGCATTCATGTAGTTAGCCTCCTCACTGTTTTCTCTATGACAATGGTACTACAGTAATAAGAAATAACGATTCTATAATTTTCATCGAAAGCAATCGCGCTCTGGAAAAGATTTCCAACAGCCGTATGTATACAGCTAAAATGTACGGTATCAAACTCTAGTTTCTGGAGAAGGAGCTAAAATTTGGATTAGCATTAAATAAATTTCTGTGGTGGATATTTTGAGATGCCCCAACACTCAACTCCGGTCGCTCTACGTCTATTTTTGATTCCAGGACAGTATAGTTCTCTAAAACCGGTATTACTACTGTACCGGTACATGTAGTAATACAGGCTGTATACACACGAGCGTCTCACCGAGACAAGCTACGGTATCCCAGGTGGCGACAGTAATTGTCCGCATAGTGGCACGGCTGGACGACGCTATTTCCTTCGCCTCGTGCTTGCTTATGTGGAAGTTTTCACCAAGCGCCTGATGGTGCGTCCGCTAGCTGTGTGAATTATTACTGAGGCAGCATCGTGCTGGTCAAAATCGTTGATTCAATCTTTTAAGTTACTATACACACTCTCGCCTAATTCGATTTACACGTTCACTTTAGTCGAGCAGCATCTTGGACAGAATGTCCAGCATCTCGGGGGTCCATGGTGTCGTGCACGCGGTCTCGAACGGGGCCGGCAGGTCCATCTCAGTCGACTCGGAAGCGAGTTCCCACGCGTTGCCTGTCCATTCCTGGTCAATACCCGTGGGACTCTCGCGTGTAGGAGTACTGCACTTCTGGTTAGTGGGGGTGCTGCAAATAAAACTTAAAGACGGCGAAGACGGAGTCGGTGTCTTGTACTTCCTGCGCTCCTGTTCGGTGTGCTGGTTCTTAAGGTGGCGATTAAGGTTGCCGGTGGTGCTGAACGACTTGCCACACTGGGGAACCTTGCACGTGTGTGTCCGCGGGACGTAGTGCGTGCGCATGTGCTTAGCCAGCTTGATGTCACTCATGAATTTGCTGGAGCGGCCTTTCACTGGGCAATGCACAGGCTCGATGGCGCCATGGAGACGCATGTGTCGGGACAGGTTACCTGAGGTGCTGAAGCGCTTGCCACAGCCACGTGCACGGCAGACATGAGGGCGCTCGCCCGTGTGCGTCTTCATGTGCTCTGTCAGCGTGTACTTGCGGTTGAACCGGCGTCCGCAGTGCACATCGGGGCACTGGAATGCGCGACTACCGCTGTTATTTTGTTTGGGGTTCATGTCGGCGGGGATTTCGATGGGATCGAGTTGGATGTCCTGCATTCTGATGGGTTGGATTAGCTAGAGGTGGCTTGCTGGTTGGAAATGCCTGAGTAGTGTCGGGCAAGTTAGAGAATGAGACCGGCAAAACTGTTCGAAAACGTGATGCGGGATGTTCAGGTGTTGGCCAAGGACAGAGCGCAATCAGAGACCGCACACGCCGTTCGCTGGACAAGCGCAGCGTGATGGATGTCTTACACACGATTCGGACGGGGCGATTTGCCGCTCGTCAGCGGCAGCCTCACTGAGGCCCTCAGGTCATCAAGACCATACAGTTGCAGGTCAGTTAGACATACCAGCTGGTTTGGACTGCCTTGTGCAAAAATGTTTGATTTTGGATTTCCCAAAACCACATAAACAAGGGAATCCAAGAAACAACTACTGGTACTTTTAAGTGCACCTACAGATTCTAGGCGGATTTAATCTACATGCAATAATTTAGAGATGACTTCCATCAAACCGTTTTCTTACTGCTGTAAGGGTGTTTCGACCGCGGCCTTATACGCCTGCAATACATGTACTGTATCCCTCAATGAAAACGACTGCACATCAGCCCCAGATATCCCCCGGGATATTTACGGAGCCCCCGTCACAGACACTGGAGACACTCGAGTGGAAAATCCAAGTGGGGGATTCCACTCCTTGAAATGAAAACACGAACGGTTACAAATGTACTCCCCATGGGCGGAGTCTGTACAACATTTATTTGACACGTAGTATCAAATAAATGTTGTACAGACTCCGCCCAGAAATTGAAAAGGATTGACCTTCTAAATTCCCAAAGGATATCAAGTAAGCATAGGCTATGGATTATTGAAATCATTATACCACGTTTGTTCTGGCTGAAAAGACTGAAAGTAGTAAAACCGCGTTTGCGAGGGTATAATCTGTATGTGCATTTTAGGGCGGAGTCTGTACATGTATCCGATGCTCGGCAGGTCTCTTTCGAACGTGGAACTTGTTCGAGCGTACAGTGTCAGTTATGGCTACACTGAACACTGTTCTTTTTCCCTTTCATGCTAACTCGAACAGCAAAATTCCTGATTTTCACAGTACTGTACATAACTAAGAAGTTTAATTTGAGGTACATGTAACTACATGTTACTGGATGACTCTGCGTTATCGTTAACTTCGATTATTGACCACATCAACACACTTACAAGCCATTTCATCACTTCAACTAAGCAGCATGTGTCCAAGAATCTCGAGAGTCTCGGGGCTCCAGGTCTCGTCACACGGCTTGTCGATTGGGGCAGGGGTCAATTCCATCATAACACCGTCTGTATTAACATCTGCCCCGTGTCCGTCAGGAACCTGCCAACTTGCCAGCGCCGATTGTACAAGCTCCTCACGCTTGTTGCTCGTGTAGTGCTTCTTGAGGTGTCGATTCAAATTGCCTGTAGTGCTGAATACCTGCGTGCACCCCGCAACTTTGCAGGCGTGCGTCTGGGGGGCATCGTGCTGCTTTAAGTGCTTCGCAAGCTGGACGTCGCTTAAGAAACTGCGCGAGCAGCCGTCTCGAGGACACCGCATGAGAGGTAAGGGTCCGTGAAGACGCATATGCCGCGCGAGATTGCTAGAAGTGGCGAATCGCCGGCCGCATCCCGCTGCTCGACAGACATGGGGTTTGTCTCCTGTGTGGGTCTTCATGTGCTCCGTGAGTGTGTACTTGCGATTGAAGCCGCATCCACATTGCTCAAGTGGGCAAATGAATCGCTTTCCGTCTTCCCTCGACTGCATTGCCGTGACTTGGGCAGGGTTTTGGTAAGTCGGGGAATGACATTCATGGTTTCCAGCCGCCAGGATAGCGTCATGTCCACCTTGACACCAAGGATATTTTCTCTGATCGTCGGTGACATTACTGCGCAATTGCATTGTAGACCCAGCGAAGATTGTGCTCCCCAGCTTCAAGACTGAAGGTGCATGTAAAGGGTGTCATGGCTACCTTTTCGCTGTCATACGCAGCAGCGTCGCTGGAATTGCTGTGCCGGTACAACGGTGACCTGACGCCTTCACAGGAAATTCCCGCCAGAAAAAATAAAATGTAGTCGTTAGACAGCAAGGCGCGTGGGCGAAGGCTGGATACTGTACTGTACATATTCAAATGACCATTGTGCACTTGTTCTGTACAGATACTGTAGCCAAGCAATGTTTTCAAAACATTGCTCGTTGCAAAGATAGCCCTAGCCCTTAAAGGATCATAATCTATGTAATCCAATGATGCCCCAAATCCGGCATAAATGGCTCAGCATTTGGCTAAAGATGGTCCATCGTTGACTTGCACGACAACTTCGACATCAGCTCAGCAACCTCTTTGAATTGATTTCAGTTTAATTGATAGAGGTTAGTACAGCGATTAAGTTGGCGGCGGTGACCAACAAGTGGCTCACTTGTTTGAGGTTGCGACGCCAAGCAAGCTTTGTGAATACGCCGACGGGGTCGATCTGTATTGTGTGCCGATAGAAGAATGACTACACGTACACACAATTCCTTGGTCCGACACAGCAAGATGCCAGCTCGAACAGCAAAAAAAAGCACACCACCACAACATCAATCGATTGCTTCGATTCCACTATGAGACGATTGCGAATTCGCATCCAACGCTACTGTACCATGCTCTCACTCTCCAATCTGCGGTGCAGTGGGTACATCAGCGACCCGTGGCGGAGTATAAATTCGTGCAGGCTTGGTGCAAACTTCGAGCAAGCGTTTGAGCGGGATGAAGCCGCCGAAGCCTCCACCCCCTGACAGGGGTCGAGGAGACACGGGTGCTAAAGGTTCGCAAGGAAAGGGAGCAGGGCGAACGGCTATCGGCAAGGCAGAGGAGATCGGAGGAGCAGACCGGCGAGGGAGGGAGGAAAAACAGCAAAAAAAACAACAAGAAAAATTCGAAGATCCAAAGGGCGCAACCGAAGAGTCGGCGACCATATGGTCGCAAGACTTTATTGTCCCGGAGACGCAGCAGTCGCAGGATGATGATGAAGCCATGCCGGACCAGGTAGGCGAGGGGGCAACGGAAGGAGACGACGGGGCTAACAACGACGAACGCGGCTCGGAACACGGGGCAGGGGGCAGGGGCTCGACAGAGTCAACGACCCAGCGTCACCGGAGACATCCAGCAGCAACAAGAGCCGATGACCGGAATCACATCGGTGCCAGGGAGCACGCCAACGCGGGGAGAGGAGACCGATGCTAATCCGGGTGACGGAAGGGCGGAAGACACTACGCCTATCCTGGACGAAGTTATAACGGTGGAACCGGAGGGGATGTTCAGTGCCGTAGTGACGATTATCAAGCGGAGCTCTGGTGAACAACCGCGAGATGAGTGGGTCACCACGATCGCCGAGCTCTATGCGATCATCCATAGATCGGTCAGCATTGAGGAATACATTGTGCCCCCCAACAAACAGCGATACCCCAAGTTGCGAGGAGATGAAAAGGCACTGCTGTACAACTTGTTCCGAGAGATGAATGTGATAGGGAATGGAACGTACGCAGCCTGGAAACAGTGTATCACGTCAGTGACCCAAGACTTGCTCAACACCCGCTGGACATTCCAAAACATAATGTACAGCAGGATTAGCAAGGCCCGTTGGGCTCGAACTCCACCGCTCAATCAATGGGCGGAAAAAGTGAAATCAGGGATGACAGCAAACGCCTCCAATCGAGCAAGTGGGTCGGAGGCCGGCGCCTCTAGTGGTCATTACGACACCTTCATGTTCAATCCAGCCTGCTTCTCCAAACCTGATATTGTTAAGTTCAGGGCGATTTGTGAACAGGTTCACGCAACCCAAGGCGATAAACACCTGAGAGAGGCAACGGCAGACGAGTGGACGGTCATTGTAGGCATAGCCGAAGGAACCATCGCATGTCGTCGCATGCCGGATTTCCTCAGCAGCGTATTCGATTCCCAGGAAAGGCTGCGTCTGCACACCACCATCCAGCAACAGGTGGAGGGTGAACTAGTAATGCAATTGCGCGGCAGAGCACGAGTGAAACACAGCAGACAGCAGACTCGACTGATCAAGGAAGACATACTGCTGGACGCGGCGAAAGCGAGGATTAACGTCCACGAATTGCAACACATGCTCAACCTGGCGAAGACCATCGCGTACAACGACATCAAACGCAGCATCCACATTTTCTTCTTCGACAGAGCCGCTGCGGCGAAGTTCTTGGGACTGCAGGTGCCCTTCCGGGGCGTAATGTACTCTCTAGGAAATGTCCATCGTCCGGACACCGGATCAGTATGGGACAGGCAGTTGAACAGCGATGGAGTACGCAGGACTACACAGCGCGAGTACGAAGTGGAGATCCACAACCTAACGCGGTTCACTGACATTGGTCGCCTCACAGCGTTCCTGACCAAGCATCTGGCAGTGCCATTTGAATGGTGAACATGGACTCGTTTACGCCGAATTCCATGCGAACCACGGCGTGGACCTTACGAATGAAGTCGGCGGAATGCCCGGAATATCTGAGAGGAATTGTCAGGATCATTTGGTTCGGAAGGATGCTCATCTTGAAGCATCCTTACGCGAGGAAACAGCTACAGTGTTTCCGCTGCGGTAACCTCGGACACCTCATGGCTCGCTGCCAGATGTCTGATGAGGCGCTTAAAGGTGACGGCAGTCGGGTAGCAGACGACCAACAAGTCGCGAGTCTCGACAGCTTGGCCAAGTCGTTCACCAGCCCAGCAGATATGAAGCGAAGTATGGAGGCGAGACTGAAGGTCAAGGAGGAAGCGTATCGACAGGAAGAAACTGCCCTCGAACCAGTAGCGCCACCTAAGCAGGAGCTCAGGACGACAGAGCAGACCAAAGTAGCGGCCGACGTCGGCCAACACAGTCAGCCTAATGCGTCGTTTGCCCCTCCGCAAAGCGCCCGAGCAGCACGGACATCGGGTACCCAGTGGACGAAAGTGCCACTCGCTCGCGGCAGGACTCTGTATGCTCACCCAGCAGCATTACAGCGAAAAGGAATCAAGGTGACAACGCATTACTCGGAGCTGTTTGATGCGGATGACGAGGATCCGGCAGAGGAAGAAAAATCGGAGGAACATCCTCCAGCTCGAGACGTCGTGGAGTTATCTTCAGGTAGTGAGCAGGAGCTAGAACCGAAACCAGTCATCACAGCAGCTGCGAAGGCCAAACTGCACCTAGTGAAGACGAAGTTGCCCAAGCTGCCGGAAACGTCCCAACTCATCGCATTAAAGCAGTGTCAACATGGAGTTATAGGCAATATCCTCCAAGAATTGCGAGACAGTCATGGGAGTAGATTGCCACTTCATCCTGACTCACTGGACGAAGCTGCGACGTTCGAACAGATTGAGAGCAGTCTAGGCATGAAAGAATTCTCTACCCCAGCGTCCGGAAATTGCATGGCGATGGCGATTTCGCAGGCACTGGCAGACCAAAATTTGGCAGCCAAACCTGCAACGATGGAAAAGTTAACAGCGGCGATCAAACGTGGAATCTGTTGGGCAGGCCAGCTCAACTGTATGGAGCAATTTGACCATTTCACCCGGACCACCACCTTAGTGAATATGGGGAGGGGATGGGAAGGAATGGGTCCGAAGGAATCGAGCAAGCAGTTTAGATGGTATCTGCAAGAGTATGCGGCCTCCTTCTCCAAGATATTGGACTCAGTATCAAGATACAACTGGGGTTCCAGTGAATTGATGGCCACTGCAGCGAATTTTCTCCGTAGACGCATCTTCGTCTTAGCTTTTGACACGGATGAAAAAAAACAATGGCACTGCTCGGAGTACCGACCGAGTAGTATGACACGGGGCAGAAATTTTTTCGAAACTGGTCAACAGGTCCCGCTTCAGCTACAGGAATGTCTTCAGAGAATCTATCAAGCCAAACTTGACGACCCACAGACTGGGCCGCTAGTTCTTCGCTTCTGGGGCCGCCACTACTCGGCTTTCGTACATTCAGCGGCTTTCCAAATCCCTGTCGCCACAGTAAACACGCCATACGAGGAAAAACGTGTAGTGCCGCTGGCGAGGGATGCAGACGTGGACATGGACTTGGAACCACGAGAAGCAGCGAGCTCCGATCAAGCTCAAATGAATAATGATGATCCGTGGGATCCGACGGCCTGGGATGGAGACTTAGATGAACTCAAGAGACGGCTCTCCGGCCTATCAATTCCGCATGACTTGAAATGTGAAATACACGTTATTCTCCAGCAGGCGGAACCGACCCGGTTGGACGAACTTTTAGCCTTCCTGGTTAATACAGCTTCGCAACTCACGTATGCAGAACGACAGGCGTTGGTCCGGTTGGATCTAACAAAGGAGAACGACCCTGAAATTAGGCTGCTCTTGCAGAAGTATCAAATCTCCAAAGTTGTCTTACAGCAGTGGAAATCAACAGTTCAATCGGCGCATACGAGAGCGGTTCAACGTGATATGATCAGCGAAGGTGCCGCGGAGGAAGAGACCGCATCGTTATACGAACCATCGTCCGGGAGTAGCCAGGACAGCTCGCAGCCAACAGTAACACCCCGGCGAACCAAGCAACCTCCTCCGAAAGCGCCCACCAAACGAGCACATACGCTAACGCCAATGGAGTGCGAAGCTATACGACAAGGAGTAAAGGCCAAACGAGATCACACTAATCAGCAGTTGCAGGAAGCTCCGAAGCAAGCAGACCAGGCTATGGTGCCCACGCTTCCGACCAAGCCTGTCCGAGAGGCTTGGCCAGAACAATGGCAACAAATGCAATCGATATGGCCATCGACAGCGAGCGCTCCGTTCCCACTTGAACAGAGCACTGAAGAAGAATGGATCTTAACGGCAAGAGCGGAACCTACAATGCTTCTCCACATGATCCAACGCTTTGCATTCCCGGAAGAACTTATGGCCTCCCTTAGTGACAAGACGCTCATGGAATGGACTTCCCAATGGAGACGAGACTGCGTGCAAGCCAGCCTCATCGCGTATTGTAGTCGCTCGGATGATCGGGGCACTCTTAGATGGCTAGCTGACTGGAAGGCGCGGTTCGCCAGAGCGCCGCCAAATAATCTGGCTCCTCTGGTGGATAGTAGCGACGATTGGGTGAAACTCCGGAGTAGAGGCTACGGAAAAGATGAAGTCCTCAAGTTATGTGACGTGGGGAACAAGAGGCGGCTTGCTCAACATCTACTTTGTGCATTGATTTACGAGAAGGAGATTCGAGCAATTACGGGTCGGGAAAATGAAAATGAGAATGGAGCACTCACACGTTTGAAGCGTCACCTCATAGCTTTACAAGAAGTAGACGACTTCCGGAAGGCGTACTCAACAGAAACAACCTCGGTGGATTGGTCAGCTCTCGCGCGCTACTTTTCCACGGCCCTGGAGAAGAGGGCGAATGAGCGCGATCACCCTTATTAAGGGTGAAGAGATGCAGCAGCTGCTGCGACAACACAATCCAAAAAGCGGAGCTGCTGGAGACGTCTACGGGCGTCTGATTGCCCTACGCGAGGAGAGAGCAGGCGTAGGAAGGAAGAGGAAAGACAAGGTGGAGTCGTCAAGATTCCAGACACAGAATGTAAGGGGGTTTAAACAGGAAAACCAGTTCGGCTGGTTACGAGCGTGGCGTAGAATACCGGTGAGGGAACGGCCGGCGGCTTGGTTACTTCAGGAGACGCACATCAGCTCAGAGGATGAAGCGGACACACTGGAGGAAGCATGGAAGAGGCTTTGGGGGAAGCAAAACGAGAAAGACGGCCCTCGCTTATCATATTGGAGTGTGCACAGCTCCAAGGTAGGAGGGGTGGCAATACTACTCAACCCGGATCACTCCAAGGAGGCCAAAGCATGGAACGTAGGCCACTGGACTAATCGTGGAATAGCTGTCCGAATCGGAGTGCAACTCGTAGTAAATGTCTACACCCCCAATGTACCGGTGGAGCGAGAAGCATTCTGGAAACAACTCAGGCAATGGCAATGGCCCAGATGTGAAATAGTGTTGGCCGGCGATTTTAATTGCGTGCAGAGTCCGCCACTGGACAGGATGGGTGGACAGCGAAGTGCGAAACCTGAAAGTACAGCGCTAAGGGAACTCGTGCGCCACCTCGACCTGGAAGATGCTGTGACGTTAGAAGGAGCGGTAAATGAAGACGACGAATATATCGATCCCACGGAATTCTTTACGTATTGGGGAGCAGAATGTGCGAGTAGGATCGACCGTTACTACGTTCCAACCGACTGGACGAACAAGGTGCACTGGGTGGAAGTTAAGGAACCAGCAGCGCCCTCCGATCACCAGTGTGTCTGCCTTCACCTACGGCATCAACGCCAGCAACACCAACGACAACTCACGAACCGTCTAATCTCATACCCCATTTGGTCCTCCCGCCCAGCGCGGGTACATGCAGAGCTAATGGCCGAACTGATAGAAAGAGGGGTGGGAAAAGGAGTAACGAGCAGGACTTGGGACCGCACAGCTGTAGAATGTGTACACAGCATCAAGAAAATTCAGCGTCAGGAGCGTAGAAGAAGGAAGAAAGCCAAGCATCGAGCGAATGCGCAAAACCGAGCGCATCTGCTTACAAGGCGGGATCTCCTCCATCAAACTGAAGAAGACGTGCGCGAAGAACACGAGAATCGTCTAGGTCAGAAGCTGGAGAGAACGATTGAGCAAATCCGGTGGAATTTCAAGAGGGTATCCAACTGGGAGAAGGACCAAACAATCACTGATATCCACCATGTCCACGGGGAGAAGTTTGACCGACACATGAACATAGCAGACAAGGTCGGGTCAGAATGGAAGCCCATTCTCGGAAGGGTGCACAGCCAAATACCGTTGGAGCAGTTAGAAAGCGAGTTCGATCAGTTTGTGCACGTGCCACAGGACAGGCACGTGACACCGGAGCAGAATGAAGTCTTGATGGCAGAAATTATGCAGGCGGAAGTATTGACTGCCATTGCGGACCTCAATAGACACAAGGCGGCGGGGCCGGACGGTCTCAACAACGACTTCTTCAAAGATGCGCAACCTCTGCTGGTTCCAGCAATGGTGGCAATAGGGAATGAGTTGCTTAAAGGGGCAGAGCCGCCACCGTCTTTCCTTGAAGGACTGATCATCCCGTTGAGGAAAAAAGGAGATTCAACAGATGCGATGGACTATAGGCCTATTTCTTTACTGCAGACTGGGTATAAAGTCTTCATGAAGGTGCTAGCGGCCCGGATGCAAAGGGTTCTGGGGAGACCAATTGGCGATTCTCAACAGGGTTTCATTCATGGGCGTCAAATGATGAAGACGGTCATGATGATGCTGGCGGTGATCGCAACAGCACGCGGTGAACCTGAACTAGCAGCAATGCTCAGCAGAGTCATTATTCTGCTAGATTTCAGGAAGGCCTACGACACGGTATCTCGTGAATTTCTCTTTCTGGCGCTGCTAAAATTTGGCTTTTCGAAAGAATTCGTCAACTTGCAACGACGGCTCCATGACGGAACAACAGCGAGGTTTCTCGTCAACGGAGAGCTCTCAAGAGCGCAATTAGTGGTATCGGGCATTAGGCAGGGGTGCCCGGTCGCGCCGCTGCTCTTCATCATCGCAGCAGAGGTGCTGGCTTTAGCCATTCGGCAGGACCCAGAATTGCAGGGCATTGAAGTACCGGGAGCAGAAGATCAAAGACACTTGTTCTCGGCCTTTGTAGATGACTCTACTCTATTTCTGCAGCGAGCTCAGCAGATCCCCCGAGCCATGCAGATTGTGGAGCGCTTTGGTAGACTGTCTGGTCTACAGGTCCAGCCAGCCAAAAGCATGCTCATCTTCCTGAATAAGGCAGTCGAGTTGACTCAGTTCCATGGCCTGCCGGTCCTGAAACATGGAGATACGGTCCGTTATTTAGGCTATCAAGTGGGCACCGGAGCGTTGACGGATGTGAATTGGGCCACGCGCATTCGGAACATTCAGCGAAGGCTGGCAACGGCTACGAGATTAGCGACCAGTGTGGAGCATCGGGTGACGATCTTAAATGTTATTATGTTACCGTCCGTGCTGTTCACTGCGGCAGCGTTCGAGATGCCCCTATGGGCAGAGAAGCAGATTCTCAACCTGCAAAAACAGTTCCTATGGAGGCATAGCACAGCGACAGATACGAGTCGGCACAAGGTGAATCCGGGACTTGTATATGCCCCAAAGCCGGCAGGAGGAATGGGGCTGGCATCAGTTCCTATAGCATGTCAGACCCAGAGAGTTAAACACACCATACTGTGGCTCGTGCAACGCAAAGACACTTACTGGTCTGCATGGAAAGCTTGGGTCTTTCGCGGATCAACGAGTGAGTGGGGTGAAGTTATATCTCCGACTAACGTGACCGCTAAGGCAGCCACACGAGTCAGAGGACAGCCTGGGGAAAGAGTGCAGCAGCTGATGACTACTTGGCTCCAACCACCTGATGACCTTTCAGCAGAATCCATCTTGAAGTACCAGACGGATCTTGAGCAACTGGAAGTAGACTCTCTTAGCTGGACTGTAGCAGGAAGATGGATCATCGAGCTACCAAGGGTATTGGAGTCACCGTGGAGGGGGATGACGGCGGTAGTTGAAGCATTCTGGCCGGCATTTAAATGGAACGCCAACCCGTGGATATTAGACAAGAGTGGAAACACACTCAGCAAAATAAATACGACATGATTCAAAGCTGCACAGTCGAGGAACTTCAAATCACGCGTACAGCGGAGACGACTTACGCCTTCTCAATCCCGGTCGAAGGAGCAGTGGAACATCAGCAGGCAAAGTTGAGGAGATGGGGCCTACCAATAGTGCTGAACGCTCCGACGTTAGCAGTTGGAGCGGTACTGCACGTCCGGCCCGAGCTGACTTTGAGGCATCAGCCAGAAGTGTTAGCAGGTTATACCTGGCAACTCACGCAAGACGGGGGAGCGAGAGGAACGTGCACCACGGGTCAAGGAACTCAAGGAAGCAGCATTCTGTTAGAGCAAATACCCAATGGGATAGCATGGAGATTAGCGTCTGGAGACCTGGGGGAGATTCAGCAGCCAAACGCAAGGAAAGCACTAGCCCAGCTCAGCGCCTCCGGAGGGTTGGTGTTTTACGCGCACCCATGGGTCCACAGCTTCCCCTGGAGTGTGAAGAAGATCGTGGCAAACAAACACGTTTTGGTGGCGTTGAAAAAGCAGCCGTTCCGGCGGTACAGAGGAGATGACGGACAACTCCACAGGCAAGTGCAACGCCTTCAGGACATTGTGGCAACCAGCGTCTGGCAAAATGCAGCAATGCAACAAACACCAACGCAAGTATGGGCACACAACCACCAGCTCACAGAATACCAGGTCTGGGTGGTATATCGCGTGGCAGTTAGGCAACTCAACTTATACCACGAAGGATGTCGGCAAGATAATAGCTGCCGAAAGACACCGGAGTGCTGTGAACACAAAGAGACGGTGGAACATCTCTTCTGGGAGTGTTCATGCGCGCAAGCCTGCTGGAGCACATTAATTCAGCACTGGACGGGCGAATGCTGGTCACCTGGACAGGTGGAGCGCTTCCAACAGCAGTGCGCCAGCCGCAAGGCACCGCCGCTATCTCAATGCGTGCAGCAGCAATTGAGCAGCAAGTTTCCGGATGAGACCAAACAGTTTACAGCGGACTGGAAGCGAATTTGGAGCATTCTTTGCAGTATCTGCCTCACTAGCATATGGACTCAGAGGAACAGAGTAGTCTTCCACCAAGACGAGATCACAGCGGACGCAAGCAGTCAGGAGTTTTGGGCGTCGGCCATGAGGCAACTACAAGCGATAGGAAAGAAGGAAAGCCGAAGACCGGAAACACAAGAACAGGGTACCCGAATGCTGTTATGCCTACGGGTACTACAAAAACAACCAAGAGAGCACCCAATACAAAGGGTGAGCCTCGTACAACCACCGGACCTACTGGCACCGGCGTTGCTAACCAGGCTTAGGAAATTCCAGACGTCTAGTCGTCGTTAAGACCAAATAGAATAGTCTGCCTCTCTCTACTGTACCATGCTCTCTATGGTTGCTGACTCATTCATGACTGCGTAATATGTTGGAATTAGGCGTCGAACCCGGATTTTTTTAGTCTACAAAATGTCTACAAAGGTAGCAGACACGAACTAAAGATCATGGTAACCTGAATCCGTATCGTGGCTCGCACCGAGAAGTTTTTGGCAAGAACTCGGGAATGGAATTGCTCCAACCACCAACTTCTGTTTGCTAAGTGTCTAAGGGGGATCGAATTGCCAACGGGGCAGACCGAATTAGATACCATACAGAATGCTATGATTAGGCCGGCACTTTTCTGCTAGTCCAAGCCAAGGCTCGAGTTTTGCGGTGCTGCAAGTGAAGACCGACAAGCTTCTGCTGGCTGTGTGCGATTGCAACCATGAGCCAGTCGCCACTTCGATCAGGCTTCGAGGTACAAGGGTTTTACTTGACGTTGTTGCATGGCGGGTCTATCTAACTAATGGTGCAATTTTTTTTCTCTTTTGCAGCGTCCGCCCGATGCAGCGGGTATGGTATCGTCGATGACTCATAAAGGCACAAAGGAGACAAGAGCAGCCGAGGCGCTCGCCATGAAGGACGAGCAGATGAAAATTCTGAGTAGTCAAAACGCCCAACTATTGACTTCGCTTAATGCAATGGACGACGAGATTGGCACGTTGAAGATGAACAAGCTCAGGCTCGAAGAAGAGAACCGCAGTCTTCGTGACCAGAACTTCGAGCTGCAAAGCAAAGCTCGTGCGGCTGAAACTACACTCATTAAAGCGCAGGTACGCTTCTCTCTAAGACAAGATAACTTCGAGCAGTGATACATTTTGAGTGGTCTCACTGCTTGCAGACCGGCATTGAGGAGCGCGAAACTCAAGTGAGGGTGCTGACCGACCACAATACTGAGCTATTGCGTCTCCTAGAGCACGAGGAAGCGCAGAGCTCGTCTTTAGCTTCAAGGACAGCCCAACTCAAGTCGGATCTCGAGACATTGGAGACGCGTTATGCTTCTCTGTTGGCATCTGTCAAGACTCACGAAGAGATTGCCACTCGAGCTACTCGTGAAGGTCAGATGCGAGCTGAAGAAGTGCGTTTGCTGCGGAACGAGAGCGACCAGCTACGTGCTTGTAATGTCGAGATGAAGATGAAGACACAAGTCGAGCTTGAAGCTTTACAAGAGCAACTCCGTGTACGCAAAGAGAAGCAGTACCAGCTTTTGGAGAAGCTCCAACAGCTTGAAGAAGCCAAGCGACAGAGTGACGATCAACTCGCATCCGCTGAAGACAAGGCCAGGAAGCTTCATGCTCGCAACCAGGAGCTTGAGACGCAGGTCCAACTTGAAGCCAAAGCTAAACGCGCACAGATTGACGCCAACAAGAACTTTTTCATCGAGAATGGCAACCTGCAACGTGACAAGCTCGAGTTACAGACTTGCTTTGATAAGGCTGAACAGGAGCGTTCTCGTATGGAAGCTGAGAACCGCGACTCTGCTGATCAACTACGAGAAATGGCTGAAAAAGTCTTCCAACTTCTGGAACGTCTTAAACTGGCTGAACTGGGGAAGACGAAAGCCATCGACGGACTCAAACAGAAGGAGATTGAGCTGCTTGCTCTAAAGAAGAAGAACGCTCGACTGCTTAAAGAAGGCACTCAAGAAGGCAAAGCACGCGTCAAATCCGAACTGGACAAGAAAGTGCTGCTGGAACAACTTCAAGCCCTTAAGAAACACAACGCGCAATTGTCGTTGCGCTGTAGTGACGAAGTGAAGGCGAAACTCAAGGAAGCAGATGAGCGTAAGCAACTCGACGAGAAGATCAAGACCATGAGTTCACGTGTGGCCTTCCTGCTCAACAAGATGCAAGCGGATGAAGAAGCCAAAATCGTGAGCAAGGAAGAGACGAAGAAGCTTCACGCACAACTCACGACGTTGCAGGAGAAAGGAGCGGAACTGGCACACAAACTCCACTCGACTGCTGAGAGTAACCGTGTGGTCGCAGAAGCTCTTCGTTGTAAACAGGACGAACTGGACGCACAAGCGATCAAGTTTGAAGCTACCCAGAAAAAGATGGCGGAGATGGCGTTGGCTATGGAGCAGTCGGGCGTCCCAATGACCACAGGAATCGATGGAGATAACCAGCAAGGGCATCAGAGAGAAGCGACACATCCAGACGACGCAGCCGCAGCAGCCAACGGCCGGTTCTTCGTCGAGTGTCGAGCTTCCCACGGTGGTCTGCTACTCATCAAAGCCAGACGCGCCAACATCACACCGAAAGCTCAGCAGCAATCCATCGACTTTCTCGAACGAATGGGAGTCAACACGTTCCTTAAACGAGCTCAGAAGAGTCTCAACACCAAGCAGCTCCTTGTCGAACGCATCGCAGCTCTTCTCACCACTATAATCTCCAGCGAAGACGTCGTAGTTGATGTCAAGGAGCAGCTGGCAGCAAAAGACGATCAGATCGGACACTGGTCGCGCAAAACTCGCTGGATGCAGGAACGATTGACCACTGAAGAAGACGCAAAGCGGAAAACCTTGCTGCGGTACGTGCATGAAGTCAAGTCTCGCGCTCTGACCGTGTCCACGGAGTTAAATGACGAGCGCAATGGTGGCATCCTGAAGCTTCCTGAGAGCGGAGTGGGGGACGAAGAAGTGCACGCCATCGCTGCTCTCTTGCGTAGTGCCACCAATGTCCGTGAGCTTCAGTTGCGAGGGAACGCGATCTCCAGTGAAGGAGCACGAGCCATTGCTGCCGTGCTGAGTATTTCATCCTGTCGCTTGCGTCAAGTCGACTTAAGGAATAACCAGATCGGCAAAGATGGCATCAAGGTGCTGGCTGAGGCATTGGAACGGAACGAGCGTATCAAGCACGTGTACGTTCATGCTGGTGGAAAGATCGAGGCACTCGGTACCACATCTCCAGCGTCTCAGGCTGCCATTGTGAACGCACAGATCTCCAGTACTGCAGCGTTGGGGAGTTCAGGCTCAACACATGCGTCGCTAATTGGCGTCGAGACAGTCTGCGTCGTGGACGTTCGAGAACAGACGGACGTAGACACCAGCAGTGCTTGCACGAGTCTTCTTGTTGACTTCACGGACGATCCACGAGTCACTGCAGCTGCAGGACCAGGCAGCACTTTCAAGTTGAAGCTGACAGGGATCACGGGAGACACTGGCATGCAGTCGTCTATGGCCTCTGTAAACGATCGGGACAGTAGCAACCGGCTCTTCTTGCGGCGTCCGTTATCTGCGGCTGCGTTGAAGCGCCAGCGTGAACGAGTTGCCCTGGAACGCAAAAAACGACAAGAAGAAGCTAAGCGTCAAGCTCGTAAAGAAGCGGAGTGGGCTGGTCGATCCGGTGGGATGGAGTCCAGTCCTTCACATGCTTCGTGTAGCAAGAAGTTGCCGCCGATTTCGACAAATAGCAGCGGCAAAAGCGTGACACGAATAAGCTCAGCACCTGTACTTCACAAGAATAAAGAGGAGCATAGCGCGGAGGCAGGCGATCCAGCCGAGAGCTGACAGCATCACGTCAATTCAGTCCTTTGTGTTGTGTTTCGCCCCCTATACAATCAACAGTCCTGCGGGCGTATGTATTCATCTTTTCAATGTTATTGCCACGGAACACCCCACGTACCCGTCGTGTAGACACCGCAGATTATCAACTCTTTTCGCTATACAGTGAAGTCTGTGGCAGCGTCTCTCTCGCGTTCTCTCTCACGAGCCTTGAGCATTAGACGCTGTAGAATCAACAGATTTGCACGTCCTGTTCGCCGCTCCGATAGAGTCAACAGGTTATCGTTCTCCTGCGACATAAATTGTAACAGTCGCGATACTGTCGCGTTAGCCTCGCTTGCCGTAAGCACCGGGAGATCATCCACCTTGATACTGTCCAGCACCAAAGCCCTCTGCGTGTCACGGAGTAGTCCTTGTGCAGCTAAACTTTCCACGACGATATCATTGTCTTTGACAAGCTCGTCTGCTCCGTTAGACTCGGACTTGTCAAATTCCAGTAGTTCCAGCATAAACTGCCCAGAGTTCTCGGTGTAATCCAGTCCGAGCGCCTTCTGAAGAGCTGGCGCTTTAGTCAAGAGCGTCAGAAGCTCTGCATACGCTTTGTTGTCATCTTCTCCGATCATTGCTGCATTGGCGACACCATCGCCGGGTTCAGGCGCTGACAGGTACAAGGAAGCGGCCCATGCGTGTCGAATAGAAGAAGAAGGCACGGATTCCCACGCCATGTGTAGCCAGCTCAGCGTGTTCCGTATGTGAGTGTTAGCATGGACATCAAAGGATTCGATTACAGGAGATCCGTCCTCATGAACCGCTTCGTTCTGTTGAATAGACTTTGACGTGGCGGCCCACTGTTCGTATTCGTGGAGCAGCGTCAGCAGCATTTCACGACGGAATCGCAACTTGAATGATCTGAAGACTCCTTGGTGAAGAGGTTGAGCGCCGTCCGAAGGTCCAGGAGGTAAGAAGAGCAGCACAATTGAGTCAAAGCTGAAGCCATTTCGGAACGATCCCGACGGATTCAGCGAATGCGCAGCAGCAACGTGAGCTGTGCAGCTGTCCAGAACCAGATACCAAATCTGCTTTCTCGCTGTTGCTTCGTGATTCATTGCCTGGATGAAATCCGTGATCGTAGGCGCGTCGTGTGCAGCCCGACAGTGATCACGATACTGGACACCATACGTCGCCAATGTGTCCACGTCCTTGATGGACTCCGGGTTCGGATCTTTACCAACGACTTGCAAATGAAGCTTCTCCCCCGACGCACTCACTGCCATTGCAACTGAAATACGCTCCAGACTACGCACGTCCATGTTAACGACCGAGTCCAGTCTTGCTGATGTCGTGCGGTGTCGTAGAATCAGCTCGTCCAAGCTCCAGATGCACGTGGGCGCTACGTTCATTAGTATTTCGCGTACCTTTTGGACACGCTGGTCAGGCGTCATCCTGTCTAGAGTGATCGACGTTGCTCCCGGTGGCGTGTGGTGCTTCGGGAGTGAGCGCATACTGCGTCGCTGCATGTACCTGTGTAGCCATCCGTTGGATGCCTTGAAGTCCGTGAGCGACATGATCACTTCGTCTGACAGTTCGCTGCTATAATCTGCCAATATTTTGTTGCGGAACTCCATGGCTTTGGACTGCAGCAGCTCTCCCGTGACTTTGACCCCCGGTGCATCCAACTCGACCTGCAGCTGCCATTTGTACAGCATATCTTCAATGACACTGAGTTTGTGTTGATACTGTAGCACCTTGCGACTACTTGTTGCGCTCTCCACTAGCGCCTGAGCTGAAATAGCTGCTCGTTCCTTCACCATCTTAGTCACGGCGGTACGTGACACGCCGAACTTCTCGGCTGCAGCTCCCTGCGAGCCTCCCTGGTCCACAAACGCCAGGATCTCCATCTTCTCCAAGTTAGTCTTACGAACACGACGTCCTTTCCGCGGTTTGGGCGGCGGAGGGGCTGGTATCTGCTCCTGTATTGGCTCAGCGGTGGCTGCGACTGCAGCATTGAGACCGACAGCCTCCTCGTTCGAGATCATCAATTCTACGGGCTGCGCGGCTTCATTTAGTACAGCGGTCACCTGCTCAGCCTCGTTCTTGGTCTCAAACGGAGCTTCTGATTCCGCTTGATCCTTTTTAGTCTTAAGCTTTTGCTTGCGCTGTTTCTTAGCTTCGGCTGCTGCTAATGCGTCATCTTGTGTGCGCTTACCAAGAGAGGACGGGGACGCAGAGGATGATGACGTGGCCATATCCGCCTGGAGGTCGCTCTCTGTGTCTGAGGATGGCGAAGTTGCTACCTTGCGTGGACGCTTGGTGTCCATAATGCGGAATCGCAAGTGATTGGACGGGGGAGCGAGAACAGTGACATCTCCTTATAAGAAAACCTCTAAAATGGCCAAAGCTCTTAGATTGGTGAAAAATATGTTTGGGCCTCCTCCACACAGTGATCGAAAATGTGGCGTTGCGGAGCTGGTCGACGGCATGGCTTGCGCGGCGTCGCCAATGCTGCACGTCCATGTTCCGCTGGAACTACGCCTAAGACATCATTTTCCAGTCTTCAGGCTACCGTTGCATGTGGCTCTGGGCTCCAGGTGTCGCGTGCGTCCTTCACAAGAGTGAGGTGTTCGTCACATGCTGCTGTCTCGTTGCTGTCGTCGGCGCCCGGGTCTGCTACGCGAGGTTTCTGCAACCATTTGGACAGGAACTTGGTATTCCCGCGTCAAATTGATTGTTATGGAAGGTCTAGACTGCCAACATTTGACCGACGTGCCTTCAGCAGCGTGGAAAGTATCTATCAGAAGAAGACCCCGCTTGAGCATGTGTTCTTGCGCCCAGGCATGTACATCGGGTCAGTAGAGGCTGCAAAGGACACGATGTGGATGGTGCCTTCTGAATCTTTATCTAAAGAGGAAGGTGAAGATCTTAAAATGAAACAGCAGGCCGTGGAGTATGTCCCTGCGCTCTACAAGATCTTCGACGAGATCATTGTCAACGCCGTGGACAACAAGGTTCGTGATCCAAGCATGAGACACTTGGACGTGATCATTGAACCTGGAAGTAAAGCCAATGGATACAGACCTTGGATCTCGGTGTATAATGACGGCAAAGGAATTCCCGTCAAGTTCCACAAGACGGAGAAAGTCTACGTACCAGAGCTGGTGCTCGGTCACCTACTCACGGGATCGAATTTTGACGATACAGCCGCGAGATTAACTGGTGGAAGACACGGATATGGCGCCAAATTGACGAATATATTCAGTAAGGAGTTTGTAGTGGAGACAGGGGACACGTCCATGGGATTACGATACAAACAGGTCTGGCACAACAATATGCGGACGCGTGGAGAGCCAGAGATTACTGAATTTAGTGGAAAAGACGCGAAAGATTTTACAAAAGTGTCGTTCTCACCCGATCTGGAAAAGTTTAAGATGGAGAAGCTCACTGCAAGTATGACGCGTGTGCTGAAGAAGCGCGTGTACGACGTGGCTGGGTGTTTGTCGGACGTACAAGTTACTCTAAACGGCAAGAAAGTTCCCATCTCAGGCTTCGAGTCGTATATCCAGGCTTTCCGCTACTCAACTACGAACACTCCGGTTTCTAAGACCACAAAACCATCGAAAAACAGCGATGACGCAGCATCTTCTGGCGCAGATTACATTTACTCGCGAGTGAACAAGCGGTGGGAGATTGGCGTTTTGCCCTCTGATGTGGGTTTTGTCCAGGTGAGCTTTGTGAACGGAATGTCTGCGCTACGTGGCGGTTCCCATGTGGGCTATGTGAGCGACCAAATCTGCCGTCGTGTTGCTGAACATGTCAATAAAAAGTTCCCAGAGCTCTCAGTTAGCACGGTTCAGGTGAAGCCGCACATGGCGATTTTCATCAATTGCCAGATTGAGAACCCGACGTTCGACTCGCAGATGAAAGAGTTCATGACATCGCGACCGCCTACCTTTGGATCAACTTGTGTCCTCTCTGAGAGGCTATTAAAGCTGGTGCTGTCAGACTCGGGTATCGTTGAGCGTGTCGTTCAAAGTGCCCGTGCGCGACAAC
The DNA here is from genome assembly GCA_011320135.1 of Phytophthora betacei. Classification (NCBI taxonomy): domain Eukaryota; phylum Oomycota; class Peronosporomycetes; order Peronosporales; family Peronosporaceae; genus Phytophthora; species Phytophthora betacei. The sequence goes on from JAANHX010000488.1 coordinate 254,295, forward strand.
GTGCAGCTCTGCTCAAGAAGGTCTCGTCCACGCGTGTTAAAAGCTCGTCAGTTAATGTCCCGAAGCTGGAGGATGCAAATCTGGCTGGTGGAGCTCGCTCAAGTGAGTGCTCGCTTATATTGACGGAAGGTGATTCAGCGAAGGCTCTTGCAGTGGCTGGTCTGGCCGTCGTTGGACGTGACCAATACGGTGTCTTCCCTCTGCGTGGTAAACTGCTGAACGTGCGTGATGCCACCGTCGCGCAGCTCGGTAAAAATGCCGAGTTTGCGCACTTGTGCACGATCCTGGGACTTCGTATGGACGAGCATTATGGCACAGAAGAAGCGCGTCAAAAACTGCGCTACGGACGTGTGATCGCCATGACGGATCAAGATCATGACGGCTCGCACATTAAAGGCTTGCTGTTTAACTTGTTCCACACGTTCTGGCCGGAGTTGTTGAAGGAAGGTGGCTTCATTAGCGAGTTTATTACTCCTATCATCAAGGTGAGTCCTACATCCAAGCGTGTGGGCACGGAGCGTGGTCTAGAAACACGTCGTTTCTTCAGTTTACCTGAGTATTTCGAATGGAAAGCGTCGATAGACTCGGCTGACCTCAAGCACTACGTCATCAAGTACTACAAGGGACTGGGTACAAGTACTAGTGCTGAAGGACGCGAGTACTTCAGCGACCTGGACAATCACCTGGTGGACTTCCACTGGAGTGGGGATAGCGACGGCGATGCGTTGGATATGGTGTTCAGTAAAGCTCGTGCTGCAGACCGCAAGGCTTGGCTATTGAACGAGTATTCTCCTGCCTCTTACCTCGACACGAGCTCGGGTGGTGTCACGTATCAGGATTTTGTGAACCGTGAACTCATTCAATTCTCTCATGCAGATAACCAGCGATCGCTTCCATCGGTGGTTGATGGTCTCAAGATCTCGCAGCGAAAAGTTCTGTTCGCCTGCATGAAGCGCAAACTTACAAGTGAAGTGAAGGTGGCACAGCTGGCAGGTTATTGCAGCGAGCACACGGCGTATCATCACGGAGAAGCTTCGTTACACTCGACGATTGTCAACATGGCGCAGGACTTCGTGGGATCCAATAACCTGCCGCTACTGTTTCCGTCAGGTCAGTTTGGTACGCGATTGCAAGGAGGTAAGGATGCTGCTAGTCCTCGATACATCTTCACGTTGCTGCAGAAGCACACCCGCTTGGTATTCCCCGAAGAAGATGACGCGTTGCTTCGCTACGCTGATGATGACGGATTCCCGGTCGAGCCTGTGTTCTACGTACCTATTATCCCGATGCTACTCGTGAATGGTGCAGAGGGAATCGGTACAGGCTGGTCTTCGTCGATCCCTTGCCACCACCCGGTACTAGTGATCGACAATCTTCTGAAGCTTCTGGATGCAGAAGAAGCTGGAGATGATCTCTCGATTGTGGAGCTATCTTCAATGACCCCGTGGGCCAAGGGTTTTAGCGGCGATATTCGGCAGACTGGCAAGCATTCGTTCGTGTCTCGTGGAAACGTCGAGCAGGTCAACACGTCGACAGTGCGTGTCACGGAGCTGCCTGTAGGCAAGTGGGTGGAAGACTACAAGAAGTTCTTGTGGGATCTCGTTGGGAAGAAAGCTATCCGCTCTTTCTCCGAGCATCATTTGGAGCGCGATGTGCGTTTCGACATCTCCATGACACGCTCGGATCTTGCCAAGTACGCGGAGGACGCAGCCGAGGATTGCGACGCCGGCGACAGTGAAGCGTTGGTCAAGCTTTTGCGGCTGGAAGCGCCTCTGAGTACAAGCAACATGCACGCGTTCAATGCTGACGGACAGCTGGTTAAGTACGAGACGAGTGAGGACGTTTTACGTGACTTCTACGGCGTCCGTCGCGAACTGTACTCGAAGCGTAAGCGGCATCTGGAGCAGCGCCAAACAAAGGAGGTACTTCGTCTTAGCAACCGCATCCGCTTTATCCAGGAGGTTTCAACTGGAAGTCTAAAGAAAATACTCAGGGAGCGTATCCCCAAGGCCGAGCTGATTGACCTGCTTAATGAGCACGGATTCGCTCCGGCGTCGGCTTTCAAGGAGGAGGCGATTGACCACATGGGAGACCTTGGACTGGCTGCTGTTGGTCGAGAACAAGGCAAAGCTGGCGATCTTGATGGAAGTGAAGACTACGACTATCTGTTGAATACGTCGCTCATGAGCTTCACAAAGGAGTTTGCGGATCGTCTGCGGAAGGAGCACGATACCAAGCAGGACAAGCTACAGCAATTGCAGGCGACGACCCCGGCTCAGCTCTGGCGCAACGAGTTGGAGCGACTGCGCGCTGTGCTGGTGCGTGATGAGGAGTTTCAACTGTAGACTGCTACACTAGCAGATAGAAATTAGAGTCCATGTAGACAACGGTGGACACTTCATGTCCAAATTGAATTTTTGCCATGTCTATCCAATAATTCGTCAAAATATTTCATTAACTGAAGTGGTTTTAACCAATCAGAGCTTAACAATGGCTCCCCCTCTTTTTTAGAGCCATTTTCTAAACGAGAACTCAGCGACGCTCAAGAGACCAGGTAAGATCATGACGGCTTGTTCTGGGGCTAACCAAGACTGTTCCCCGCCACAGGCGGTATCAGCTTGCACAGCAGCGTCTGAGCTCTCCGTTGAGCCCCTATACGCACTAATTAGGCCACCGCAAGACACAAAACTAACACACCTCCGCGGTTTTCCCTTCCTTGTATCATTTTGCAGCGAGTGACGCGTTTGGAGCAATGGCGAAGCATGGCGCTGAAGTGGTGATCGGTACGTATTTTTCTATAGTTATGCTCTTAAATGGAGCTTAAGGTGCATCAAATTGGCTTCAGAACGAGATTGTTGATGAATACTGACCTGTGATTTGTCTTGCTATTTGCTGCTGATGCTTGCCAGTGCCCCGTAACTTTAAGCTACTGGAGGAGCTGGAGAACAGCGAAAAGGGCCACGGAGACATGAGCATCTCGTACGGATTAGAGCAGGCAGACGACATTTTCCTCACAAACTGGATCGGCACCATCCTCGGCCCTGCTGGCGTGAGTCTACGACATTGCGTTATTTTATATATCTCCAGCCGACTGACAATTACATATTGAATTGCTGCAATACAGACTTGCCACGACGGACGCATCTACAGTCTGCGGATCCACTGTAGTGACCAGTACCCCCATGTGCCGCCCGAGGTGCACTTCACGAGCCGCATCAACATGAGCTGCGTGGACCCCCAGTCGGGCCGCGTGGATCCGCGACGACTGGCAGCGCTGGGCAGTTGGCACCGCAATAATGGCATCGAGCACGTGCTCGTGGCTATCCGTGCCGAGATGGCTTCGCCTACCAACCGACGTCTGCCGCAGCCGCCTGAGGGTGCCAACTTTTAGAAGCGTGTCGCTTTTAGGGACGAGTTTTTTTTCTGCTGTTGAAGCCGAAAAGAGAGAGAAAAAATTTGGAAACGAAGGGTGCAATGCGCTCTCGAAGGCCGAGGAAGGACAGTCTCTCTTTTTTTACTTCAAGTAATGCCAAATGCATGATAGTACTGCATATTTAGGCATGCTGGCCGTGCGAATCTGGTGCGACAGAATCATTTTCTAAATTTCTGGTCTAGAATGCTGCTAAATATTTCTAACTTTGTGGGTAGCGGGATCTAAAGCGGATCCCTTTGGGTGTGGAGAATATCATCGGTGGGTCCTCTTTCTGAGGTTCTTCTTCGGAGAAATCTTCTTCTTCTTCTTCGTACACTTCTTGATGGGATTCCTGCGACTGTGGCTGAAGACGTCGCCTTAAAGTTTGTACTTTTACAAAGGGGTATCGGAGAATATGCAAGATGGTGGCAAATGCGCGTACAAGGTCGACACCCGATGCCAGAGTGAAGAGCGGCACGAGCAGATATCCTACAGCTTTCCATACAGGCGACGGGTGGCTGCCGAACGGGAGCAGGAGTAGCAAATGTAGAAGCAGCTCGCGACCAACGCCACATGCGCAAATGATTGCTCGATATCTGTAGTCCCAGTGTGCGAATTGCTTGAACAATGGATGCCAATCTCGTCGTTCTTCCAAGAAGCGCACGTGCACTGCAGCAGCGTTGATGCAGCTGACACTGAGATCAACAGTGAGCATATACTGGAAGGAAGAGCTTAACGCCGGGTACAGTCTTTGCAGCGACAAATACAGCACCAGCACTGCCACTCGATCCAGTACGACAGACGTGAAGCTTGCAATTGTGACCAATAATCCACTCTTGATGCACAGCATGAGTCTTCGTGCGATGACGTCGCAAGCTAGCATCATGAACAGCAGCGTTGTCACGTTGGAGCGCAATTGCGGACCTGAACCAGTGCTTGTTGCGGGTTGGAATATACACAGCATCACGTAGATTAATACTGCACGAAATGATTCCAACAGCGGGACCAACAAGACCGCCAGAAAGTGCTCAAACAGCGACTTGTCCGACACGACGCCCCAGTATCTCGAAAACACGTAGACCTCTCGTTGATTCGGCGGTGGCGAGGTGATTATCCCGCTCTCAGGAGTTGGTCGTGACGTGCGTGTCTCGAACTCTGGAGGAGACAGACATCCGACACAGAATCGTGTGTCAATCTCGCTGCGAAGAGTCCTCGAGTGTGCGGACTTGCAGTGCAATACGCGGAGCTCCTTCCGACCGTCTGTAGCCACTCGAATGGACGACACTTCAATAAATAGAGGGTCTAAAAGTAACACTTCGTTGTCCTGCGCCGCAGAGAAGAATGGCTCGTTACACAATGATCCGTCGGCTTTGGTCCAGAAGAGATAAGGCTGCAGAAGATTATCCACATAGAGCTTAAGACCACCCGGAGAACACCATATAGTCACCTCGTCGCCTGGTAATAGTGTATACTTAGCAGGGAAATTGAAGACGTCGCTGCTACCACTGCAATTCAAGCTGAAGCCCGTCAATTCGACGCACTCCTCTGATGGATTGGACACTACGACCCACTGCTTGGATGCGTCTGCGCGCGAGATGTAGAGCTGCTGCATGACGATCTTGTGACATATTTGCATACTTGCGCGCGCCACTTGCTGGTCCAGCGCACCCAGCGGCAAACGCCGCAGCAGCGGATAGCTCATTGCGATAAGGGAGCAATGATGAACCTTTCTGAAGTTGGACTTCCCGCCAAATGTCGATGGTGTGGTGGACGTCAATATCCTATTGAAGAGTATACATGTGTAGCTGATACCGGTACATGTATTTTGGGCTCATGTCAAAATCAAATGGGTACATTTTCTTTTTAGGCAAATGATCTACGCTTGTTGAGTGAGTTGGCGACCCTGTTTCCTAAATACCGGTATAGCCGGAATTGACAATGAACAAGTATTGTCAATTCCGGTTATATTTTCCAATACTATTAATACAGGTGCTTCCAGAAAGCGATCTTTTGTTATTCTGTTTCTTTGCAAAAGCGCTTCTTTCATTGTCTGTGTACTGTTTGAGACGAAGACGACACCGTTTTCTATGGCAAGTTATTTCTAAGGCTCTGAGTCAGAGCCTTCTGACAGATCTAACAGCTTGCACCGTGCAGATCGTACACCTTCGGCACAAAGTGTGGCTATTAGCCATTTTTCAACCCATAGTATTTCCAAAAAGCCCACCATTTCATTGTCCAGCGGACAGCAAAAGATGACAAATCAAAAGTATGACGATAAACAGGTTTTGATCTAAAGGCTGTGATTTGACTTCCACTACGTAATCGCTGCACCTATGCAGTGACTGGCGGCCACATTCATTTTCACGAGCTGGTTCATTACCAAAACGATGGAGTCTATCGACATGGAGGCCGGCACCGAAGGGATGCTCACGGACCTGGGCTTCATGTTTGACGCGTGTCTTGAGATGGTCACATGCCGATACGAGTACGGCGCTAATGCCGACGTGTCGGTGCTACTCACGTACGCCAAGGATGAGCCCGGGGCACTGCAAAGCGGCCACTACGTGTGGCCTGCTGCGCCCGCGCTGTGCGAATATCTGACCAGGCACCGCGACATTATTCCGAGCAGTAACGTGGTGGAGCTGGGTGCAGGCTGCGGGCTCACGGGTCTAGCTGTTGCCCAGCTTCGACCTGAAGCTACTGTGATCTTCACGGACCATGACCCGGGTGTGCTCAAGGTCATCGAACACAACGCCGGCCAGCAGGAGCGCACGCAGGCCACGTGCCTTACGCAAAGTCTGCGTTGGGGACCGGACGGCGCAAAGGAGATCGAGGCAATAGAGAAGCTGCAAGTAGGACCTGAAGGTAGCAATGGCGTCACGGGTCTGATTGTCGGCTCGGATGTCATCTATGCGCGTGAGGTGGTACCGTTGCTCTTCTGGACAGTGGACAGGTTACTGTCGCCTGGTGGCGTGTTCCTCATGTGCTCGAGCTTTGGCTACGACGAGGAGACAGAGAAGGAGATAGACGTGCAGAGCGCCAAGTGCGGACTTAAGAGGGAGATTATCCAGTGCTCGCTGAACGAAGGAGGCACCAGGATCCAGTGCTTCACACGGACAACTACCAGGTAGACTGTCGGGTGGTGTCTGCTAAATTGTCGACTGTCCTGTCCTGACCTGCTGCCGATGCTGTATATGACGCGCTGCCAGATAAAGAGACGGAAGCGGCTCGCTGCCGGCGCTAGATAAAGAGAGAGGATCGCATTGCCGGGAGGAATCACTCGGGACAGCCAGCGAACGGGTCGAAAAAAAGCACAAAAAACTAATGAAAAAACACGCTTCTATCAAAATTTCCACGTTATTCCGTGGCAAAAGCATAGAGCTTGTGCTGGACAATATAGTCGAGCACCGTTGGATCCAAGTGCCTTGCCAGCTCAGCGCGATCAGCGGTGGCTCTGACCATCGTGGACGACACGTCACTGAGTTCAGGTACGTTGATGTACGTCACTCGATCCTCAGTATCGTGCTGATCCCTCCAAGGCGAATCAGTCCCTTTACGGTCCACCACCAACAGCTTGACCAATTGCATGAGCTCATTGCCGCGCTTCCACTTACCAGCCAATAGATCTGCGTATGTGTCGCCACCTAGCAGCAACGTGAAGTTCGTGTCCTCGTGTTTGTCCAATAGATAATCCAGCAGGTCGATACTGCCAAGTCGGAGGTCCTCTGGATTTCCTCTTTTGGCAGCCATGAACTCGAACATTTCGCGCTCCTCCTCCACCACTTTGAGCTGAGTGCCGTCGTCGCTGTCATTTTTCAGCGCCTCCAACGCTAACCGACACATCTCCACGCGATGCTCGAACGGCGCGAGCTGTCTCTTGCTTGAATAAATGTGTTGGTACACAGGAAGCAGCCAGATCTCGTCGTACATGGACTGACAGTGCTTCACTACACCCATGTGGCCTTTGGGCCCCGTCGGCGGGTTAGCCGACAGCCCAAACAGCAGCACCTCACGCGTCATATTGCTCAGTCCTCGTACATGTAATGGTCGCATCATAGTGGCCATTCATTGGATGAAACAATAAATTTAGGGATAACTACTTCATCAAAATGAAGGTTGTGATGCAGCGAGTAACCAGCGCCTCTGTGCGTGTGAAAGGCAACGTCGTAGGCCAAATCGGCAAAGGTCTGCTTTGCTTTGTAGGTATCGGACACGATGACACTGAGGACGACGCCGAGTGGTGCTGCCGCCGACTCCTAGTAATGAAATAAATAATATGAATTTGGAATTTTCCAAGATCAGCTAATACAGACTCACTCCTTGCTGTTAGAACGCTCGTCTGTGGCCTGATGAGGCTGAGCGTGCATGGAGGAAGTCGCTGAAGGACAACGACTATGAGGTGCTGGTGGTGAGCCAGTTCACACTGCACGGCCAGTTCGCCGGCAACAAACCCGACTTCCATCTCTCCAGTACGTTGACAACAGTAGGAGTTGTGGTAAATGCTTGTTCGGTGTTAACGTTTGGGAATGGCTACCACTGTTGCGACTTTTGTAGTGGCACCGAAGCCGGCAAAGGTTTTTTACGACGCTTTCTGTGATCGTGTGCGCCGTGACTACGTCGCTGACAAAGTGGCGGAGGGCGAATTTGGCGCTTACATGGAAGTGTCTATTGTACGATTCTTACTGTTGGCTGGTTAAAGTGAAGTTCTGAGTATTAACGTTGGGGGCTGGATGATTCCAGGTGAACGACGGACCAGTGACGATGCAGATCAACTCGAAGGACAGGAAGCTCGCTAAGAAATAGAGGGGTTGGCAGCCAGTGCACATATATAGACAATGCCGATGCCATGACAAGCTGATTTGCTTCCTCTATATTTGTACAGTATTGATGTCGGTACGCACTACTTACCTTTCCTAATCCTACGCTCAGCCACATCCGACACCTCTGGGGTACTCTAAAGTGTTGTTGGGCACGGAGACGGCCACAACGGGGCCTATCTATCGCTCACTGGCGGATGCTCGAGATCCAGTTCTTCAAGATCCTGCAAACCCCGACGACCCGTTCGTGGGACTCACTCGACCAGAAGGTCCAAGCTTGTACCACAACTTCATTCGCACTGCACAGACAAACGGATCTCTTCCATGTATGGGTGTCCAACCCCTTGTTGATGGCGCTGTACAGCCTTTCACGTGGCTAACGTACGAACAAGTGAGCAATCGGATCACAAATATCGGCGCTGGAATGATGCACTTGGACTTGTTGCCTCGAATTGGTGGGGAGAATGGAGACCGGATGCTTGCGATATACATGAAGAACTCTATCGACTGGGTGCTAGTCGAACATGCAGCATACGCATACAACGCCATCGTCGTAGCTCTCTACGACTCCCTTGGACCCGACTCGACCCAGTTCATCCTCAATCAGACAGAGATTGCGACAATCGTCTGTACTGCCGCTGAGTTGCCCAAACTTACACAAGTTTGCTCCAGGTGCCCGAACCTCAAAAACGTTGTCATATCTGGTGGATGCATTGGAGACGCACAGTTTGAAGTCGAGTGTAAGGTCCGTGAAGCTGGTTTAAACGTATTGCACTTAGAAGTAGTTGAGACAGAGGGACAAAAGCATCCCGTCACTACGGAACCCCCGAATGGCGATGATGTGGCCACCATCATGTACACTAGTGGCACCACAGGAGACCCGAAAGGTGCCATGATGACACACAAAGCCATCCTCTGCGGCTGTAAAGCTGTTAAAGATTTCGTGACTGCAGGTGGACATGCGTTCAACACGGAGAGTGTGTATTTATCCTATCTTCCTCTGGCTCATATTCTTGAACGCACAGCTCTGGTACATTCTTTCAGTGTGGGGAGTCGAGTGGGGTTCTCGCAGAATAACCCACTCAAGCTGGTGGACGACATCAGAGCTCTACGTCCAACTGTCTTCATCACGGTCCCTCGGTTACTTAACCGGATCTACGACTCCATCACTGCTAAAATGTTAAACGGGAAAAAATCCCTCGCCTACTTGTTCACTACGGGAGTGCGGACAAAGTTGCGTCGTCTACGACGGTACGGCATCACGACTCACGTGTTCTGGGACCGCTTGCTCTTCCGGAAGATCAGAGCTGGCCTTGGACTCGATCGATGTGAGTTTATCATCTCTGGATCAGCCCCGCTAGCCCCAGAAGTGCTAGATTTCTGTCGAATTGCTCTCTTGGCTTCTGTCGTGGAAGGTTACGGCCAGACAGAGACGTGTGGCGGTGTTACTGCCACACCGTTTGAGGATTTATCGACCGGCTTCGTTGGTACACCAAACACTGCCGCGGAGATTCGTTTGGAATCTGTGCCAGATTTGGGCTATCTAGTGACGGATAGAACTCACGGAGAAGGGGCTTCCGCGGTTCCTTGCATGGGCCGAGGAGAGATTTGTGTGCGGGGGCCTCTATTATTTATGGGATACTACAAACAACCAGACAAGACGGCGGAAGCAATGGATGCTGACGGGTGGCTACACACGGGTGATATCGGATTATGGTCACCGCTTGGCCAATTACGCATTATCGACCGGAAGAAGAATATTTTCAAGCTCTCACAGGGTGAATACGTGGCTCCAGAGAAGATCGAAAACGTCCTGGCCACGTGTCCGAGCATCGCACAAGTCTTTGTGGCGGGTGACAGCCTCCACTCGCACGTCGTTGGTATTATTGTGCCGGACGAGCCAGCGATTCGTTTGGCCGCGAAGTTGAATGGCCTGATGAATGCCACCTTTCGTGAACTCTGCGATCACGACGTGGTGAGGAGTACCGTAAAGAAAGAGATCGAAGAAGCCTCCAAGCGCGCGAAACTTGCTGGCTTCGAGCGCGTGCGTGAGATCTACCTGCACCACGATCTCTTTTCAGTCGACAATGAACTGTTGACTCCTACGTTCAAGCTTCGTCGAGCAGACGCCCAGAAGTACTTCAAGAACGAAATCGACCACATGTACGTGCTCACAGGCGACAGCGTGGTCAAGACGGCGATCCCTGATTTAAACTAGCCGCGACAATCACGTTGACTCTTTTCCAGTCTATTATGCATCTTGCCTTCCTGTAACCTACAAGTACAGTAGAGCCCCGCTTATTGAACGCTTCTGCTCTACTTGTCCGAGCGACGGCCGAGGCGTTTTAACCTTCTACGGTAGTGCGAGCACGGTCGCTTGCCATGGTTTGCCTGAACAGCGATAGTTAAGTCATCTTTGCTGTGGGATAACCCTTTGTCTACGGACGCACCTTCCTGGGTCGACGAGCGTTGCGGTTCAGCAGCTGCAGCGCTACAGGCCCTTCTGCGCGGCGCATACGCTCGAGTGCAAACTCGAGATTGTCCCTCATGTTCATCATGTACTGCGGCGCCGCGGGTTTGACGACATGGACTTCTGCTGCATATGAATGTCAGAAATTATTACGGTCGGAAAAGTACTTTAACGCCTCGTACGTGCTGGGAACAGATCCCAAACCTTCGTGCGCGATGAAAAGCTGCGGCCCACATTGGGACTGCCAGTTGCCACGCGCTTGAGGATCACAGACATCATGGTGCTACCGTCTCAACTGCTGGACGGAAGGCTAGCAACTGAAGACTTCAGATCGAACAATAAACATCATCACCAAGCAGAAACCGTCTGCGATACTATTGGTTGAAACATGAGCGCGGTTTTATTGGATAATAATTGTTTTTTGTTTCTTACACGAAATTGGGTTTTTCAAACCCGGTGTTCAGTATGGCCGAGACCGGCGGCATCTTGGCGGGCTTCCTACCAGCGCGTACGTCATTTACGAGGGCGTCTTATCATTCGCTGTCGTAAAAACTAAAGAACACTTTTTTTATGACTAACGGTGGCTCTTATTGCCTAAGTGACCGAGCAGATCTCCGAAAGCGTCGTGGATGTTACCGGGGAAGTGGAAAATGCCCTCCATAAGGTGAAAACTTCCTCTTCTTGCGGTATCATGTAGCCAATTAAATCTGAAATGATGTCACTTAAATATCATGCAGAGACTGGATTCTACAGGTAGTAAGAAGCAACAAGCAAGACAGCTGAATGCCGTCGCAAAGGTGGGAACTCGGGCTCAATCGGGCGATGGTGCTACGAGTCCTTAATTCTCATGAAAACTTCGCTATGCATTGCTAACACAGGGATCTGGGAAGTACATGTCCAAAGTACATCGCGCGTTTGAGAAGAATTTCGACAAGTTCGAGCTTTATGTACGACGCAACATCGTGTCGGTACCTGACGCTCTGGCCGATGAGGTGGCTCAGATTCGAGCTGAGAAGCAGAAGACACACGGGGATAAAGTCAATGTAGCTGCACAAGAAGCAGAAGATATGGCGTTATTGACAAGGGAAGAGAGGGAGGAACGAACAGTGGACAATCAGTTGGAAGCGTTGCGTCTAAAACTGCGGGAGTTGACAGCATCAAACCAGCAATTAGAGATGGAAAAGAAGGCGCTGGATCTACGCGCACAACGTTTCCAAGGTCTCGTATCACAGTTAGCTTTTCTGGACGACGTCCCAGAGCGAACAATTTCTCCATTGAAGCGCACAGCGGAACACATTTCCGCTCTCCAGGACGCATTTTTGAGGATGGATAGTATTCAGGCAGCACTAGAAGAGGACTCGCGACAGTTTAAAAAATCGAAAGTGGCTACTCGCGGCAGCTTCCGGAAACTACGCAAGCAGTTTACAGCAAGAACAGCCGAGATGACGTACAGAACGACCGAAGATCTGGAAGAGCTGCACTCCAAACTGCCGACCTCGTAACCCCAATAGTGGAAGGCTCTTGCATCCGAGTCTGTCCCTGTCTGTATGCACAAAAAGCGATGTTCTTTTACTCTAAACTGTGTAAATGTCTGCTTGTCTTCTTGGTTGTGTCCGTACACATTCATATGTATACATTCATCAATCCACCCTATTGTTCAATTTTGTCGGGGTTTTATTGTCTTCCTTTGCAATTTCTCTCCAGCGTAAATAGCAGGTCTCCAGTCGGCCATTCGAGCAGAAAAAAAAGAGCTGCGTCGTTTTCGCTATTAAGATGAAGGAACCTGGTCTGCTGTCTGTAAGGAGAATCTACTCCTCGTCCACGTCGTGCAGGTCGTCCATAACGTCGCCGACCTCCTCTTCACTCTCTTCCTCCTCGCCGTCAATCTCCACGGGCATTGGCATAGCGCCGATCTCGGAGCGCTCGTACTTAATCTTGCCATCCACCAGCACGTAGTTGCCATGGTCTGCCGACTCCGAGTGGTCATCGTGGTGGCCGTGGCCGTGGTCCCACGGGTGCTCAAAGCCCTGAATTGCATTGATAGCAGCCAGTTAGGATCGATAGAAAATAACGGAAAATCCTAGAGTGTAAGACGTACCAGCAAAGCGAGACCGTCTTGTTTTGCGCGCCAGAAGACCCAGAGCCAGAGCATCGTGCCGTAAGCCAGCGCCAGATTCTTGTGCACGGGGCTCACGTGGAAGTGCATTCCGTGTGGATAACTGTGGCCGTGTTCATGCGCCGAGGACATGGCGCGGCGGCCCGAGGCGGCGGCCATGCGGCGAGCGAGGAACCCTGCAACACGCATCTTCGTAGATTTATTGCGTTCCGCCTCCGCAATTTTTCCGTCAAAAACGAGCGGCGGAGAAGAGATACTCATGATTGGAAGAAACAAAATGATTTTTGGCGAATGGATGACAATTATTTTAACGAAAATCGCTTTACGTGCTAAATTTTGCACGTTGCTGCTGCAACTGGTCAAAGATGTGTACCTTACTTTTTCCGTTACATTTAAGACTATTTTAGGATTTTCAAATCCTGCAGGAAATAGCATATTTGCAAGATAAAAATGGGTTGATTGCATTAAATATTAAGGCAGCTTGGTCGCACTTTTGTATGAAGCGTGTGGCCTCTTGTTGGTCCCAGGAAAAAGCCAAGTATGGCGGAGCTATTAATGATCAGGGCTCAGAGTGAGAGACTGGGGGCCTTCAGAAAATGACGCAAAGCACAATTCAATAGGCATTTGCGTGCAGAAATGCGAAAGCCAACAAGTGCATTTGTGACGATATTTGCGATTCGAATCTCTAAAAGAAAATCACACAAATTTGCTAGGCTCGAACCTCGCCGATGGCAGTGAATACTGCGTTTGCGACAAAATCAGCTACGCACCAGCGCCGCTGTAGGAAGGTTTTGTTGCTGCACCTTCTTAGAAGTAGCGTTAAGGAGCGGTGTAGCAGAAGATCTACGAAGAAGGGCTTTGTGGCAGCTTTGTAGCGGTGGTGTCGCTACCACCTGCTTTGTTCGAGGTTCTTCTAGCCAAGTTTTCCAAGAGCTACACGGTTTAGTGGCGTCCATGTCAGCGCGGCCGCCCTCCTAAACTACGCTTTCTACAAACTTAAGCATGTACAGCGTCTCAGGCGTGGTCCACCCCCTTCTCGGACCATTGCAATGTTTATTGTTGTGGTGTTATTACAGCTGTACAACTATGTCGGCGCAGCGCGCGCTCTGATGTTCATTTATATTTGGTTTGACGTCGTCTTTTGATTTTGTGATGTCGCAATTTGCAGAGACTCCAAAACGGTCTCTTCAAAATGCGAGCGATTTAGTGCGACCTACCCCCATAGTTTGCTACAGGATTTGTGCGAGCGACATTTAGGATCTGCTATATTTTCTGAAGGCCCCCATTGGCGACAAGGAGTAAAAATGCGATCAAGCCTAAAGTCCGCCGCCATGTCGCTCGTAAGGGGGGGGGGGGGGGGGCGTGGCCTGATCATATCAACAAAGCCATCACTAATCCAGACGATGGGCATCGTTTTAAGCACATTTAAATTCTACTTTACGTAGCTAGTTATATACCGAATTAGTGCGCATTAAGCACTGACTATCCCCACACGGCGCTTGTTTACACTTACTTGTCGTTGTTTTTTAGAATTAGCTTCATCTTACTATGTTTTCGATCCAGGGAATTTTTTTTGTATTTTTGAGCAGATAGCTTCTAAAGAGAGAAAATGCGAATCTTCAACGTATGATTAATGCTTTTTATACAGCTATTCACCAACAACATCGTGTATGCTAGTAGTATATGCACTGCAAATCGACCACTTATCGTGATGTTAGTGCTGTTCGATGTTACAACTGAATAATCGTTCCTTTATTTCGAAGATGTACATGTGTACATATTTGTTTTAAGACAGTTGACGAGTATCGAACATGGATTTCCAGGCATATACTGCTGTCAGCACTGTGTTTGAAACATATTTGCTAATAAATGCTCTTTAATTTCGAATCTAGATCAATCATAAATCGCTGTCAGCAATGTAATTGGAATCTATTTGCTAATGTATGTTCTTTTAATACCAAGTTCAATCGCCTCTTAATCAGGTTCTAGACCTTCTGGTGATATCATATCGACCTCTTTAAATGCCTTTCTCATGTATCTGTACCGACAAAAGCCTAGTTCTTCTGCGCTCATTTGTGCCATTGCAAGGTCCACCACGAAGCGTCGCACAAACTCTATTACCAGTACCCCACAGTTATGCGCATCGACTTGCTGAGCATATTTGCAGTGCATTTCTTCCATGTCCGCGTATCTACCTCGAAGTAAAGAAGAATAGCTCTCTACGCACACCTTGTTAAGGAATGCATATCCTTGTCGCTTCTGCTGATGATCAAACAATATCCTCTTCTCTTTTTTTTCACGTCGAAACCAAACGCACACCAGTGGTTAGTATTGTAGCTCACAACTCTCACCACCTTTTCAACTCCATCTTGAAATAACTGTATATCTTCCAATTGTTGAAGGCGAAATTTCATTTCTACACCGTACATTAACGGGTCCACGCATTCAGTTCGTTCACCATTATGGGATATCGCCATGAGGCGGGGCTGCCGTAGCTTTGGCGTCAGAGGAAGACGTTCGACTCAAAGAGTCATTAATACTAAGTTCCTTATATGAAGGACACTCACAGACCACGACCAAGGCTCAAAGTTAATACCGTAACTTTATGCTTCAAAACCAGAAAGTTTTATTTACTATTATTGTCCTAGGTGTAAATGTATCTGTTTGACTATCTAGCATAGCTAAACCTAATCAAATGCATGACCTGTGGCTTTCAGCCAACGCACTGAGAGGCCTTGCTAACTCTTTCACTACCATCTTCGTATAGACATCAAGGTGTCCGTAAAACAGAAATAAAAAGACTCTGATTGGATGAAAAGGTCACTATTTATGGTATGTACATCATAATGTCTGTAAAAGAGGCGGGAAGATCTCCACACACAAAACCCACAAAAGTGTTTGTACACAAATGTCGGTTTTTACGATTCTCGAGCACAGGCACTGTCATCCCTCATCCAATTTTAAACTATTGTGTCCGCTTCGGGTCTTCGTACTGGTAGATTTATTGTGAGGCCGAGTCTCAGGGCGCCGTGAAGCTCACGATGGCTATCATTAGCATATCGCGGGTTGCTATGATTGATCAAGCTTCGCTCGTTCACAGCTGGATTAGACTAATTCGGAGATGGGGCGTGTTGTGTACTTAGCACGTTGAATTCGGGGTGAGGATGCGGCTGCTTGTTATGTCGCCAACAGCAGACGTCATATTGCGCTTTCTCTTGTTTGCACGTGCCTTGCGTTGATTAGTGGTCAGCTGCTCTGCTATACGCCGCTTGAACTCTCGTAATACAATGTGGTTGGTAGGATGAATCTCTTTCATCAGTGCAAAGGCGTTGATATTGCAGATATCGAGGGCCCAGGTGAAGATACTCGTTGATAATCCTTCTCCTTTCTCCTGGTGGGATTTGTACTCCTGAGTTGACCAGCGGGATCCTCCCCGTTCATCGCTAGGTTATATGCCGCGACCCAGGCTGGAGCCATGAATGTTTTACGGTGAAGCGTTTCGTTTCCTGTCCAGCGTGAAATGGGATACAATCCGTGAACACACGCGATGACCCGTGGATCGTCCATCGTTATGACGTGGTGCTGAGGTCGTTCGTGTAGAATAGAGCCGGGCTTTTATCCCTGAATACAATGTATCCGGCATTGGGAGAAAATACAATATTGGGTAGAGGAATCAGCGTCCGACGAGCTCTTGGTGTGGCCCGTTGCTTCTTGGCATGGGCAGCACGTCTCTCTTCCCAACCTGCTTCATGCTCACGTACTGCGATTAGCTCTCACGATCCCCGAGGAGCTTCCTCCGCGCGTGCCATCGTTGCCGATACCGCTTCCTTGCTCAAAGTGTCGACGTGGGTTGCTCGAACAGCTCCGATGAGCCGTGTCTCGCCATGTGTAGAAATTGTCAGTGACCATCAGCCTACTGCCGCTTGGTGAGCGTACTAATGCTTGATGGCCTAGCAGGGCAACCCACAGGGCCGAGGCCGTTGCCGCTCCGACGGTGATGGCATCATTACCCACTGTTTTCGCCTGTGAAGTGGCAAGACCTAGTGTAGCGACCTGATGGAGTGTCCCGTGTACGATTACTAGGGTTGTCCCAAATTGAATGTACGTAGAGTGATTTCCACCCTACCATGGCGTAGAATCTAACCGCATATCTGTCTGGCTTTGAAGGAATAAATGATTTCGCCCGACTTCTTGCCTTAGTACGAACACTGTTCTCATCAAGCCTATTTGCTCCGAATGGAAATGCAATCTCAGCAAACTTTTTCTGGATGTGCTCCATAAGATTCCGACTGTGCCACAATGGATCATCACCATTGCCAGACCTAACTTCGCGAGGGTGAATCTTGAGCCACTCCAAATCGTTTGGAAGCGAGCTGGGCTTATGATATCTGAAAAGTCCTGCTGACCGAGAAATCGCTTACCAGACCAAAGTCAGCAATGATGTTCAGTGGACAGACGCTCATAGCTAACCCCAACCCAATATATGCGTCAAACCCGCTCTGTGTTGGCGGGGCTAGCCCTCGCCGCTCCAACGCTCGTTTGTCCACAGTCGAACTGAGCTCTTGAATGTCTCGGTCATGAACAGTGGAAACAGACCCAATTCTCGATGCTTTCGATATGCGTTCAGGATATTCGGCTCTTCGTAAGATGAAGGCTACTTGTCGATGATAGTGAATCGATGTATCGGTTTGCCACAGCGTCACCGCGACGGCGACTTGTTGGCGAAAGACTTGGTCTAAAAACAACAGAGCTGTACCTTCATGTCCGGCACCGCCGCTAGATGAGCCATCTTGCTAAACCGGTCTACAAAGACCACAATAGCCGTGTTTCTCGCCTTATCCTCGGGAAGGACAAACCCAAAGTCCATACTCATGGACTGCCAGCATCCCTTTGGGACAGGTAAACTTGCCAGCGGCGCTGCCGTGCTCGGCGCGGACTTCGTCTGTTGACACGTCTCACACGTGCGCACATAGGTGCCGACCACTTATACATCTTGGGCCATCAGTACATCGAGCTCACCGAGCCATAGGTCTTCTCCCGACCTAAGTGCCCTCCCACGGGCGTATCATAAGCCTCATAGAGGATTCGATACTTCAGAACCTCATCATGAGGACCGACTACACGATGGTTGCCCTCAGAGTCGGAGCTGTAGTACAGCAGGCCGCCATCGAGCGAGTATCGATACAGCCTCGCGCGTAAGCGCCCAGACAATTCCTTGTCAGAGTCTTTAAATTCAGCGTTCCCAAGAGCTAGTAGCAGCGTTACGCACATGTCGTCCTGTTCATACGCTCCGCGTATCAGGTCAGACACTGACGACATCACTGTCGCGATATGGGCTAAATCGTAGTCCGGCCTGCGCGAGAGCGCATCGGCCACTACATTAAGCCGCCCCGGCTTGTACTTCACCTCGCAGTTGTACTCGGCAAAGAAGAAAATCCATCTTGCCATTCTCTGAGAG
This sequence comes from Phytophthora betacei, assembly GCA_011320135.1. NCBI lineage: Eukaryota > Oomycota > Peronosporomycetes > Peronosporales > Peronosporaceae > Phytophthora > Phytophthora betacei. Next base: position 272,568 of record JAANHX010000488.1, read on the forward strand.
AGATGAGGCGACTGTTTCGCACTGCGTATCGACGCATGATCAGTAATGATCACAAAAGGCTTAGATCCTAGCAGGTGTACCATGAACTCGACTAGATCATACTTCATTGCAAATAGCTCTTTGTCATGAGCTGGATAGTTATTCTCTGCAGCTTTGAGCTGACGAGACTCAAACGCAATAACGCGTTCACGCCCTTCGACGTCTGCTTGTAGTAAAGCACAACCGATTGCAAAATCGAAGGCGTCACAGACGTCGCTAAACGGACGATCCGGATCCGGTAGCGCAAGGACCGGAGCCTGGAGAAGGCTCTCCTTCACAGCCTCAAAGGCTGTGTCGTGTTCGACGTTCCAGAACCATGGTGCATCCTTCGTAAGGAAATCTGAAAATGGCCGAGCCATCTCCGCGTAATACGTGCTGTACTTGTGCAAGTAATCGGCTAACCTAGCCACTTGCGTAAGGCTTTTTGGTTCTTGGGAACCGGTCAGATCACGATGGCCTTGATTTTGACAGGGTCTGCCCGTTAGCCACCCTTTTCAATAAAGCACCCGAGGAAAGGTATCTCCTCCGCGCCAAAGACGCACTTGTCCAAGTTGGCATACAACTTATTAGTGCGCATGCACTCGAGCACCGCTCGCAAGTGGTCAATGTGGTTATCCACGTCTAACTTTCCGTGCTCAGCACGGCTATGGACGAATATATCGTCAAAGTACGTTTGAGCGTACGCCCGGTGGGGCCTAAACAACTGCGTCACAAAAACGATTGAACGTTGCTGGTGCGTTCGACAGCCCCTGGGGCATCACCAGCCACTCCCAGAGCATACCGCTCGGAGTACTCACCGCTGTCAGCGGAATGTCGCTCGCTCTCATGAGCAATTGGTAGTAGCCATCGACCAAGTCGAGCGCGCTGTACAACGTACAGCCTACCATGTTGTTCTGCAGAACATCCTTGCGAGGAATCGGCGTTTGCGCCGGGATAGTGGCCGCATTTAGCTTGTTAAAAGCATGAACAATGCGCCACTTGCCGTTCGGCTTTCTGACACAGAACGTGGGTGTTGAGTGCGGAGACTTACTCTCACTCACCATCCCTGCCTCGTGCTTAGCACGGAAGAATGCGTCAATGACGTCACACTGCTCTCTCGGCAAAGACCATTGCCTTGTCACGCAGTATTTGGTTTCAGGAAATAGGTCAATCTCATGACACAAACCTCGATCCGGAGGCAAGCCTATCGGTTGGTCTCATGAGACAACGTTTCCATACTTCTTCACCACAGTGTAGAAGGGATCCAAAAGATCTTTTAGGATCGCAGATCTACTTCTAGCGCTCAGCGCCTTCTTGGTGTCATTTAGTGACCGCGTCGTCCACGACGGATGAGGAGTTTAAATCCTCCTCAGGCCTCCGCAGGACCACCTCGGCTAGCTCGCCTGCCTTCAAGGCTTCGCCAAACTCGGCAACGGACATCTCGTCCAGCTCAAGCAGAGCATCCACAGCGGGCAGAGTGTCAAGGCTGGTGTGGACTTCGACCTCCCCCGTCACTCCATTGACGAGTGTGTACAGCTGTTCACAGCAATCATGTAAAGCCTCACCGCTTGTCACGTTGGACACCTCGTTCGACGTCAAAGACGCCCTACGGCTTCTTCTCCTCTTCCTCCGCGATCGAGCTCGGCCGGATGAGAGCGGTGTGGCGACATCTCTATCTCCACCACCAGGTGCAGCAGCACTATCACTCCTCGAAGAGAAGACAGTGTCTCGCAAGACACTCGTCTGAGAGCCAAGAGGTCATTGACCCTCACACGATGAGCTAGGTGCCACTTCTCCTGCATCTCCTGGGCCGCGTCCACGATGACTCGACTCGCAGTCGACCGCGGCCCTCGGGCCACGCAGCGGTATGTCATTGACCAGATCCGTACCACTCAGTGGAGTACGCGCCACTCCGCGTTTGTCCTCACCAGGACCCAGCAGTTGGTCATTGAATCGACCTGCACCGCTCAGCGGATAACGCACCACGTACGCCCTCAGGCAAACAGCAACATCGCTGCTAACAGTTTCTGACATACCAATGTCCAGCACTTCGGCTGCCTCAGCCTCGTGACGCCAAAAGCGCTTCTGCTTCCTACCAGTGGTGGGTTCATGACTCACCAAAGCTCCACTGTGACGCACCCAGCGTTTTCGACTTTCAGTCGATCCATGGTTCATGGCGATCCAGCCATGCCATGCCATGGATGAGGTCATACCTCGTATCCAGGTCTGGGACCAAAACGCGTTTCAGGCTATCGAAATTCTCGAACTTCACACCAAGGTCGACAGCGACCTTCGCTACAGTTACCAGTGTCCCCATCGCGAGACGGACAGAGATCGTATCTCTCGTTGACACTTCCGGTGCCTCAGTATACAGCTGACCCCCTTCCAGGGTGGAGCGACGGGCGTAGTTGCCCGAGGCTCCCGAGTCAATCAAGACTCTTCATGGCTTTGCGAGGCCCTTCACGTTCGCTTGAACGATCAGTAAGCCCGGCTAGCACTCACTCTTCTTGTAAAAAGCTCATCTCTCTTCAGGGCTGAGCCCTGTTGCCCTCTACCTCCTCGAGGCACAAGTGAACTCAGTTCTTCCCCAGTAGGCGCGGGCGGCCTACTGGGGGTTGCCGTTCCCCGCAATGACCCGGAGGGTTGGCTCGCCGGAGCCTCGCGCTTCTTGCGCAGAGGGCAATAGGCCGTCAAGTGCTTAGTGCTACTGCACACAACGCATCGGCGGATTCCGGCGCGCTGCTCCGAAGCAAGAAGCTCCGCTTCTTCGTCTACAGCATAGATGAGGGCCATCGACTCCGGACCGCTCGAAGAGCTCGCGCTACCAGCGATCTAATCAGGTCGAACCCAGCTCGGCATTCAATGCTAGATCCATCGCCTCTTCGAAAGCGTTAGGGTGTACACGGTATACTTCCGTTCGAGCTTGTCTCACACGAAGTCCCTCCATGAACACGGTCACGCTGATTAATTCCGGAAGAGGGTCCGCCGCCATTTTCGGTGATGAGAGTTATCAACTCTTGGACATAGTCCAGTAACTTCTTCTTACCCTGCCTGGAAGCAAGATACTACGACCGGATACGGTACGCCTGATTAGGCAGCGCGAACACGCGCGAAAGCTGTTGCTTAAGCTGACCCAAGTGGGAAATGCAGCGTCAACAAACGTACCGCGCGTTAGTGCCCATTTGCGGGCGCGACCTACAAGCCTGGAGATAGCCACGCCACGCGCTCATGCTCAGACTGGAGCAGGCCGGTTCCATGGTTATCTCGACTTCACGGGCCCAGAGAAGAAGATTCTCTCCATCCTTCCCTACGAAGGTTTTCAAACTCACCATGAGCAACAGTCTCATAGAATCTTCACGCGGCATCGACGCCGCCGCCGTTGTGGCGCTCATCTTCTCTTGGATGTGGCCCAAGAGCGCGTTCTCGTAGCGTGTGAACGACCCCAGCCTAGCGGTGACCTCCTCTGGACCTTGCGACGCTAGATGGGACACACCCTCGGGTCAAACAAGAACATAAGCTTGGGAGCGCGTCCTGCTGCGCCGGGGGCAAATTCGCGCACACGAGGTGCTCCATCCTCCCAGAGGATATAGTCAGCAGAAAAAGGAGCGGGATTGACTACAAGTGCTACCAAGTGCAGCGGGGCCGCCGAAGCTTTAGCATCAGCGGAAGACGTTCGACTCAAAACGTCGGCTGCCGCACTCTTTTTAGCCGCAGCATCAGCTAGTCTAGCCTCTTTTGCGAGTGTGCGAGAGCTCTTCTTCCAGTTTTTGTTTAGGTAGGCTTGGCGACGGTAGCTGTCTTCTTTGGTATTGTTTTCTATTTCACCAGCGTCTTAGCGCTCTTTGGTGCTGTTATCATACAAGCGTCATTAGTTAGAGTACACTTGGGAACATGATGTATGTCAAACATGCTGTACCTGTTCGAGCTGCATCGCTGCACTCGGCTTCCTCGCTCGCAGCATCTGACGCACCCAAGTCCCATTCGGCTTCCGCAAACTCGGCGTCGTCGTCGTCTCGTCGAAGTCTTTCTCACCGTCCGGTTCCCACCGTCTTCTTCCTCTTCTCGACCTTCTTCTTCCCTGATCCAACCACTGTTTTCGCAGCAACAGTCTTCCGCCTTTGAGACGCCAAACGCTTGTTGGCGAGCAAGTATGCAGCATCCTTCCCCATAGGAGGCCTTCGCTCAGATTGGGTTTGATGGTGCACGTGGCGCACCGACGAGAAGTCCGAATCCATTGACATGTCGCCGTTTAAAAACGCTTGGTTCTCTCTCGTTATGCGCAGGCGGTCTTCGCTGCTAATACAGCTCCGGCGCGCCACAAAGGCTTGCCTTTCTGCGCGCCTTTCACGCCTACCCACCATTCGCTTCTCATAGACTCGGAAAATTCTGAACTGAAGAAGAGCTTTTCTCTGCCACACAAATCAGGCCATCGAGGCACAACTTTGATGAGTGGATTCATTGTTCACTTTATTCATTAAAAACTCTTTCTATTTAGGGTAGCAAACCAACCCGTGTGCATCGATCTTTATATGGGGGATTTATTTATACTTAGTTTCAGTATATTTTGGCCATTTTCCGAGCCAATCCCTGTCTGAACATGTTGTACCTACAGCATTAATTCATGTTGTTTTATACAACCTTGGTCTTTGGTAGGTTAAAGGAGCTCCGAGACGATCAGCTGATGTCCTGCACCCTGGACCAGCGCGATCTTCGTGTTCGATTTGCCCACTTGGTCAGCAAGTGCATGCTCTCAAGGGACATTCTGATGCGCGCAGCTTCTAGTGCTCACGATGAGCGCGGGAAGGGAGTGTCGGCAACGTCTGTACCTCGTTCGGGCAAGAAGTCCCGGCCTAACTACGACGCTGCCGCCGCTTCTGTTCCCATTTTGCGACAGCCTTCGGGTTGTCAACCCGGAACCATTCAATCGGCTCCCATGGGTTTCTTCGTCCATTTTGACGAGGCCTTCAGCATGACCTGACGTGTTGAGGGTCTGCAACCCTAATTCAGGCCCGAGATCTCCTCTTCCAGCTGGTCCAGGTGGCCCGCAAGTCGAGCGAGCACACCCTGATTCCCGGTCTGGGTGGCAGCATCACCGCCAGCCCGAAGACCAAGAGCAATCTCAAGCACAAAGACCCGCTGACGTAGACGGTACACTTCGGGTACCCGGAGGTGGTGCGACTGGACGAGAAGGACGGCACCGAGGAGCCTCGTAGACTTGGCTGTCCACCCACAGCGTCTGGGCCCGCATTTGACGCACTCCACGTACGCGTATGGTGCGTACCCAACGTACTCGGCGTATTCCTTTGAGGTCGGGGCCCCTCCGGCATGCATTATCGATTGCAGCCTTGCTGACCAGTGCAAGCCTTGGTCGCATGCTCCTGCGCCCCCGTCGACGTCTGAGGTCACTCCTCGCTTCGAGGAACGGGGACAAGGTGGGTCTGCGAGTCAGATACCCCCTGCTGATCGTGGTACCGCCGAAGACGTCCAACGTAGAACGTCGGGTGCGTCGTCATCGGCTTTGGTAGACCGATGGTGTACACCGCACCGTGTCTGGGCAGGACCTCGAACGGTCCGTGCTTCAACTTGTTACTGCCGACAGACTGATAGTGACTAGCGGTAGGTTTCTAATGCTCAGTAACACTAATTTGCCCACTTTGAACATAATTAAGTTTACTCATAGAAAAGTAAAATACCACTTTATCTCAAAGAAGGTGGTCATGTTTGACCAGACAACATTTGGTTAATGAAACCAAGTTATATACCACATGGCTCATATATTTATACTGATATACACATCTAACTGATGTATGTCGTAGAATATTGCGCTGCGATATAGTGTACAGCTAGCGCCGGTCATCCTGCCGTGGTAAGCAGGCTATGGTACAAACGTTATGCGGACCAAACAACGTAGCATAGCCATTGACTTGTGTTGAGGGGGGGGGGGGGGGGGGGGGGGGGGGGGCTGCCTATTGAAGTTCGAGCCGTAAGAAATAGGGCCGGACTCGTAAGCTTGACCAATAAAAAAACTCACCGTCGATTTCGCTCACAGAAGCACAAATATTAGCCAATGAGTAAAATGTTAGATTTGGACCGTGCGGCTGGAGCAGCTGCGGTTCACAGCGGTAGAAAAGACCGGTTCGACCGCCGACTATACGGACGCACAGGAGATGTGGCACGGGTGGCTAACACAGGAAGATGGTTAACAGAGCAAATACCACTTCTACATTCTCACAGTATAACCTCTGTCTAACATGTTATGAGCCCAATGGCTCATACTGTTGCCACGGACGAAGTCCAAGGCAAGCCGGAAGCAGAGCCTAGTCGCGAAAGGGCAGGCAGCCAGTACGGCGACGATGATGAAGTCAAGAAGGCGGACGACGAACCGAAAGGGACGCAGGACAAGCTACTAGACCTACTCAAGTACCTCGCAGTGCGCATGGGACACCTGAAGGAGTCACAGGAGCGACATCAGGAGAAAGAGCGCAAGGGTCGCGAGAGCAGCGTTTTCGGGTCGTCGCTGGGCCTGGGCAGAGCCATGGACAGGCAGGCCCTGGACCAGACGCCGCCGCGGCGCACGTCGCCTGCCGTCTCGCCGGCCACGTACTTCGGGATGAAGCAACGTGAGTACCGAGATGCAGCAGCGAACGTCGAGATGGCTCAGGCGCCACAGCCGGCGCTGCCGCAGCACTATGTGCCGCAGCAAGCGTATCGAGCGCCACCGCCACCGTCGCCAGGACCGGGATTCGCTGGGGTACCTGATACCCGGCAGAGGAAGCTGGGGATCCGGCCGTTCGACGGAAAGGAGCTGTACCGTGGGCTAGGGAGCGGTTTCCTGGCGTGGGGCAAGCGCTTTGTGCGCCAGATACAGTTCTCCGAGCGTGCTAGTGGGTTCCAGTGGCCCGAGGACGTCAAGGTTGACATCCTCGGTCACCTTCTTAGCGGAATGGCCGAGAGGTACTACGACCAGCAGGTTGAAGGCTGGTGGGAAGAGCAGCCGACGCTCGAGCATGCGATGCAACGGATGCTGCACACCTTCGCCACGAAGATCACGCCCGCGCAGAGCATGAATACGTTCACGGCACCGACGAGCTCCAAGAGAAGCTGGACAGAGCACTACCTATACCTCGTGGCAGTTAGCGAGGCGTGCGGCGGTGCGGACAACCTGGTCCTAGACAACATCGTGCACTACGCGGATCCGAGCATGCGAGTGTCGATGCTGTCCAGGCTGAACTTGGTACGCACGGACTACCTGCGCCAAGCGGAAGAGCTGGCGCACTATACCCAGTCGACGGAGATCGAGCTGCGCGGCAAGCAACTGGGGCGAGACGTGGTCAACCATGTGCACGAGGACGAGAAGGACGACCGCAAATGCTACAAGTGCGGTAAATCTGGTCACTTGCGGGCGGCCTGTCCGAACTAGAAGAAGAGGTGGGGCGAAGGCGCGGACGCTGACTTTGTGCTCACGGTCGAGGAGTCGGCCACAGAGACGGAGGACTGGATCCTGGACAGTGGATCCAGCCGTCATCTGGTGAATGATCCGGAGCTGCTGGAAGACGCGGAAGACTACGAAAGTCAATGCGTAGCAGCGGACGGAGGAGCGCTAAAAGTAACTAAGCGCGGGAGCGTGATGCTCGTGACCACGGCGGTGGGGAAGATGACCAAAGTGCGGCTGCTGAACGTGCAGTACGCTGAAAACTTGGAAAGGAACATCATATCGTAAGGCGAAGGGGGTACGGACTCGCATACCGAGGGAAGCACCGCGTGGTAGCCGGCATCAACGGCGGGCCGGCGGTGTTTGACGTCGAGAAGACAAACAACGTTCTCACCGTGCGTGCAATGGAGTCCAGATGCACGGGGCAGAAGGACAATGTGTTGATGTCGGTGTTGGCGGAAGGTGAGGTGGATGTCGGCAGGGACGTGCAGACCGGGTCGCTCATGCATTTCCACCGTAGGTTAGGGCATCTGAACTACGTCACGATCGTTAATATGGCCAAGGACCCGGCATCCGGGATTGCACTCACGGACGAGGTGAGGGCGAACTGCTTGGCTTGTGCCCAGGGCAAACAGACCAAGAAGAAGCAGTCGCGCAAGGACACCGGGGCAAACTCGCCCATCGACGTCATCGAAGGAGTCATCTGCTCCGACCTGAAGGGGCCGATGACTCCAAGAGATCGACTAGGAAACCGATACATGGTCAACTTTGTTGATCATCGCACCAACTACTGCAGGGTCTTCTTGGCGAAGACTAAGGACGTCGCGGCACAGAAGTTTAAGCATTTCATGGCGTACTTTGAGCAGCAGTTCAACTGCCGTATACACGTGTTGAGGACGGACGGTGGTGGGGAATACAAGACCCTGGATCTCTTCTGCAAAGATACCGGAATCAGGCGGCAGATTAGCGAGCCGCAAAACCAGGCTAGTAACGGCAAGGCGGAAAGAATGCACCGCATCGTTATGAATATGGTGCGGAGCATGGTGTTCGCCTGTGGCCTTCCGCTTAGTTTCTGGGCGCTGCGGAATATGCAGCCTATATCCTAAACGGGAGCTTGACGAAGGCTAACCCAGGGTCGAAGTCGCCACTGCAGATGCTCACGAAGAGTACACCGGATTTGAGTGACATCGTGATGTTCGGGTCGCCTTGTACGGTGCACGTGGACGCAAAAAACAAGTCCCTGGGTTAGCGGGGAAAGGCAGGCATGATCGTGGGAAAGAACGACGAGGTTAAAGGCTACCGGGTGTATCTCCCGAAGGATAAGATAGTCGTAGTGACGCAGCATGTGAGCAACGTCGAGACGTTGTCGGACGTGCAGAACGAGCAGTTGAAGCGCGTGCACCTGGAGGACTCCGAGGAGTCGGAGGGCACGGGCGCTTCGGAGACGGAAACTTCGAGGACAAAGACAAAGGAAAAGGCGAAGCGTTGCGGGAAGAAATCTCGCTGGACGCGGGATAAGCATCAGACGCGTTTGGCTATGTGGAAGCCCGCTGAGGCGGTGGCGAGTGGAGGCGCTGATGAGGATCGGGTGGAACAGACCACGGACGTGGTGAACAGCGTGCAGGAGCCTGACTCGAAGAACTACCGGCAGGCAAAGAGGAGCAAACTCTGGAGGAAATGGCTTGTTGCCATCGCGGAGGAGCTCAATGCGCTGGAGGAGAACGGCGTGTGGGTCGTGGTGGTGCCACCGATCGGCAGCCACGTACTGCACACTAAGTGGGTATTCAAGACCACGACTGATGCAGACGGAGCCATAGAAAGGTTCAAGGCCAGGCTCGTTGAGTGCGGCAACGAGCAGATCTTTGGCGTGGACTTCGGGATCACGTTCGCGGCGGTCATGGAACTGAGCACGGCGTCGCTGGGGCGTGCCGGCGAGACACGGGGACATCCCCAACGCGTACGTGAAGGCCGACAAGTAGCAGCATCTCGAGATCTACCTGGAGATCCCACAGGGAATGGTGATCGGAGATGAGGTGATGCGCAGGCTTGGAGTGAGCGTCAAGGGTAAGCTGGCGCTGCGCTTGAGGAAGTCGCTGTACGGACTACGCCAAGCAGGCATGCTGTGGAATCAACCTCGGCACGCGAAGCTGGAGGAGGCGGGGTTCACACGGTGCGTGGCGGACATGTGCCTATACTACAAGCGAGAGAACGGCGAGATGACCCTCGTAGGCGTGTACGTGGATGACCTCCTGGTCACCGCGTCCAAGCCGAGTCTGGTGGACGACTTCTTCTGCCCCATGAGCGTGTTGTTCGTGAAAGACTTGGGTGAGGTGAGGAAACCCTTGGGGATGCGCGTGGAGCTGGACAGCAGCGAAGGATACTCGCTGGACCAGCAGGCGACAATCGAGGAGCTGCTGGAGCAGCATGGGCTGGCGAGCGCGAACAGTGTGCGGGTTCCGGTTGGTGAGGAGAACAACGAGACGGAGGTTGACGAGCGCAGTTGTTGACCAAGGTGGGTGCGCCGGGTGAGCCAACGATCCGCCGTTCCCAGTCGCTCGTGGGAAGTTTGCTTTGGATAGCACGGTGCACGAGACCCGACATTAGTTTCGCTGTGCATAAGGTGACGAGGAGGACACACCAGCCGACCACGAGTGACTGGAAGCTGGCCACGAGGGTCGCAAGGTACTTGAGGGCACGGAGAGCGTCAAGCTGATCATGCAGGCGCCGACGAGGAAGGACGACGTGATGGCTTTGGAGAGCTGGAGCGACACAGACTTCGCCGCCGACAAGAGCGACATGAAGTCGGTGACTGGAGGACTCGTGACGATGGACGGGGCTGTGGTGCAGTGGATCTGCAAGAAGCAGACCGGCGTGTCGCTCTCCACGATGGAGGCCGAGTTCACGTCAGCGTCGCACGTGGGGCGCGAGCTGCTGGGACTTCGGGAACTGGTGCGTGAGCTGGGTTTCCGGGTAGTGGAGCCAGTGCCCATGAGGATGGACAACCAGGCGGCGATTAAGCAGCTAGAATCCGAGGAGAGCATGGCGAGTGCGAAGCACGTGGACATCCGCGTGAAGTTCATCTGTGGTTTTGCCAGGAAAGGGATAGTGAAGCCCGAGTACGTGGAGTCACGCCTGATGATGGCGGATCTTCTCACGAAGGCGCTGCCGGCGCCGAGGATCGCGGAACTGCGGGAGATCTTCAAGCTGAAGTGACGAGTTCTGCCGAGAGTGCGACGACCGAGGAGGAGTGTTGGATTTGGACCGTGTAGCTGGAGCAGCTGCGGTTCACAGCGGTAGAAAAGACCGGTTCGGCCGCCGACTATACGGACGCACAGGAGAGGTGGCACGGGTGGCTGCCACAGGAAGATGGTTAACAGAGCAAATATCACTTCTACATTCTCACAGTATCACCTCTGTCTAACATAAAATGCTTTAAATATTGAAGAGAGTACCGTGGTCTTTGAAGTGGGGCATTTTGCCCCACTTCAGCGCCCTATCCCTCCCAATTACCATCTGTGCAGAAAGGCTTCCTTCAGGCAAGTACCGTGCTTTATAAATGGGGTCAAAATGACCCCCATCATTTGTTAACATGCTAATTTTGAATACCATAGTAGCCAAAGTCAATAAACCGTGTTCATAACAGAGTTAGTATCAAAAATAGTACGACTACTATCAAAAATATCATATCGTATTTGATTACTATTAACCCCTGAATACAATATTATATTTTTCAAAGATTGCGTAGTCGGTTTTAATCCACCAATCATATTGCGCTAACGTTCGACTAGCTGAAGTATTACTAATCAGCGTGGGGTCTGGGACAATAGTGAGAGTGACGAATAGGTTGGTATGGTGTGTTGGCACTGCTCAGCGCATTAATCTATAATAGCGTCACAGGTTGCAGGCTTATTTGGCGCACGATGTGAACGAGGCTATCGGCAGATAATGATTTCGCTCTATCGACTTAAAAAACTGCAGCCATTTGCAGTTTTGCATCTCGATCGGCTTTGTCTGTGTCACAGTGAAATACTTGAGTAAATACTCGTCAGTTTTTAAGCCTGCCATCACTACTGCTGTTTTATTAATAGAACCTTTTTTTGGTAAGCCCTGGCTACTCAGCAGAGGGTAAGGTGACCAGAAACGTACTGAAGTGAGAAAATACCATAAAATATCATCTAGTATTTGATATTTCTAAATCTCTGAGTTAATCTTAAAATATTATGCTAACTTTTGCGAAAACTGAGCAACTATTGATATTTAATATCGAAAATCGTACTATTACTATCAAACTATGATATGATATTTGGTTACCATTAGCCCTTGTTCCACCTACTATACTGAGTATACGATACTCACAATGTGTTGCGCACTGTACTCACAAATTTCTGTTGTAACACTATTTTTCAGGTCCGAGTCCATTTTGATTTTTTTTAAACTTTTCACGGTTGCAATACTAGTAAGGTTTCGAGACGGGCATTCCCTTCACTTTTCCCTCAGTCGCCTAAATGTGACGGTAAGGCTAGTGCAAATTGCGAAGCCTTTTCGAAATATTAGAATCAAAATCCAGAGCATAAATATGCAAATTTGGCTGGCTAGAAACTCGTTAAAAATCCAATGAAAATTTCAAGCCCAGTGCTAACAAGTGTGGCGGTAGTAGCTGCGGCGACGGGAGCGGTCTACGCCATGGGGGGGGGGGCGTTAAGGAATGCAGTACACCCAAGGAGTTCAACCAGCTTAGCGAACTTGGCCCCTTTCGACGGGCTGTCAGTGGTGCCTTCATCTTTATCGCCACGCTGCCACTTGAGACGCTTAACAGCAAGTTTGCGAATCGTCTCGCCTGCTGTCTCCTTTGAAGCATTCACTTCACCCTTGATTTTTTTTCTTAGCAGCTTTGTCGAGCTTACTATCATCGATTTTAGCCAGAATCTCGTCTAAAAGGGCATCTTTTTCCGTGTGAGACTCAGTCACACCTGACAGCTCAGACGCATCTGGGTTTTTCTTTTGTGCCGCCGCTAAACGCAAACTTACAACGAAAACAGAATTAGGATACATGATAATAGAAGCACATTACGTATAAGATAGGTGCCAGCCTAGAAGTGCATTAACGCGATTCTGAGCGGTCTTGCCGGTCAGATTCTTTCTGAAAAAGTCTGGACATGCCACTAGTGTTGCAGCAAGAATGATCCACTTCTCCATTACCTTGCCATGCTCTTGAGAGTAGGGCTCCTCTGTGAGAGCTTGCTTGAGCAGTATCACGTCCTCAGCTTCCGAGAAATTCTTGCGCTTCGGTGTCTCCGTCATTGAAATTCTAACAGCGCGATGGCAAAGCCAACCATACAGTACAATGCTCGGTGAGCGAATGGTTGGTGTGAGGGTAGAGGAGCGGAATCCACACATGTGCGAGTTCCACCAGAATTTGACTAGGAGGGCTAGGTTTTTTCGTGTTTCAAACAACAAAGTAAAGGTGAGGGAAGTGCAAACGCGTTTCGAAACCTGTCTACTGTACAAAATTCCCTACGGTATGTCATTGACATAATGCCAAGCCAAACAGTCAATACTGATATATGTATTGTGCCTTTCCAAAGTTTTGGCCAATCTGACCTTTAAAGGCTGGTCCTAAGCAAGGGTGGGTAGGGCTAAAGGTGGGATTTGAGGACGAACTGGGGTTGAATTGCTAAACCAGACCACTAAATAAAATGATATTTGACCAATAACACTGTTTGATTTTGCCGACTATGATCCAATAATACTTGATTGTGGAGGCCCTACGTAAGGGCTCCGATTTGGTCTAAAGGGTACCTTTTAGCAAATTAAGGGCTGAATGGCCAGTATTTGCCGGCCATTTACCCTTACGTAAGGTATCCACAACAGAACGATTTTAAATCGAATATGGGTTCTCATCAGACATACGCTGGCGAGGCAAGAGTATGTGAACAGGCTATTGCCGGGCAAGATCAAATCGTGTTTGTCGATGAAACTTCAAAGGATGGAAGGTATTGTACAATATCAATTTTGTGACTGCTACATCTTACCTTGTTAATTTGTTGTATGATATTGCTATGGTTTAGGTCCTCCCTGAGAAAACACGCGTGGTCCGGTCAAATAATATTTGACCGGACCACGCGTGTTGAGGCTGCGTCAAACAAATACTAGAGGAGACGCCCCGCTTTCGTTTAGAGTGCTTATTAATAAATCGCGATTCGTACTTAGGTTCATAAGTATCATTTTGTTTGACGTATGTCTTTGATTGGCATCGTCTTTTTTTCGTCAAAGGGTTAGGCTAAATTTTAGTCGGTTGCAACCGATCAGATAGGAGGTCTTTCGTAAGGGCCATCCTCCTACGTAGGACCATAAAACTGAGGGCGTTTTGGCAGAAAGGCACAATACTCAGGCCTCTTTATTATATACTACTATATGCATACAAAACAGCAAAATAGCTTATTTTCCGCTCGCCAATAATCTTAATATATTTTTTTCTTTGCTTTCTTTGCCCTTTACGCATGCTTTTTGTGATCTTAACCAAATTGTTGTACTTCTTGCAGTGTACGCGTGAGAAGTCCGTTGCGATGTTCTACTGTCGTTTCGCTCCGAACCAAGGAGTGAAAAATCAGACTCCACTGTTGCTATAATGGAAATACACACGCAGTACCAGCGCAGAAATCTGCTAAGACAGGATACGTATCAGCATAGGGGCCCAAGACTCAGTGAATCCACGGTAGTTCTCTGGGTCTTGATCTACACCATTTCAGGTCCGTTCTCCCCAGAGGACAGACCTGAAATGGTGTAGTATGGTGCGAGTAGCTTCATTTTTCTAAGCATGAAGTGTCAGCTCTGTAAACTCCGCCTTAATCAGCTCAAATGTGCTCTTTCAAGTCTGTAGTTTTCTCCTCTGCTGATGCTGACCCTCATGGTGCGACTTGTACAACGGTGTTTTGAATTTCATGAAAATCTTGTGGTGGTCAGTTGGATAAATCTGCATGCCAGGCATTTCTTCACGACAAAATCACGTGTAGAACTGACAAATAACTCTGCTACTTCCTGCTGCTCGCGACGATATCTTCAGGCCATTTTTTGGCTCATACCGCGTGTTTAATTCAAGGGGGGGGGGGGGCCTTCTTGGTTCGCGTTGGCATCGCACGAATACTAGAGCTGGAGACTTCAATGCCCCTGTTCAGCCATTGTCCTACCTTAAAACCAGTAATTTTGAAAATAAGTATAAAATAATGAGGCCTGCTGATACTACACAAATATTTTAATAACGTATGCGCACCCTTAGTGCCTGGACTTTATCAAATTGTGCGAGACATAGTGTCAAATAATCTATGAAGCTCCAAAGTGTCGAAATTTAGAGGATATTCGGAGAGAGGTTTTTTACTGGGATCCGTAAATCTTTTTTTTTTTCATGACACATCTGGTTGGCCAAATTGAAGATGCATGTCTTGACATAGGGAATACGGCACATACCGTAGAATTTTATATTCCAGTCTGAATCCGAAACTCAATTTTGCAGTTAAAGCGTTGCTATCAATATTGCTGCTTTCGCAACGCCTGAAGGACGACAGCGAACAAAAAGGAAATCAATTTGCACGCAAAGGAGAAATCCTCAGCCCAATCCACGAAAAAAACGTTATGAGCTTCATATGATTTTCCATGCGCTCGGAGAAAGTAATGCATTTTTAAATTATTCATCCTGATAGTGCTACGTCAGTAGCACGCGCAGCTTCACAGGGATAAATCCGAGATTATGCGCACACCAATAGGAGGTATTGATTCAATACAAATTTCAATTAAGTAGGTCTTCTTTTCCTACAAATTCGAATGAACGTTACAGATTGCACTCCGCGGAAAAGGTTTCGCACGGGTACAAACTGATAGAAACTATTTTGGGGTGCTTTCAAGCAGGCTCTAGCAGAGTAGAAGCAGCTGTAACAAGAAGATTGGCGGCAAATGCCACCTGTGAGGCACGTGGTGTACCCTTGTATAAGCCAACTCGCTTCACACTTTGTGTTTTCTCACTGTTAGTCCTACATCAACTTTCTCTTCTCATTGAGTAACTGGGGATCAGTACAAATCCTCTATAGCTCCACCTAGTGAATTTCACCAAGTTGTCCAAAACATTTCTCTTGACAGCAACCACACAGCAGCTCTGTGTTTTTCAAATGCCGAACGTGGTAAATACCTAGTAAAGCATAATCCACGTTGTCGATTCCAGGCACGCTTAAAACACATCAATCTCCTTCAACGCAACTCGTTCACGCAGCAAGTGGTGACTCACATCGATGTGTGTTGTTCTAGAATAAAAACAGGGTTATTTGCGAGTTTCTTCATATTGTCATTGTCCACAAAAATCTGTGATGGTTGCCGTTGCAACACTTGCAGCTCCTTCAGCATTTGACGTAAATGTACCGCCCCCTACACCAATAGACGCACTGTCATGTACTCGGCTTCCGTTGTGTGCAACTCGACAGTCTTCGTCGTCTCATCACTCCATGAGATAGTGCTTCCACAAAATTAATTCACAAAACAGGACACGGACTGTCGTTAACACGATTGGCAAAATCAGCTCCTGTCTGACGGGGTCACACAGCACCTTGCGCTTGAGGAAGTCGGTTTCCAAGAGTATACAAACGCTGAGCGAACAGCAGCTCACCGGTCCCTTGCCAAAGGGAGCGAAGTAACCAGCTAAAGGTAAGCTGCTAACCGAATGTATTGACAGGTAGCTTAAGCTTGAGCTCAATTTACAAACTATAAGTCACCTATAGTGAAGCTATTAGCCAATGGTTGGTCTGTAGAGCCCTTGGTACCATGTACCAGGTATCCCGAAGAGTGACAAGTCACACAAGTCACACTTCATATAACCTGGGCACACTTGGTCCGTACCCCGCTACATCCTCCCCAACTTAGGTTCGGCTTACCGACCAACAGAACGAGGGAGAATACGTCACAAACTCTCAGTCTTAAAATCGAAAGGCATCGACTTAGCTGCGAGAACACGGCGGTGGCTCATTTCACGGCTAGAGCCTCGAGCAGCACACACACGCTCTTCTTCTCGGTCTCCACTTCGACCGTTAGCATGCCCCATGACACCGCGAAGAGCGGTGCGAAAGGGCACAATGCTTCTGCCGAAAAGGCATATACCAAGAGCACCAAGCCTCGAGGCAAAGGCTTTGCACTCAAAGAGGCTACCAAGTGGCCTCGGAGGCGATCGATACGCTCGGTGACACGATTGCGAGTAAGCGCGCAAATAAACACCGCAGTCCGTCACCTTCGGTGTCCCCGGACAGCCATCCGAACCCGCGCTTCACGTACCGTGAGCTCATTCCGGGTAGTGAGGACGACGCCGAGGCCAGGAGGCCCCACAATGTACATATGGGATCCGTGGGTGGGAACACACCAGTGCCCAGCGAGCACGACGACGACAGCATGCACTCGAGCGCTAGTGAACACGGTGTTCACGATCCCAAGGAGCCTAAGCGCTCTGAGAGTCCCGCCGTCGAGGATAAGGACTCGTTCAAAGCTGGCGATGACGAGGGCGAGAAACCTCTTGAGAACATCTCAAGAACCACTTGCTTGCCGAGGGCCGTTTTCGTGCTCAGACCGCCAAAGCTGAAGCCGTACCGGCCAAGCACTCAAAGAAGCGCACGGCTTCGAAGTCTTCACTCTGCGAGAAGAAGGCGACTGGTGATTCCTATCGGGATCCATTTGATTCCTCGGATGAAGAGAACAGGAAGAAGGGGAGGGTCTACGATCCCCAGAAGATCACGAATAACCTCGACTGGCAGCAGGAGGACTTCCAAGCTGCCTAACGTATGCGTGGGGGCCAGGTAGCGACACCCGTCAGCCAGGAGCTGCCATTTACCCGAGAGATTATTGGCCTCCCCAGGAGAGCTCTGGGGCTGACCGCTTTCTGAAGACACTCATTGCTCCTTGTGGGCTTATCGGTGGCCACACTCTAAAGGGCGTTTTCGAATGTTCCCTGCGCCAGAAGGAGAAGCTATTTGCCGGCAACTTGGGGGTGGCCCGGTGCGTGCTTCTTGCGAAGCACCAGATTCCCCTGAAGGACTTAACGACTTGTCGAAAGAAGCCCGAGAACTGGGGTGACCTCTACCCTGTATGTGGCTACCCCTGGGCTCTTCTCGAGAACTGTCCAGGCTGGAGCTCATGCGAAGACATGTTCTGGGCGTGGATTAAGTCTCGCAAGTACGCACCTACGGAGTTAACCCACCAAAGATCAAATTTTATTTTCGTACCTAAAAGAAATTACATTAATGTTGTATGATTCAGCATGTTAAAGCCGGGATTCAGTTATATTTTGTATGGTCTCGGATAAGTGCGAGTATTTCTTTTGAAAAACGCGACATGCCATTTTTTTTTACTGTATTCCTAACATGCAGCAATATACAACGTGGCCATGAGCTTAATCCTGTATCCTACAACATGTTGGTTATAACATTGCCATCACGATCGCTGGGCTGTTGGACATTTTATCAAGAACAAGTGCGATGACCGTCTGTGAAAACGATAGAAGTATGTAATCGATACGAACGCAATAAAGCGTGATTGAATGCGTCGGCTTATGCATTACGCTTGCATCGCTATTGCGATTCGGACTTCTGCGCTCTTGGCACACTATTCTTCAGCGCCCGTGAGCTCACCCGCATCATTTCCACCGTCATCCACGCCACCCTCCTCCTCGTTGGCGGCGTCGTCATTGTCGTCGGAGCACTGGCCCTCCCCAACACTGCCTTCATCCTGGCTTTCGACGTCGTCCGGAGTTTCTTTATTTCTAGGCCGGTGTCATTTCCACCTCCCAGTACTTCCTCCAGCTTATCTGTTCTGTATGTCTCGGCCACAACGAGGGCGGGCCGCTCCGTTGCACTTGGTATGCTGCTGAAACGAGTACCGTTGAGGTCTCAATTGATCATGTACATCCACACCGCCCATCCAGCGATGATAGTCGCGCATCATGGATGGGCAGGGAACTTCAACGCGAGCACTTCCAGGCTTCCGTCGATCTGTCATTGCACGAAACATAAACATAGTTGGTTAGTTGACAGCAACTGCACAGCACCAAGGAACATTGCCGATTTCATCTCGATGTTGCACCTTGCCGCAGTAAGCCTCAAGTCTGACAGCACGCAGCATCAATAGAAGTTGTCGAATACAACATGTTGACTTTGCCCAAAACGTAAGTGGGCCCAGTGAGGTCACAGGATGAGCGTACCGCGGCCAGTGGGATGACTTTGCGCAGCAAGTCATAAACAGCTTAGTTCCCCACCGGTGGGGCTTGTTGGCGACGAACTGGCGTGTTGGATTGTGCCGATTTGGCAGCGAAATCATTGCCTGATTACCGGAGGAGTTGTGTAACCTTTCGTGGGAAAGGTTTTGCAATGCATCTATCATCGATCTCACCTAACAAGCTCTATCAGTTCCAGCCCGTCCATCGGCGTTGTTGGTGAAATGTAGGCTGGATAGAATGTACGTGAATCGATTCCTCTTCATGAACTTCCCGAACGTGCCAGCAGCCATGGCACCAATCGACGTAGTTGACCAGTGGTCGTAGAAGTGACGTCGCTGAGGATTTGTCATCCGCCCAATCAACAGCCCAAGCACGAAAATAATTTCATGGGGTTTGATGTCAGGATGCTTCGCCTCTCGCTCCATCAACTCCTCATTGGTGTTTTTGCACGGGAGTCTCTGCTTTGCATACATTTGATCGACGCGGGCAACGAGATTTTGCTCATGGTAGGTGGTGGACTCAGCAGCCACATATGTCCACAGCTCTCTTGGCATGAAGAAGCGAAAACGATCCAGTGGGAAGTCTGCAAATTTTTATTACAGCGTTTGATGATCCATACGGGCCGTCATACAACCCAGGGTAGCGTTGGTCCGGCAGAAATTGCTCTGAGTCTGCAGAGCGCGATTCTAATTAGAACACACAATAACAATACAACAGGCGCTAATTACGCACCCAGTTGCCATCCAGGCTTTTGCATTCGAGCAAGAGCAGCTTCGTCTTTTGCAAGCTCCAACCCCCCCCCCCCCCCCCGGCTGGGGAACGCGCCAGTCAAAGTCATCTTCTTCGTTTAGTTCGAACTCGACACCGGATTCATCCTCGTCAGCTGATTCACATATAGCGGCAAGCTCTATAGATGGGCGGTCGGCATTTGGGAAGTCGACATTGTTTTGTGAATCGTGGGCTACTACATCTCTCTCCGTCAACAAACACCAATTCGTCAGCATCTTCATCGCAGTCCGAATCAAGACCGTCGATCTCCATTTCATCACTGCATACAACATCATCATCATGTTGGGTATGACTGCATCAACGACATGTTGTGGATAATGTCATCAGTGACACGTTGTATCCACCAGTATTAGAAACATGTTGTACGTACGTGCAAGGCTCATCCGTAGTGGTCGCCGCTGCATCTGGCACGACCAAGGCGCTGCTGCAGCACCGGTCACTTCTTATGCTACTTTGCTCTGAGCTCGAGCTTCAGCATTGCACAAGAATATTTCAGCTCTCAATTGCGTCAACATGGTGTATCAATATCTGTTGTACAAAACCTGTCCGTGCCGTTCACAGCCACAGTATCGTGAGGCTCGTCACGCGCTTCTTCTTCTGCTTTGCCGCCTCTCCCCGTCCGTCTTGCGTTTCTTGCTTACTGCTGCTTCTTCCAGTCGTGCTCTCGCAGCTTCCTTAGCTTTTTTGTCAGCACGTTGTGCGGCACTAACTTGATCTTGTCGTTTCTTGTATCGAAATTGATCTTGATTTACGTTATACAGACATCAACGGGTACAATGCTCTTCACTTTCCGAGATCACGTGGAGGTCGGACACGCATGGTCATGGCTACCCCTGCAGGAGAAACCGAGCCAAGAAAGGAAGAAGAGACTGTAGCCATAGTCTCCGCGGTAGCTGGTGTCAGGATCAGTTGTTCCTCAAACGCAAGTAATGCTCTTACCGTTCCGATAACCCACCAGGGCGGCAGCGAGGGCCCAACGCAGACAGCATCATCCAACGAAGTCCCGCTCACTATTTTCCCAGCTAAACAAAGGCGCGACCGTCCAAAAGGATCCAAGAATAAGCCGAAGCCTGTTCAACTCACCGCCAAACGATGCCGTCCGACAGAACAAGTGTCAACGACGCAAACATCACACCCAGGCGCAGCCTTGAACAAGTTTTAACGGACGAAGCTGCAGCGGCTGTAGCACCCCAGCTCATTCAAGCTGCGGATGCCGAGAATCCCATACCCACCGTACATGCAAGGGCGCCAACATCAGTCGACTCCACGTTGTCCAACGCCAGGCTAGCAACTCCGACACACTCAATAGCCACGGAGCCTGTCACAGCTACACGACAAGCGACGAGATCTCTACCTTCGTTTCTTTCATTGTACGTGGACACGCTGGTGGCGTTTTCATCAGCGAAGGAAGGATCACCCAAAAGAAGAAGCATGTAGGTGTCGGAAATTCTTTCCTGGTTGAGAGTGTATGTCGGGTCCTCGTTTCAGATCAACTGGCTGGAGTCGCAGTTCCGTAATCATGTCGAGACGTTGAATCTCAGCGCAGTGCAACGAGGAAACGCGAATTATCGCTCACTACACAGGTATTTTACTGGGTTGGGTTGGGGGCGGTTGTGCGCAGTTGATGATCGCGAAGAAGTTCTTGTCGATGACGATACAGACATTATGGAGCAGTACATGAAGTCGTTAGACCCTGTGATGGAGCTGCCGGCTTCGTTAGCAAAGGTAGAAGCGGTCGAAAGTGTTCGCTTTGAGCCTGAAAGCCAGTGTGATGCTCCAGCAGACCTGTATCAACACTCTGACGGATCGACAGAGACGCAATTACGGCCAAAATTTAAACTTATTTTCCAGCATTCGGCCTCCGCAAGTTTTTTCGCGTACATCCCGATCTCGTTTTGGCAGCAGGTTGTCGGTGAAACAAATACATTCGTACGCCTACACAATGTCGTAGTCGGTAAGCCCTTTTCACTTGATGAAGTGATGACATTTGGGAAGAATACAGGGGCCGAACGGCTTCTAGAACGCATTTCCGTATCGCAGATAACTCCGCAACTTCGTCGCTCAACGACTGTACTTCTTGCGGCGATACAACATCACCCAATCGCTCCGAGATATCACTAACACAATGTAGTCAAAAATTCAACGATATCCAACTTGTTGCACAGCATAGCATGTAAATCCGGAAGTGAAAATTCCCTGTCGGCTTCATTGGATTGTAGACAATTAGTGGCTGTCATACTTCGGCCGACACGCAACGTTTGCTTCGTCAAGAGCAGCATTGTGACCAATTTCCACATATTTCGACCCGGTAGGCTTCAACAGATTCAGTAACGGACGAATCCTTGCAGCCTGATCCTGGATATCCCAATTTGCCTTCACGTATTGAAAGCAGAACGCCTTCTCAGCTCGTGAACCCGACACAGAGTCATCACATTGTAGCCCGCTCGATGTTCCACCCAGTATTTCATTCCCCCCTTATGTCCCTAAATAGTTAGCGTATTCTCCTGTGTCAACAAGAGACAAAAACAGCAAGATCTAGCCGGATAGTCAACTCGGACAATTACTACACCCCAGCGCAGTTGCTGATGGCGCTAGGTCTCAAGGGTCTACGTTTGCGGTACCGTGCGGAAGACTAGCTCGCACTTTCGTAGCCATGTATGTTTGGAGAAAAAAAAAATTGCTGCCGTGGAGCCTCTCGACAAGGCGTTTGCGCCGACCACTCGCTGGTCGCGGCGTCATGGTACGACAGCTCTATCGTGACGGTGATATCGAACGCGGATCCATCAACTCTCACTACTGTAACGCGTCAGGTTCGTGCTGAAAAACGAAGCTATTCAGCCCCATCGTGCATCAAGGAATACAATGCGAATAGGCAGGGTGTTGATCGTCTTGATCAAATGCGTGCTCGGTTCTCTCTATCTGACAGCCACTCTTTCAAAAACTGGCATAAGAAGCTTGCAGTAGCTCTTATCGATGTGGCCAGAGCTAGTGCATATTTGACCCGAAGACTGGCACTGGATCTGGGCAAGGCACGGGATTCTCATCGAGCCTTCGTAGTTGAACTGTGCTCCGAACTGCTATCAGGGAAATGGAAGGACTGACTGCAGGGCGAGGTGTTTCCGGATCAGGCTTCTTTGTCAAACACAGTTTGGATTGCTCGGCCAAATGAAGGAGCGCCATGCTCTGAAAGCCCTAAAATGAGATGCTCCGCTGTTTCCTCGAAGCAGTTCTATACAGACATGAATCACAAACACAGAGAATGTGTTGTGTGTCGTTGGGAAGATCTCTATGCGACTGAAGTTACGGACGTCTGCGTGCTTCACAACGTATGTCTCTGCCAGAATGTACACGTCTCGAACAAGCCATACGCCTGCCCTGAAACTACCTGGACCTGTTGGGGAAAGTCCCATATTTTCTACCTATCGAAAAAAAACTCTTCTCACAGAGAGGGAAGGTGCGTACGATCTGTGAGCTGTACAAACGGAAGCGCCGTCAGCGTACAACTGATAGTCAAGACGAGCACAGTGTTGGTGAAGAACTTGGTGCTACTGGCGAGACCCGCACGGCTGTAAGGTCTATCGCTCTGTGTTTGTGGCAGTTGTCTAGATCTACGTATGGAATCTTTGCATTGAGTATAATTACGTATAAGACAGGCAAGGTGCTTGAAAAATGTGTAAGACCAAAAAATGTATTGCTTTGAATTCGTTTTGTACTTATGTTCATAGCGACTCGTACACAAGAATTTGTTGGAGATCGACCTTCAGGTGCACGGTAGGTCCAACACTTTCTCCACTTTGAAAGCTTGACAGAGCGGGTTATGAAACAGGTCTCGATGCCTTGGACAGAAATTCAGGGAACTCACCAGCTTTTTCAACAGGAACATTCCAGAGAGCTCTTCCTTGACGATCTCGACAACGTGTGGTTCAAACAGGATATTGTTCCAAAAGACAACTGTTGCGTCAGCATACGGTTGGGTCGTCAAAATGCGCATGTCAGTAATGTCTTGGCAGACAAGTTGGACTCGCTCGAGGAGCCGTCTAGACTTCGTGAACTTTGCCATCATCTTCATTCCAAGGTCGCACAAATTAAGGTGAATCTCGATCCCAATTACCTTGCTCACACTTGTCGCCAGCGTCACTTGTGCAACCACGTTCCCCACCCCGGAACCAATATCAAGGAAGATATCATTCCGGTTGAGTCCTCCCAATTCACGAAGCAGTGTGGAAATTCCTCTCGGCATCAGCTCCCCGGCGTTGCGATGCGGCAAGTTGTTGGCGCCTTGTACAACCACTTCGCGAGGAATGTCAGCGAAAATCGCCGCGCCATCTCGCTCGCCACTAGAAGGGGACATTAGCGGCGATCTTGCTTCATCAGGAAGACCAGGAGAACTTACAAAACTATTGCCCTCACTTAGATAGCCCACGATGTCTTCGGCATCGGCAGGCTGGGTGATGGCAGCAACTTCGGGAGAGGGCCTTCACAGAACTTGTCGAAAGCAACGTGTCGACCGTAGCTTGAGCCTCAGAGCATTTCAGGCTTGTTGCTTGTTGCTTGTGTCACCGGTGGCGTTGATTCTGGAGATGCTGCAAGCGCTGAAGGCGCGTGAGTAGCTGAAAAAACGGTACTCGCTGATGCTTGAGTGACAGGAGGAACTTGAATTGCTGGAGACCCTTGTGTTGCTGGAAGTACTTAATTGACTGGAGGTACTTGGATTGTTGAAGGCACGTTGGAAGTGCTTGAGTGACTGGAGATGCTAGAGGCGCCTGACACGCTGTAGACGGTAGCGGTTGTTGCTGGGGCGTGAGCCCAACACGATCACGTTGTGAGTCGGCTGCTTGCCGCTGTAGTGGTGGGCGTACCGCAACACTTGCACCTGGACACTGTGGCCACACCAAACCATCTCTAGCCGAGCCTTGTTGCTGCGCCGAAGGTCCTGTTCTGCGCTGTCGTTGTTGCGTCGTGTGAACATCTTGGCGCAACTGGCGCGTCACCCTGGGTGGTCGACCTCGGGGCCGTTGCACCGGCGTGAAGAAGCTTGGTGGGATCCGCCGGCTGTCCGTCCCTCATCTTCTTGAGCGTCCGAAAGCGCTCCTGTAGTGCTCTGGCGCTGTGGCCTGTCCGCTGCATCCGCCGGGGAATACCTGCCCATGCTATTCGCGTCCCTGCGTCTACATGGGCGGATGCTAGCTGAACCAGTTCTTTGTCGTCTTCGAAAGTGAGCCTAGAGGACATTGTTGCTGTGTCAAGAAGGCAACTGACTAAGTAATTGTTAGGAAATTGTGTAAATGGCAACTGATTAAGGTTTTGTATGACGATTCTGTCGAAACTGACATGCAAGTAATGATGCGGCGACAGGGTACGAACCGCATTACGCTGGCGCGTCAGCAAAAGTACATACTTAGTATGCAAAATGCTGACGCAATCTCAAAACTTTTCGCACCTAAGCGCATATTTTATGTGATGTCTGCCACATCACGTAAAATATGGAGGGCCGAAAAACGACCGGATTGGTTGTAATAAGAGAAGGTGAAATGCTGGTTAAACTTCTGTCAAGGGGGTCAAAATGACCCGCCATTTGCTTCAAGGTTACAAAACATGCATGAACGGGGTCAAATTACACCCTATCCCCTTAGGTCCGTTCCCAACCGGTGCGTCAAGTGAACGCATGCGTTGCATGCGTGCCCTACCCCTCACGCCCCGGTCAAAATTGAAATCTTTAGTCTGCCATTGGCTCATGCGTCTCAAGAAATATCCAATAGCATCTCGTCCTTTTCGATTTAGACATTAATAATAGAATACTACCGCTCCAGAATCGTCGAGTAAAGCAACTGTCACTGTCAAGCCGTCTCTCAGTGATCTGAACGCCGGGAAGTCTCGTGGGTCACGACATGTCTACGTGATAATCGTAAATCATTTATTGGAGATGGTGTTGTCGCTCAAGAAGAGCCTGGATGTGGGAGAGAACCACCGGTTACACGTTTCAATTTGGACGAACAACGCACCAAATCGGACGAAATGCGTGTGCTTGAGCAGCAGATCCAGGAGCTACGTGAAAACTACGAGGTAGTAGGATATAAGGCGAGTGAGCTGGAACAAGATGTGGTAGCGTGGCAAAAGAAACTCAAAGAGAAGAGCCACCAAGTGAGTGAATTGGAGAACGCACTAGTACAACGACTTTTTGTCACAAGTTGAGGGCCAATTTAACAAAGTGACGCAAGAGAATGAGCAATTACGATCAGATATTGAGGAGGCAGCGAAGCAATTGACGATGTATGAAGACCCGGTGACAGTGGGAGGAGAGGAAGTGTGAGAAACAGCAGCATCAACTGCACGAAGGAGCCCGCTGAAGCCACAATGGAAGAAGCACATCGAGTCCATGATCGCTCTATTGAGGATAACATCTCGCACGAGAGCACTGTCCGTTTGTTATGTGAGAAGAAGGAGGCGTTGAGCCGCAACTTGATGACGTTGTCATCAGCGAAATCGACGTTGGAAGCTCAGATTGCTACTTCTCACAATGAGGTCGAGCATTCGAAGGCTCCTGTGCATCAATTGGAGAGTGGTAAGCGAGGTCTGGAGCTCCGACTTCAAAATGTGATGCAGCAAGCCACTGAGCAGATTGAGACGCAAAAATACTCAGCAGCTATGGCGATAGAGGACAGACGTACGAACTCAACTCCAGAAGCTGACGGCTCAGCTCGTGCAACGTCATGCTCAGATAATCAGCAACTTCGCAGGATGCAGGAAATGGTTTGCTCGTTGAAAGAGAAGCTCCGCACTCAACAGTACGAGTCTGAGAGCGAGAAGACAGCGCAGCTACAGTCTGTTTTGGACCCGAAGCTGGACTATCAGCTGCAGCATTCGCAACTGAGCCAAGATTTCTGCTTAGACTGTTCGTGCGTCATCTTCAGTTCACGATGGACAGCATCAAGACGCATGAAATCATCGTTGGCGTTGTTTCTCGTCCTCTGGTCTTCTTCATACGTCGCAATCGTTTGCTGTACATGTAAGTCACTTACAAGACGCTCCTGCTCCTCCCGTTCACGGTGGAGCTGCAGCAGCTCCGCGTCCATTTTCTCTAGTTCGGCAGCATACGGCTCAAGTTCTCTCTACAGTCTCGCGTTCTCCTGCTCCAGCTTGGTACTCTCTTCACTTGGAGTACGAGCTATGCTGATGAATTATCGACTGTAGACATCATCGTCGGCTTTTATTCAGGGACGTTGTCGTGCAGTAGGGAGGCATCAACGCGTTAGCGGGTGCTGCTGGTGTCTGACAGGAGCCATCGTCGCGATCTTTACTATTTGAGGGAATGTGTGTTATGTTTTTGTGAAGTACACGGGGTGGACTCTGATTGGACCAAACCAAAAACGCATAGCGACGCAGGCATTTCTTAGTGTGCTGTCTATGATACACAACTTTATCCAATCAAATCGCAAAGTGTTCATTTAGGACGCATGCGTCGTGAAAACGCACCGGTTGGGAATGTTTCATTCGGGGCAGGTCAGCTGGGGCAACTCTCTCAGCCAATCAGAATCGCTTATTTTTGTCTCAGTTGCCCCGAGATTGGAACTCGGGGCAATGGGGTAAATTTATCCCTGTCAAATTCGATTAGATTTGTTCTTTCGTTTTTGCAGAATTGCAGCGCCCAGCACTACCAGGGATTTATTTGAGGACAGTGTGTAAACAACGAACATGGAGGGAATGCCCGATGAGCTGCGAGCTTTCCTAGGAGATACAGTGAATACAACAATCTCTACAGAGTCGGATGCTGCGATATCGGACGTGGAGTCCTATCTTAGCGTTAGTCCTACTCAAAATGAGGCGACGATGAAGGAGGCTGAAGCGCCCGTTGCTAAGAGAGGCTTAAACTGGATATTCGTCGCAAACTTCTATTAATACCATCAGCTTCACCAATCGCAGCAGCTAATAGTGATAATAACACGGTCAAGAGAACATTGATTTTTTCCAAACAATCTTCTGTTATTGCTGCTGGTTCTGCTGTCACCAGCGGATTCCTCCTGCTGTTGGTGTCGGCGGCGGTCTCTTTCTGTTGTCTGTGGCCTCTTTGTGTTGTCAGTGGCGCTCTTGGTGTTGGTGTCGGCAGTGGGTAAAAAGCCTGCAGAAAACGGTTATCCATTAAAATCGATGCTGTCGGCTGAATGCTATATTTTAGAGGTAAAGTTGCCCCAGCTGACCTGCCCTCGAATGAAACATTCCCTAAAGGGTTAGATACATGTATCAATAGTAGCCCAGGTTTTCAAATCTTAACATAATATTCTAATATTAACTCAGAGATTTGGAAAATATTAGATACTAGATGATATTTTATTATATTTTCTCACTTTAGTACGTTTCTGGCCACCTTACCCTCTGCTGAGTGAGCGGAGGGCTTACCAAAAAAGGTTCTAAGACAGCAGTAGTGATGGCAGGCTTTAAACTGACGAGTATTTGCTCTAGTATTTCACTGTGACACAGACAAAGCCGATCGAGATGCAAAACTGCAACTGGCTGAGTATTTTAAGTCGATAGAGCGAAATCAGTTATCTGCCGATAGCCTCGTTCACCGCACTCTCACAATTGTCCCAGACTCCATGCTGATTAATAATACTTCAGCTAGTCGACATCTGGTTGGTGGATTAAAACCGACTACCCAATCTTTAAAAAAAATATAATATCGTACTAGCTGATACATGTATTCTGAAATTTAATAATATCATTTCGTCTCAGAAGAATATATTAGGTAAAAAAAACTATTAGCTGGTCTACCAGGTGATATTATCACAATATTAACTTCACCGATTTTGGAGCTGCCATTAACCACTGATCGTATTAGATAGTATTAAGTTTGATATTTTATTATATCGTTTTGTCAAAGATATATATATATTTAATATTTTTATATTATATGGTCTACCATGTGACATTATCACTATATTAGCCTTACCGACTTTGGAGCTACCATTAACCAATCCAGCTGGGTCCCAGCCGGGGATATTTTATCCACAACGTCGGACGTTACCTGTACGTCTCACAGCAGGATAGTGCTACGTATTTTACACTTCTGTAAATGTACGAACGACGTTACCGCAACACAACGGCGACAAGACGACAGCTCTTACGGCAACACATCTGCCCCTTATGACACAAGGAACAACATAAAAAATGTGTCAAAGCAACACAGCTCGGTAAACTATTATCCGGGGTCTGATAGATTACCGTTATTGTCAAAGTTACCACTCCGCTCATTCACAAAATTTACATTATAAGTGCTCATTCATCATTTGAAAAAAAAGACTCGCAGTGACCAAGCCAACTTGGGCTCCATGAACGATTCAGCTAGCACCGACCGGACGCATTCAACTGGCGACGAGGTCCCCCGACGCAATCCCCGCCACAAGGAGCGGATGTGCAAGGAGCTGCTACGGTTTCGACTGCAGCAAATCGAGCTACTGGGGGAGAAGCTCGAGCGACTTTCCGAGTTTTCGCCAAAGCTGCTGGATCTCCATGAGGAGATTGCTGTTATACTCGCACGCGAAAAGCAAGATACAATGCGTCTAGCAGCTGCAACCGGGGCTTCTGCTCACGACGTCGGATACGTTGTATCGTATGCTATGGCGCTCGAGGAGTGCTGCAGTATTTTGCTGGATCAGGCTTTGTAAACGAATTACAAAAGCGATAAAGGAGGCATAAGGAGGTTTACGTAGCAAAGTTAAGACGACAAACGAATGCATATTATATTTTAAACGCTGAAAACAGTTCCTGACCGGTCGCTTCTACCGCTTTCGCTCGCTTATTTGATTTCGTAGTCACCTCTGGTTGCATCAAAATTATCCACATGATACGCAGTCGCATGATGGCGACATCGTCTTGTGTGACGGTTGCGTTAGCAAAAGCGGTGCTATCCTTGAGTACTGCATATGTTTGGGCGATACACAACACCCCGCATGAAGATCCATCTGGCTGTGTTGGCGCATTAAGCCACACGCCATTTTCGACGACAGGAAAATCAGTAGCATGCATGGTCTCATGATGCCAGTTCCGTAAAAATATAGCCATTGTGTCCTGGAAAATGGCTTCCATTGCTGCTAGAAATTCCGTCCCACACAAGGGTTCGTAATAGTACGGTGTGATGCTGGGCGTTTCCTGCTGATAGGCCATTCTAACAATGATGACGCCCCAGTGATTTCCGTTTAGGTGAACTGGCAACACCACATAATGGAATGACGATATTCGTGTCTTCGGAGGGCTGGGACATCCCATTGTCGGAGCGAACGAACTCAGTGCGTAGCAGTCACCAAGCGCACCGCAGATGCAGCGAATAGTAAAGTTAATCACGAGGTCGTTTAACATTCGAGTCCGGGCCAGGCTTCCCACCATATTGTCCACCCTGATAGAGCACGCAGCACTCGTAAGCCTAAATTCCGAGTTAAGGCAAGATCCGCGCAGAATATTTGCCGCTTCGTTCGCCAACTCTTTGTGTTTCTCGCCCGCTTCGGAAGGGAATAATACTTCCGAATCAGTCTCTTCGTCAAACAACAGTGGCGTATCGAGCATCGTTTCCCACTTAGTTGATAGAAGCCATTCCACATCTGCGTACCATGCAGTGCATTTTGCACAAATGTTGTAGAACTCTTTCATTCGGTACACAGCCCCGCTAGACATACAATCCAAAGGGTGCAACACAAGAAACAACACAAAACGTGAGCAACACAAGAAACAACACAATCTGATGAGCAGCATTGCGAAGTACGAACCTGGTGAACTTCGGAGTTCCGCCCGAGAAGAAAGCTACGATCTCCTTAGTCGTTCCTTCCGAGTGCTCCGAGTCGGAATTATTGGCGAAATATTTGGGTTTGGATCGCTTGTTCTTCTCTTCTTGTATAACTGCACTCAGCTTTGTCACCAGGTGCTTGGGCACAACGAAGTTGTAGTCGAACTGTTCTGTTCGCACGTAGGCTTGTTGACTGCGCGCAGCCCGTGCGCCGATGAAGTCGTCCGTCATGGCAGTAGGGTAAGTTGCCAGAATTGATCGGACGTACTCGACGTCATTTGTATTGTTTGCCCACTCGAGTACTCGTGAAAGTACTGGTGTGCTTTTGTCTGGAAGTGTAATAGCTGCTAGTCGTTGCGGCTTCGCCACCGCTTTTATCCGCGCCTGTTTCACCTTCTTTCGTTAAATGTGTCGGGGCTTAGCTTTGGGTAGCTGAAGTACTTCGATCTTGTCGTTTTTTTGCGCAGGTGGTTTTGAAACAGCCTTTGCCTTTGTTTGTACAATTTCCTTTGTCAGTAGCATTTTTTGCTTAGGCGGCGTAGACCCCGACTCAGACGAATCCAGTTTTGTCTCCCACGTTTGCGTCAAAGTTAGGAGCTTGGTGTTGCAGCTTGTGCTGGTTGATTTACGGCTTGTGGTGCTTGTTTTGGAATCCGACTTCACGAAATGTTGTCGCTCGTGGTCATGGGGGGTCTGTACATTGCCTCCCGCAACTAGTAGACCGTGTTCAGCTTGCTCCATGTCACGAATCATTGCCATTGTGTCGATGAGATCAGCTGGATCAATGTCAGATCCTGTATCACTCTCGTTAGCATCACCAAGAGCCGCAGTATCGTCCGTGCTATCGTCGGGCATCGTTGTCGCATCTGACGTGTATGTTGGTAGCTTTTGCATGCCATTGCGAACTATCTCTTTCCACGATTGCAGTGCTGGGTAGAATGCTGGACTGGTTAATCCGGCAAGGTACTCAATTACTGGCTCGAACGCAGCTTTTGCATAGCAGTACTTCTCTTCCGATGATAACACCACCACGTTTGCCTGTTCACGTCGCCTCAGCTTAACATATACAACCCGCGGCTTTTTAGTCCGAGATCGCACTCCACTCCGCTCAACCCCACGCGGCGGTGGTACTTTCGGGTTCACACCTTGTGTTGCCGAAACATCGTCTTGTGTTGCTTTCCATACTTCTTGTGTTGTTTCGGTTTCTTGCTCTGTTTCGTAAACTTCACTGACGTCGGATGGCTGCGTAGCGCCGTCGTGGGAGATGCATTGACCCGCATCTTTCATCGCTGCCTGCACTGTCTGGAGCATGCATACACCATCTGCAAATTCTTGATCCTTATTCGCCATCGCCAGCATATCCCAGCGCTTAGGTATAGTTGATACTGGCAGACTCTCAAATTGATGAACATTGGCAGCGATGTACATCAAATGTTGACATGGTAGATTGTAGCTGCAGTAGAACAGACACGAACATGACCACTGAAAGTCGTTGCATTGATGTGTATGCTCCCCCGTTCGCACTTCCCACTCACCAACATCAGAACCACGCTTAATACATGCTGTCGCAGCACTGAATACCATAATGTAGTCCCATTGCGTGCGTACGCTAGCCAGCATTGTGTCGCTCAGGTGCTTTGACACTAGAGAGAGAAATCCGGGAACGCCATCGGGCTGTCGCGACCTTGACGTGTGCTTGTGCATGGCGGTAATGAGATGGCTTGTTATGGTAGCCTGGTGAGATAGTAGTCCACTCACTGTTGAGTCAAGTCGGGGGCGC
Source organism: Phytophthora betacei (assembly GCA_011320135.1). NCBI lineage: Eukaryota > Oomycota > Peronosporomycetes > Peronosporales > Peronosporaceae > Phytophthora > Phytophthora betacei. The sequence continues at coordinate 304,597 of JAANHX010000488.1, forward strand.
TTCCCCAGCAGAAGTTTTAGCTGGTTCCAGTTTGACTCGATCCTGTTCGTCGTCGTGTTACCGGCCGTGAATGATTTGCCCCTGACGTGGTCTGCCCACATTCCAACACAAGATTCCCAATTCGCCTCGAAATATTTCTGCAGCGCTGGGCATTCTAGCTTACAAATTTGTCTGAACGTGGATACTTCTGAGTCGAACGTCGTTTTGATTTTACTGTTTCCAGCAACACAACCGGCAACATAACGTTAACAACACAACAAACAACACAAGCTAGCAACACAACAAACAACACAGCACAAACACGCACCAGTATATGAGTTTCGCGAATGCCGATTCCAACGTTTCCCTCTCTGTCACCTTCAAATTATACTCTTTCCGCTTACAAACCTTGCGCCAGTACGTTAGCGCATGAAACTGACAAAGTAAAACATCAGCGCCAGGAAATGCCTTCTTCAGCACTCGCCACTCAACGAAGTCCTTGTCGATGACGACGGTCAGGATTGATTGCCAGGACGGATTCTTGCGTTTGAAAAACTCAACAATGAGCTCCATCGTGACAGCGTTTTGGTCGAGGGCTAGAAAATCAATTACAGACATTCCTCTGCCTGTAGCAGTTGTAACAACAAGACTCCCTGTAGCATATACACGAGTATGATATCAGACCTCATTTCAAGAAAAATATAATTATCGACGTTACCCAGATGATATCCCAAATTATTGGTCCCATGTGTCCAGTCCATGGCTAGCGTGTCACCCCACTGTGCAAAACACTTTTTTTTTTTCTGAATGCACGTTTGCATCGCAATCACACAAGTGATATCCATTTGGTCCTGAACTAATAGGACGTCATTGCCGGCATTCCCGTCAGCAAAATAATCGAGAATAGTTTTGGTGCGCTCGAGGGTTGTCATGCCCAATACTTGACGGAGCAGATTTCTCGTTTGTTGTGGTGTTAAAACCATATCTGGATATCATCAACGAAAAAAAAAGGAGAGTGATTATAAAATGAGTTAGCAAAACTGAATAAAAAAATAGATACTGCTACAGCCAAATTCACCAGCGACACCCACCAAGCTGATTCGAAAGATATCGGTTGATATCAGAAGTGCTCGTTTTCATTTCTGTCAGAAGCCCAAGCTCCCTGCGCACCTGGGGTGGGACCGACAACGACTTGGCCCCGCGATAGGAATCGTAGATATTCTTGCTTGTCTTGTGATTGTGGGTGGAGATCTAAGCAAATAATAGTTGTTAAGAAACGTTAAAGAAAATGCATCATAATAGCCATACCTCCGAGTCCGGATCCACAGTCACCTTCCATTTAGCAACTCCTTTTACGACAACGTTGACAGTTCTCGCCAAGAAACTTGCCATGCATCCCGTGTATCGCAAGTCACAATCACGCCGTCCATCACCACGAACCGACTGTGTTGCGCCATGAGTGCACCACATTCGTTTAAAACTGTGGGAAAACCGCTCGGGAATGATCGTTGCCCTAGGGCGACTTGATTAAGCAACACAACAAGCAACACACACAAATAACATAGCAAACAACATAACAAAAATCAACAATGTTAGCAACAGCGCATGCTGTTCATGTGCCAACAAAATACGGACCTGTTGCACTTGGCACGGGTTTCAGAGCTTCAAACGCGATAGTGCAGATAATTTTCAGCCTCGTAACAGCGAAGGGCCTCTTGAAAAGTCTCCCAACTGTCAAACGTCCTCACTGGAAGTGGTGGCTTGACGTTTTCGACTGCCTGATGTGCCTTCATCATCTTTTCACGACTGTCGTACGTTTTTGTCCGGCGTCGCACAATTTTGCTCTTCGCCGACGCCGTGAAATGAGCCCCAGTTGATCCCAGGCTCTCTGTGCCAGGTTCTGGTCGCTTTGGTGAGGGATCTTCGCTTTCGTTCATCTCAAAGGCACCATGGCAGGATTTGCGGTTGTACGGCACGGACAGCTGCTTCCGTTTGCGACTTTCTTCGATGGCATTGGTCCGGGCGGCATCAACAAATGCGCGTGCATAGTCTTTAGTTTTGAAACCATTGAAAGCAACATTCAAAGCAACATAGTAAGCAACACAAGTAATGTATCAGCAACAAAAGAAATCGACCGGGATATATACCTGTATCGGCCAACGCGTTGTTATCACCCGGCTCCGCGGCGGTGGCTTTGGCGTCTGCAGCCACGGCCTTCTCGCCGTAGCCACGTCCTTCTCGCCCGTAGCCACGTCCTTCTCGCCCGCCGCAACGCTCTTCTCCCCGGAAGCGCTGTCGTTCTCGCCCGCCACAGCGCCCGTATCCTTCCCACCCGGTAACGTATCGACCTTGCGCGCATCATCGCAGGCTTCGTTCTCCAGGCCCTCCATGTCTGCATCCTCATTTGCGATATCATCAACCGCTACCAGAGGGTCATCGACGTAGTCTTCGTCGCTACTGGAATCGTGTATAAATTCGCGTCCAGCAAGTAGGTAGTCGGCATGCGGTCTTGCTCGTAGACAGCGCCCTATACATGATAGAACACAACGTTGTAGATTAGGACAACGTGCTGCAGGCTGCCTGTCACTATGTCCCCCGTGTCTTACCTGTGCTCTGCGCTTCTCGGCGCGCTTGCTGCTTCGGCATCTTGCTTTTTCCCCCTTCTTGGAAATGAAAGGTCTGTACAACTCGTACTTATTGAATCTCGTACTTAATAGACACTGTAAAATTTACATTTCCGCTTTTGAGATTTTTAGCGTAATATAACTTGCAATAACTTACCCAGCAACACAAAACGCCATTGTGTTGTTCTAAAAGAGAAATCGTCATGTTGTAGTAATGTTGCGGTACCGACTCCGTAAATGTACAGTACAGTGCACCCTGTTTCCGCGGGGGTGGACCATACATGCATATGATTTGCAAATAAATCATATTTTAGCTTGCAAATTACTGTTCATTTGGATTTAGGATCATCATATCCCGAAGGTATCGAAGGTCCAAGGCCGCGAAAACGGGGTGCAGTACTACTGTAGGAGAATGATCCCGAGGCGTTGTTAAATTAACAGTGGGAAATTGGCCCAACTGTTTGAGGGTGGGGTACCAGTACTAACGTAATTCTTCAGGGGCACAATTATAGGTTTTAGAGAGCTTCGAAGAAACTTACATGCTACTGTACTACTGTACATGTACTTTTATTTTGGCAAGTGTTGCTATTAATAGCACTTGTCAGATAAATACTGTACATGTACACCATTTCCCGGCCAAGTTACCAGTTTTACCAACCATCGTGCAAATGGCCCGTTCTTGTGAGATCTAATTTAAGGCTGTGTGGAGACACACCATTTTTAATTTTAGGCTACGGCATTTGGCGATTTGCAAGAAAAAGCCACTTTTCCCACGACTTGCATTTCTGCCCATCACACTTTTCAAGCAGGTTGCAAACCTGGTCAAATACATAGAGCCTACGTTACCGCATCAAAGGGCACAGCTCATGCTGCTTCAAGAAATGAAGCCCTCCAAAACATTTTTTATTCTAGGACAACTTAAATGATGTTAATACGGTACTGTGAATACAGTAGTCGCTGTTTGGCTTTGTTTGTGCTTTTTTTTTTTTCTCTGAATAAGGGGTACCCTTGAAGCGTCAGAGCATGCGGTAGCGTAGTCTCTATGTAGTTGACCAGGTTTGCAACCTGCTTGAAAAGTGTGATGGGCAGCAATGCAAGTCGTGGGAAAAGTGACTTTTTCTTGCAAATCGCCAAATGCCGTAGCCTAAAATTAAAAATGGTGTGTCTCCACACAGCCTTAAATTAGATCTCACAAGAACGGGCCATCTGCACGATGGTTGGTAAAACTGGTAACTTGGCCGGGAAATGGTGTAGTAGAGACAAGACAAATGTTCATCACCATCATACCGGTAATCCAAAATACAGAGGACGGATGTCATCGAATTTTGTAAGAATTGCTTTGCTGCGCGCTCCAAAGACAATAAGATTCTTTCATCTGGTGAGTGCAAGCTCGGCGCTGGACCCGCCTTCGCGGGCGCCCAAGGGGGTAGGATTTTTTTTAAATCGGGATGGATTCCCGGACCCAGAATGCAGTGCAGTAATACTGTCATTATGTACATGTATTACTACATGTACATGTATTCACTGGATGCTTTATGCACCGTTCTGTAACTTGGTACGTTTTTACTTTGTGCTGTACATACTGTACCGCACAGAGCAAAAACCGTACTACAGTACTGTCCCGCCTTCACAACCACTGTACATGTGTTCATTCCAGAATTTGCCCCGCGGGTATAATCCCCTCCCCGCCCCTCCGGAGAACTACCCAGTCAAGCATAGGATCCTATCGTACCCGCATACAATGAAGTTGTTGGCAGCGGTTATCCTGCTTGCGAGCATGACGAGAGCTCTGTCCCTGGTGGCGGCCTCGATACAAGTGAAGCCTGTACCCATTGACAAGATCCAGCTGAACGACGCAGATTCTACTGACGGCGGACGATTTCTAAGAGGCTACCGATTTGATGATGAAAGCAACAGAATATACGCACACAACGCGATCAACGAAGACAGAGAATACCGGAGTACAGCGAATGTGGTCAGCTCAAAACTCGTCGCTAAGCTCCTTACGAAATGGAAAACAATGACCGACAAGGACTTTCAGAATCTGCAGTTGTTTCTGAACAAGGAAACTACCTTAGAAAAGCTCTACAGAAAGGGAGCAACGCCATTCAAACTTTTTACCGGCATTAATCGCAATGACATCCCCAATGAAGGTGCGATTCGTGCAAGGTGGGAGAAATATTTTGATTTCTGGGTAGCGAAGAATAACGCAGCTCTTCAAAAATAATAAATGACGCATTTTTGTTCCAGTACGCTTGAGCATACGTTTCGCTCTGAATCGCGATTGTATGGACGCTGCAATTTCTCGTTGACGAATAAGAGTAGGAGCTGCGAGGCAACTCATTCTTTCTCTTTTACTACTAATGCCGCGCTGCCCTAGAAGCTCTGGATGTTATCGAAAGTATGCGCTTCCTCATTGTTGAAGGCATCCTCCAAGTCTCACTTAATAAACGGTCATTTTTACTTTGGGCTGCTTTTAATACATGTAGTACTAAAATCAAATTTCCTGTTGTATTTAGCAGCGCAAAAAATGTACATGTATGTAAAATTCCATTTAATTACCGATCCTCGGCTTCATTAATACCGGTACCTCGATCGGTAGAGAGCAAATTATTCCGGTAATTGTGTATTTATTTGATCAAAAATGCCAATTGGTGGTCACTGCAAAGATGCCGCCGTCAGTGTGCTCTTCACGTGCCGCTACCGTATCTCTCCAGCGGCTCTACGACTTCGCCCTCGGGGATCTAGTCAATATGTGCTTTGTTACATTGACAGCAATCTTTGCGCTGTTTGTCGCGTCTCGCTGAGCTCTGCAGATGGCACAAACCCCTCTGACCATCGCAAAGTTGACGCATCTGTGACGCTAAGACGCAACTCGCGGGCTTTCAGTGGGCTACAGGAGTCTCTACTTGTTCGTAACGACGATGCGACTTCAAGCAACACGTTACAGGACCGTGAGCTGCTGTGGATATCTCGTGCAGCGGTACACACCGCTGCGGCCGTCACGCTAGAGCAGCAACCATCACCAAACTCTCAACTGCTGCGCGACGGAGACACTCGCTCGTTGCTACAGCAAACACTGCAGCGGAACTTTGTCGTTTGTTCAGGTGCCAGAGTGAAGCTACCGACGTTGTCTGGTCTTGTGTCGGAGAGCAGAGGCGTGGAAGACCAGAAGCACGAACAAGTGATGATGTTTCGAGTTGTGTCCACTTATCCTGCTGCACCCTTCGTCCGGATCACATCTAGTACTCGTGTAACGCTGACGGAGCCGGGTAATACTGATGGAGAAGATGGTAGTTTAGTTCTAGACGCGGTTGGGACACGTCCAACTACACAGCAAGTCAAGGGAGTGACGATGGGGGGCATGCAGGACGAGCGAGCTGCTTTGCGAGAATTAATTTTACTGCCAATAGCGCACCCGCGACTGCGCTCGGAGCTAGGTGTGGAGTTTCCAAAGGGTGTGTTGCTATGTGGACCTCCTGGTGTGGGTAAGACACTGTTGGTGCGGTCGGTAGTGCACGAATGTCGTCAGGTCAAGGATGCATCTGGAGCTACACTAAATCTGAATCTACAGGTCATCAACGGATCCGAGATTATGACTAGCGGTCGTGGCGACGCTGAGCAGACTCTACGTGCCACATTTGAGACTGCGGTGGCACATGCTCGCAGTGCTCGTCACGCAGCCAGCGTCATATTTATCGACGAGCTGGATGCGCTCTGTCCTAAGCGTGAAGCTGCAGGTGGAGGGGCATCATCCTCACACAGCCGTATTGTTGCTCAGCTGCTGACACTATTAGACGGTGTAGAAGGCGGTCTCTCGCGTGAAAATGTGGTTATCGCCGCTGCCACAAACCTCCCGAACTCGATCGACCCAGCGCTACGTCGTCCTGGACGATTTGATCGCGAGATCTTCGTAGCTCCCCCAGATACAGTATTGCGTAAGAAGATATTCAAGGTGCACCTCAGTAGAACACCCTACACCCTCAGCCAGGGATCGCCAGAGGAGGCTGAGCAAAAGCGCGATAATTTTCTCGACACATTAGCTGCGAAGGCTGTTGGCTACGTTGGTGCTGACATTGCTGCTTTATGTCGTGAAGCTGCTATGGTGGCATCGACGCGGCAACTTGTGGCTCTTTCTCGAGATCGTGACCTAGAACAATGGTGGGAAGACTGGAAACGCCGAGTGGAACCTCTCAGTGCTGTCCAGAACGCAACGACAACACTTGGTGCCGTTGTCGCGGGACGAGCTTGGCATGCGAACCCAGCTGCCATTATTCCGTTGTGGTTCCTCGCCAAACACAATAGTAAACAAGATGGAGATAATACTGGAGATAGGGACTATCAACGACAGGCAGATCGGGAGTATTTCAGCTTTCTATTAGGTGGTGAAGGCCCACGTACCACAACTGCGCCTTGTCAGGAAAAGGATGAAAAGTTGCAAACCTTTGAGGTGACCATGGCAGACTTTGACCAAGCTATGCAGACCGTCGTACCGTCAGCTCTTCGAAGTGCCAGTGGATTTACGTAAGTATTTGGTTGTTCTTTACATTTATTGTGCTGACAATGTTTTTTATATTGTTTCAGTAAGGACTATGAGCGACAAGGATGGGATAGTATTGGTGGCCAGGCAGAGACTAAGCTCGCCTTGCAGCAGGCGCTCGAGTGGCCCATCAAGTATCCACAAACCTTCTCCCGTCTAGGTGTCCAGCCACCTCGCGGTGTCTTACTTTATGGCCCACCAGGATGTAGTAAGAGTTCTATTGTGCGTGCAGCGGCCCATTCAAGTGGAGCCACGTTCCTGTCACTGTCAGCCGCTCAGGTGTTCTCACCGTTCTTCGGCGATGCAGAAGCTGCTGTTCGTCAAGTTTTCCGTGACGCACGAGCAGCTCTTCCTGCCATTATCTTCTTCGACGAGATCGACGTGATGGTTGCCAAGCGAGAATTTGATGGATCTGGTGGCGGAGAGGGCGGAACTTCTACCGCTATGCGTGTGCTCTCCACGATGCTCAATGAAATGGACGGCGTCGAGTCCGCTGAAGGACTTTTGGTCATCGGTGCAACGAATCGTCCAGCTTGTATCGATGCAGCACTTATGCGACCTGGTCGGTTCGATCGCATCCTGTTTGTGGACCTTCCAGCTGAACCTGATCGCGTCGAGATCTTGCGGATCCACTCGCGTCCAATGCATCTGAACGAAGATGTCAGTCTCGAGGCTTTGGCGAGGCGTACGCCATATTTCAGCGGAGCTGAACTTGAGGTAAGTTACAGCTTCATCTATTTGCTTGAACCAGCTCTCTGTTTGCTAACTTGATTGATTTATTGAAGAATTTGTGTCGTGAAGCTGCTCTACTCGCTCTTCGAGAGTCTCTGGATGCCGTGGAAGTGTGTATGCGTCACTTTGATGAAGCCTTACTTGGCATTACGCCTGTATCTTCCAAAAAGTCCATGCTAGACTACATTAAATTCGCGGAAGCTATGGGTCATCTGTCATAGGGAAGTTTTCTTCTTACAATAGAATAGATGCACTTTGTGAATGTTTTTCTTGTAACGTACCATCCCGGTTTAACCGTCAGTTAAAAAAATATGATCGCCTCCATTCTTGAAGCTATTAAAAGAAAACTTTAGATTCTGGAATAGCTCAGGCTGTGGAATAAGAATTTTCTTCGTCCAGAAATATATTCCAGTGGAATAACGCGACCCTTCTGGAATATAAAATTGGAATATCGATCGGTAATCTATCCGTCATTTATTCAGATTTTATCCAGTAATCGTAATTCCAAGCCTTGCGTTATTCCAGAAACTAAAGCTCTCTAATACTGAATGAACCGATTATTGATGCCTAATCTTATGTACTCAGGTTCGAGAGTCTTTGGATGCTGAAGAAAGTGTGCATGCGCCACTTCGATGAAGCTCTAATTGGCATATTCTACATGTATAGGGATCTATGCAAACTACATTGAATTGGCAGAAGCTATGGGTCATTGTCACAGAGCACGAGTTGACTTGTCAAACACAACAGATGCAATTGTGAATACTTTTCTGTGACGTGCCATTGTCGAGATCAATTTACTGTCACCTAGAAGAGAATTTCGCCTCCGTCCGTGAAGCTGACCTTGTGCTGCAATGGGATGCCGTCTCTCTCCGCGCCAGCCTGTTCCATCTTGTCCACGACCTCAAATCCCTCCACGACCTCTCCAAATACAACGTGCTTGCCGTTGAGATGAGGCGCAGCGTTCAGCATAAAGCAGAATTGACTGCCGTTAGTATTAGGCCCAGCATTGGCCATCTGCAGGATGTATCGCTTCGAATGCTTGAGTCTCAGTCCATTCGGCTCGTCGTCAAATCGGCCGCCGTAAATGCTGCGACCTCCTGTTCCGGTGCCCGTAGTAAAGTCTCCACATTGTACGATAAAGTTCTTGAGAATGCGGTGGCATACACTGCCCTTAAATGCGTAGTCCGCACCCTTTTCGCCCGTGGTTAGCACTCGGAAATTCTCCACCGTTTTAGGTACGATGTCAGCGTATAACTCCGCCGTGACACGGCCCACGTACACGTCGTCGATGGCCACATCCAGCCACACATACTTGCGGTCAGATTTAGGCTCCCATGACCTCGTGGGTGCAGGGATTGCAGCCTTTTTATCAGTATTCGCCCCCTCTCGTGCCATTTCGTCAGTGAATTCACGCGCTTGCTCCTGTGTATCGCCCGCCTGCTGCGTCAAATGCGGACTCTGTGCCGCTAAGTCGAAGAATACGTTCACCACAACGAAGTAGGTTACAAAGATTAGCCCCATTCCCAGAAGAATCACCTTGCGCGCATCCGGCGCGCTGCCAGTTTGGGGAGCCATGGTTTGATGTGGTTGCACTGAACAGATCTTGTTTGCGATATGGATACAGTTAATCGGTTTGAGCGGGGGTGATGTCAAAGCCATCTCCGGAATAAGAAGTTGGAGCAAGTTGCTTGTCATCAATCTGATACGGATAGAAGTCACTCGGAAGCCTCTTCCACGTGATGTCTCTTTCGAACTAGCGAGAGACTTTTAGTGTAGCTCATTCTCCGATTTCACACGCGACAGGAAGTAACTCCAATCGTGTGTGGAATATAACCTCACGCTATCGCTGGCGTCCTGAACAGCGGCACATTTTGAAAGTACGAAGCAGCGAAAGAAAATCGAGGATGGGTTACAGCATTCCGGACTCGCCACGCGGAAAGACTGACGCCGGTACACAGTTTGCAGAGCCGACGCTCCCGCCGTCGAGAATGGGGCTTCGTGAAGGCTTCCAACAGTCGATCGCTGCCCGTCGTCGGAACGCGATCGTGCCGGGCTCTTTGTCGTTCGACGCGATGGGATCTCCTCGCTCACCCTTCATCTTCCTGAGCCAGGAGAACCGCAGAGCTCTCGCTCAGCGTCAGGAACAAGAAGAGCAACAGTCAGGTCGGGAGGATGCACCCATTGTTGCAATGGTACGCCGTGATGATAGGAGGATAACGATATGAGAAGCGACTGTTGTAGCTGACATTTTGCGTGTGTCTTTTGCAGCCGTGAACGTCGGAGCTGCACAGAACGTCCACCTCTTCGTGAGACGTGGTGTCCAAGCGGGATTAACTGGTAACGGATTTCGAAGCTGTACAGTACCGGTAGATGAATATGTAAATATATAGCTGCCATTACAACCAACTTTGAGGAAATTGCTCTCATCAGCAAAGTGTTTTATCACCTTTCCTTTTACCAGTACTTAAAAAATCATGGCGCGAAACGATAATTTAGCTTAACCTCACTCCTCAAAATTAATTGTTTTTCATACTAACTTTTAATGCATTCTCAAAGCTTTCGAGCTGCCAAATTCAAATTTACGTACCCGACTCAATATTGTTGTGTCTGCCACATTTCCACCGCTTCCTCCAAATTGGGTATCAAGCGAGGAGCTCCCCTCCATACGACAAGCAAATGAACGGGGGATCGGGCGACTGGCACTCGGCGGCCGACCGCCTGGCGCTCTTCATGCAGCGCTACGCCTTGCCGAACGACAAGGTAGCAAGGCAGTTGGGCTGGGCTGATGAGCAGCTGCGTGCGTACCTGTCGCCCGAGTCACGGCGTGTCAAAGCGGCGTCCGACGTACGTCCGCCAACGTCAACATGGCACTTATTGGCAGAGAAGGAGGCTCTAACGCTGTGCAACGAACTATAGATTGCAGACACCGCGGTGGACAAGCTACTGATGAGGTATCGCGTTGCATTGGCGCATCAAACGCTTAAGAATGCGAAGACTAAGCCTCTCAAGCCTCTAGAAGGGGGTTGTAGGAGATCTACAGTACCCACACAGGTCAGAAAAGTGCTGAGTATTTTTATAAGAACAGGAGGAAAAGAAGTGAACGATTAATTGAGAGTTTTTGTGGCAGTTTGGACGCAATGTGGGGGACAGAAGAAGCATTATTCATGCAGACGCTACGCCTGCGCAATTGGTTTGTCTAGCTGTTGCTATTGAGAAAAATGTTGCAAGAGGCTGATACATCCTATGCAGAAGGCAGCAGCGAATGTGGAGCAGTCGTCTACGAGCAACCGGAAACGGAAGCGGAAAGTCGTAATACATCCTCTGCATTCATCGAGTGCTAAGGTGAAGACTGCGGCGTCGAAGGAGGAAAACGCTAGGGATAACGCAGATACAGAGTCGACAACACATCAACTTGATGTACGGAAGCCGCAGCGACTGGCCAAACCCGAGCTTATCTGCCCTATTCGTCTCGATGTCGACTTGGATGGCGTTCGCTTTCAAGATACTTTTCTCATCAACGCGTACGTTCGCCCTGAAGCCGTTTGTAGCGCAAGTTAAGCTAACATTTGCGTATTTACAGCGCTTTGAATACGTGTTCACCGGAAGTTCTCGCTACTCAAATTGCCCAGGACGAAAGGATGAGCAATAAACTCAAGGTTCGTGTTCTTACCCTTGTGCTTTTGACTGGTTTCGGGCTCGGAAATGCTAATATTTTCTTTTATTGTTGGTAGGATGCAATCGCGGAGTCAATTCGAAGACAAATTTTGACTTTTACCTCATCTTGTATGACTGTTGACTACAAGAGCGAGCAGTTATTCCCAATTTACCTAGATCTCATCCTCGAAGGATTCTCCGTAAGTGGCTGATATATTGATTTGATAAGTATTGATTTACTAATGTTGTCGATTTGTTGCAGCTGCGGGATCAATTCGAATGGGACATATCCAATGACTGCATCGCAACGCAGACGTTTGCCAGTACGCTGTGTGCAGACTTGAACCTGCCAAAAGCATTCGAGCCCGCTATCGTCTTTTCGATCTACGAGCAAGTTGCTGCTTATCGTATCGCACTAAACGGGCGAAAATGGATTGGCAAGGATTTAAAAGATAGCGGTCTCACACCACCAACTTCCAGTTCAGGATACATCGAAGTGATGCCACCGCTTGGCGACGTCGTTCGTACCACTGATGACGCGAGTAAGTTTGTCTTGTGCATCTATGTGTGTTGAGTTCTAACGCAGACATCTCACGGCTCCACTGCTTCTCTACAGAATTATGGCAGCCCGTACTGAGTGAACTGTCCAGAGAAGAAAAAACGTATTTATCTGCGAGATTCACGGCTGCTCGAGCGTACGTTCCACTTTAAATACTGAACTCGTATCTGTAGTCTTGGCTCTAATACATGACATACTTTGCAGACCTACCACCTGGAAGAGCACGCCGGTGGTCTCAGACACCAATGGCCGATCAAAGCGACCTTCTCGGCGACTATCAAAGGTTCGTTTGTAGCGTTTACATGTTCAGATTGGTTGCTACCAACTGACAACATTCGATATGGTGCTTGTTATGCTCTCAGGAGAGTCGCCTTCCACGACCAATCAACCCATTCATCGTATACTGTCAGATGCAGAAGGAGGCGTTGGGCAAGACTCGCCGCTCTGCGTCTGAAACGAGAAAGATTATGGGCGACATGTGGCGCAAATGCACCGAAGAGGTTGGTACCTTTCACTGCAGTGTTTATTATTGACGTTTTGATCTAACAAGCGTGCGATTATTAGGAGAAAGAGTATTACTCGCAACTTACTGAGGTGGAGAGCGAAAAGAGGCGTCGAGACCACATTCTCGATATGAGGGACCGCGCCATCGCTGACTGGGAAGAGGACGAAGCTCGTCAGAAAGGATTGTTGGCTTCTTCTACGTTGGAGGCGTCTGCAGAGCACTTCCGTGGTCTCTTGCTTGAAGTAAGTCGTGTGCATGTCCAACGTTTTAACTGCATAGTGCTGATAACGCTCTTATGTGTGTAACCAGAACTACATGAGCGAGCGACACGAAGTAGATTTGAATAGACAAGCGTTAGTGACCGAGACTGAGGAGGACGAGGAGGACAACGAAGTGGCCTAGAGGAAGCTACAGCAACTGCGCAAGTGACACCCACATCAAAAATGGAAAGCACAATAAGCGAGCAGACATAACATAAAGACTGCAGCGCTCCTAGAGAGCCACCTGTTGTGCTGGATTCTACTTAGGTTGCTCGGCTACGGCACCTCCCATACTTTCAGCTCACGTGTAGATCTCAATGCCTGTTACGTCCAGGATCTCAGCGCGCAGCAGCTCCATCAATTCGCCCTTGTCCCGCGTGTTCACCCAATGCCCACTTTCAGCGTCGTACTCGTAACGGCGAGGGCCACTGCACCACCAGAAAAGAAAAAGACAGCGTCAGTCGCTCATTTTTATGATACATCACCACTTTGAACGTCGTACCTGACCGGAGACGACCACCAGATCTGTCGGTTGGGCACCTGGCGGTTGATCACCCACGTGCCGTGCTCACCCAAGTCAATCTTCAGGACTCCTTGCTGTCCGGGCGCCCATACGGTGAGTCAGTCTATTGATCAATGCTACATCAAAGCTACGACATACCGAAAACATGATGTCGGACTCTTCAAGCATCTCCTCAATACCGTCCAGCCAGCTCTGAATGCCGTGCAGCGTCTCGTCCGCCAGCTCCATGAACTCGTTCTCCGCCATTTGCGAAGACGGTTCTAGAGAGTCCGTCGTCAAGTGCGCAGCTTGCAGGGAGCTGCGATGCGACATTGAAATTGCACCATTGGGTCTGCACAGAGACGGCAGAGCTGACAGAGTCTTGACACTCTGTGTAGCAGTACGGCGGGACGCGCAGCGTAGCGAAGAGAGAACAACACGACGCAGCATAGTGGTGGCTTTGGTGACGATTGTGAACAAAGAGCTCACCGCACAATATGAGCCAATCGAAGGACGCACAGTCAAGCTTTTGACCAATTATGTTGTGATTTTAGAGCACCTAGCTTTGTCAAAAAGCGTGGTAATTCCATATCCATTTTCCCAAGATGGCCAAGAAGCGTCGTCATGTAGCCGCGCCGCACCGAGCGACAGCCACAGCAAGCCGAGAGATATCGGTCGACCATGAGGCAATGAAAAAGTCTCTGGAGTCATTTGGGGCCAATTATGACCAATTAAGAAGCGAAGTGACGGGAATCTCGGCCAGTTTGGAGCGCACGCTCCTGTTGCAAAGTCTTGTGGCACTTGTCCTGCAAAATGTACTCATGGTTGTCCAGGTATTCGTCCTTCACTTCATTGCAGTCGCGCTATACATGATTCTAACAATTATCGCAGAGCGTGTCAACTACGCAGATCGCGGTGGCAGTTGGAACTGCCGTCTGGATGACTAGGAAACGTTTCGTGGAGATGTTCTTGCCTCCTGTTTCCCTTCGAGTCGGCAGTGGCCGAGAAGTCCTTTTGAGAAGTTTAATCCTTGTGTTGGCTATAGTCGGACTGGGAGCTGTATTTTATCGAGTGGAGATCCCACCAAGCGTCGTGCATCTCGTGGCTTTCGCTGCAGTGTAGGTTGTCTCGCATGGCGGCAGCTATTTGAGACTCACCGTGTGATGCTGGCTGCAGTTTTTTGCTGGATCTTGTATCAATATATCTCAGTAAAGCAGCTAAAGGTCGACTTACGCCTCCACAAATCCTTTTGGCAGCCGTTGAAGTCACGCACTTGGTCGCTGGCCTTTCAATTTCTCTCAATTACGTAAGGAAATCGTGTTGGAAGAACCTATCAGAAGAGCAATCTGACCTAATGGACTTGCTGTATGCGCAGAAGCAAGGGTGGATATACGATGAAATGGCCTTCGCACTCACGGCAGCTACAGCTTTCGTGCACGTTGTTCTACTGCTCACGGCGAAGTATATTGTCCTCTATTGCTTTGGCGATTTGAACGGTGCCTTTATGGAGACAAAGCACCGCGGAGCAAAGTTAATGGAGAGGGTATGGCTCGATATCGACCGCTTCGAACCTGAACAGCTTCTCGTGGGAGCCTCAAAGGTTCGTCAGCAACTACTTCACCGTCTGAATACCAGAAACTTACTAACGATGTGTTGGTGCGTTATCAGAAAAAGAAAGCTAAGAACAAGTCTCGTACAAGCTCTTCCAAGGCCGTCGCCGTCACTCCTGGCAATGACAATAGCGCGCTTCAAAAGAAGCAGTCGGTATTCAAAGAGCCTCGTGTGCAGCTTACTGTGTTGACACTGGTGCAGATATTGCTTCTGCTTTCTCAACTCGTGCTCTCTGTATTTGTCCTGCATTCGTGGGAAATGATAAGGTACGTCATCAGCTGCGCATATTATAGGGACTTTTCGGAGTGTAAACTGACTTACGTTTATTTGTGAGCAGCGTGTTGATGCTTAGTAGCTCCCACGTGCTCTGGACACTCGGTCAAGTGCGGCGAAAAGTGCTTTCACGCAAGACAATTACATCGGCAGACCAGAAACTATAAAGCGCGTAGATAATTACAGCTGCTCATTTAACTTCTACTTCGTAAGTTTTTTTTTTCATTTTTTCAGCAGAAGCAGCACCTAGCTGGAGGCGGTTCATGTCTTCTGCTCTGCTTCCTTCGCAGTGGCGCAACAGTCGTATTATCGCTTGATGACATCCGCGCACTTGCTCTCCTGGTAACCGCGACGCTGCAGACAAAACTGGATGGCGCATGCCTGCTTCTTACACACGCGCTCGCACAGCTCCTTCTCGGCCATAATCCCTCGAAAATGACGCAATAAGGGTGATACTTTCCCCAAACACGTTGTACTACTACAGTAGTAGTACTACAGTACTACACTTCGAGGTACTTAATAACACAAACAGGCTCAGTAAACGCTCCGGTAAATTATGAGGATCGATAAATGCATGACTGCTGGTCTCCACGTCAAGAGGCTAGAAGCAGTCGAAACTCTTTCATAGCTACACAGTGCAGTAACGCGTGCGTCACTTCGTTTGGCTATGGTGAGTGACGTCTGCTATCGACCTCTTGATCATAAGCTGAGGAAGAAAATATCTCCTTAGACAGTGGTGTCCTCCTCCGTGACCGTCTTGGCCTTGGCTGCCGGAGTTTCCTCGGGCGGGGTGTAGTGGGGAACGCCGCGCGTGAAAGACGGGTGTTTCATGATGACAAAGTAGTTGAAGTACGCATTGGAGAAGCCCGCGAGCGACACGAGGATGCCGTAGACGCCACACATGCCGAACGGAAAGATAGAGATCCTGTAGCAGCCATTACCATCAGTACAGTACAAACTAACTCATCTATACGTTTTCACATACATGCTCAGGAAGAGGCATCGACCCCAGGGGCTGTACATGAAGCCGAAGCTGCCACGAAGAATCTTGTCGATGTAGGCTGTGCGTAGCTCGTATCCCACCAAAATCAACGCGAAAAAGCTGCAGCCAACAACAAATAGAGTGAGATACCTTCGCTACAATGCCATAATTCACATAATAACACTGCCGTACATGGTGTAGATGACTGAGAGCGCGTCTGCCATGACGGAGAAGGCCGAGTCTGACTGAATGATTTGTCCCACGGCCAGTCCGACCATGCAGCCGGCCATCGCGAGGTTCACAATACGCATGGCAGACAACACGCCAGTTACTGACGAGCCTAGGATGCTGCACCAGCATGAAATGTTAAGACGGCGTGAAATGAACCAAAATCACAGTCTGAAGACGCACATTTCCCGGGTCTTGGCCTTGATCTCTATCCACACTTCGCTGATGGAGATGGCGTCCGCCGTGTTGGTCACTTTGTTGGCGGCTGATGGCGGCGGAGGCGGCAACTTGAGGTCATCAGGGTTCAGCGGCGGCAGCTTTCCATACGTTGTGCTGCAATGGATAAAGAGAAGGTTAGCTAAAATATGGTCCTTCTGTCACGTTAGCCGGCAACGTACTCCGTGCCCAGGGGTCCAGCGTTGAGCACAGTGCCTCCCAACACGGAGGCGTTGACTTCGGTGGTCATCCTGCGAATGCTTTCTCTCTGTGTGAACGCTCACACTCGCAGCTCGGATGTCTAGGCTGGTGAGCTTTACCGCAAGCTTTTGGCTGCCAGTTTGACTAGGCGTTTGTAAGACACCGGCTTTTCCGGGGGATAGGTAGCAAATCGCAAATATTGCAATTATTGAGAGTTTTGATTCAATTCGACTTAAGAAGTTAAACTTGTTTTAAACTTCAAGTTTTATTACTACGGTAAAACTTTGTAGCATGTATTACTATCGCTTTTACCGGTACTGTAATAAATAATTCTTGACGAGGCACGATAGCAACAAATAATTCTTGACAATTGTGTGAGTCGCACTAAAGCAATTGTGACAATGGACGGCGAGGAGCAACATTTGCTTGCGTGGCTTAACATTATTTAATAAGTTAGGTGTGCTCGACGGTACCGAGGCTGTTACTGGCAACTGATCTCGGGCATATCCATTGACGACATTGACGCTGTGGATGCCGTTGACACGCCACTGCACTCGCTCATACTTCTGCTCTTGCGCGGAGAGCTGGCAACCTCCTTTGCGAGAGCTAGGTGGTTCCTCCGTTTGAGCTCCTCCACACGGCCCTTCATGGTCTCAACCTGACCTAGCCACCGCTCGTCCTTTTCGAAATCTAGCAACCGAGACGACGAGTTCTCAATCCTGGTCACGAAAGCGGCGTAGCTCGTGCCTGGGGCACGAATGCGAGCCGAGACAGGTGTTGGTGGGGACTGACTAAAGACAATCGAGTTGGTGGAAGGCGAGCAGCTCCGCTGTGCCAACGCGGGCTTGCGCACCGAGCAGGCAGCGAGGTGGAACTCGCGAGATTTCGGCGGTGGAATTTTGCTCATGGGGAGCGAGAAATCCCGCACGAGCCTAGGTGGCGACGACACTGGCGCTGGTGGCACCTCAATTGTGTCCTGGTTACTGGGCTCATGCTCGTGCACCTTTTCCTCTTCCAGGTCCTCCTCGGCCTGCTCCTCCTGTCCCTGTTCCTCTTGCTGACATTCCTCTTGCTCCTCCTGCCCAACTTCCTTTTGCTGCGACTCAGCCTCGCTCATGGCAGGCTGGTCCCGTACTACATCTAGTCGCACGATCTTGGTCGGCAGGATGATCGGAGTTTCCTCAATCACCGCCAGAGCGTCGTAGTATGTAACCAGACCGTGGACGTTGCCGCGTTCCGGAGACTCAAGCTCGTGGGCGGGCGCATCGGCACCTGTGGAATCTGCCATGCTTTCAAACATCTTTACGATGCTGCGCACTGTCATGCTGGTGTCTCGACACTTAACTGTACTTTCTTATCTGTCTGGAGACTGCAAACTCTGAATGGCGACGGAGAAAACTGCGCTTGAAGAACTTCCGACGCGGCTCACAACAAGGCGATAAGGGATCCGCGTGCTACGCTGGAGACAAGTGAGTCGGTGGCTGGAATGGCGCGCTTTTAAGTTTGAACGCCACGGTCTCCGTGGTGCTCAACAGAAGATCGGATTGGTCAAAAATAAAAACAGTGGGATTCTACTGGCTCGCAGAGCCGGTTTTATTTAGCTTGGTCGGAACAAATGAGTCTCACTGAAAAGGATAAGACCACGAGGACGAGAGAGCACTCACTGGTCAAGCGGTGCAATTTATAGCAAACGGCTTGGCGAGCATGCAAGTTGCCGCCAGCACCTTGCGAGACTTCAGTCAAATCATCATCTTGCACTCTTCTGTCGAGCTGACGAGCCCCAGTCCCATCTGCCATCGCAGCACCAAGCTGGTTGTCAAACAGACGACAGCAGTGACACACCAAATCTTACGCCAATGTGGTGTGGTGACCTCTAAAAACGTTTTGTAGTATAAGCTAGAAATCTCTTGAAAAATACTACAGTAGTAACTGATTCCCTGGCCAAAGTCAGTTGTACCCTCCCCATGGATCTAGAGATCGGCGCCCGCGTGGCATTCGGCGCCGGCAAGAGTGGGGTCGTGCGCTTCATCGGTGAGACGGAATTCGCCAGCGGTGAGTGGGTAGGTATCGAGCTAGAGCGACCCGAGGGAAAGAACAACGGCGAGCTCAATGGCCGCGTCTACTTCACATGCGCGCCCAACCATGGCGTCTTTGTCAAGAAGTCGATGGTTCGAACGGTTTTATCGTCCGCGTCGTTCACTGCCAAGGCGCCACTAAGTCGACGTCTCTCAGGCGTGGGCAGCAGTCGCTTGTCGGGCATTGGGACGTCGTCATCAACCGCAGCGCCGTCCAGCTCGACGCCTAGCAGCTCAGTGAGTTCCAGACTCTCAGCACCTAAGCCACGGGCGTCGATGATCACACCGAGCAGTAGATCTAGTATTTCTACAGCCTCAGTGGCCAGACCGAGGCTCTCGCTTGACAGACGGCCGTCTTCAGGTGCCGCTACGTCCAGTAGTTCGGACGACCAGCTGACTGAGGCGAGAGTGAGGATCTCCAAGCTGGAGGAAGAGCTGGAGCAGAAGAACCGGCACGTAGAACAACTGAGACAGAGTGTAGCTGTCATGAAGGAGGCAGCGACTGCGAATAGCGAGAAGATCAAGTTACTCGAGGAACAGGGACAGGAACAGGTCGAGAAGATGGAGCAGCAGGGGCAGGTGGATGCCGACGGAGACGAGAAGATGGACGTGGTTGAGGAGCAGTCCAGTTTGTCGCCTCAGGAGGAACTAGCGCTACAGATTGAGATTGTCCGAGAAGAAGCAGACGAACATGTGCGTTCGGTACGTGCCGAGCTGGAAGATCACATCACCGAGCTCCAAGGAGAGCACGAGGAGCAGCTGGACGAACTGCGGCTTGAGAACGCTACTCAGGCGTCCGAGATCAAGGCTCTAGAGGCAGAAGTGGCGCAGCAGAAGACGCGCATTGCGGCGTTTACGGCAGCTGAGCAGAAGAAGGCGGAGGAGGTGGCGATGGCTGTGGCCAAGTCGAGTTCTGGTGCTCGTAAAGTGGAGACACTGGAGAAACAGGTCGCTGAGCTCCAGGATATGATTGAGATGATGACGCTGGAGAAGGAGACCGTCGAGATGGATAAGGAGATCGCGGAGGAGCATGCTGAGGAGCTGCAACAAGAAGTGGAGAAGCTCAAGGCTGCGATGGCGCTGTCAGCTACAACAGGACCGGACTATTCGGAGGGATCTGCGAGTGGCGGAGACTTGGCAGAGGAGAACAACAAGCTCCGAGCTGCTGTCAAGATGCTACACGAGCGTGCGTCCGAGGAGAAGGCGGAACTGAGCAAGAAACTGCGCCAGGCTCAACGTGAGAACGCTGAGCTTGTGTCGTTGAGGGAGGAGGTGGAAGAACTGGTACGTGATAAGTGCTGGGTGTGTGTTGGAGAGGGTTATTGACACCTTTTGGTGTGTGTAGAGCTCGAAGAAGCACACGCTGGAAGTCGAAGCTGAGGAGCTGAAGGAGATGCTGGACGTTGCCAACGCGTACGAGTCGATGGTGGAGGATCTTACTGAAAAGAATCTGAATCTGGGCGAGAAACTGGCAGAGCTAGAGACCACGGTGCAGTCGCTCGAGTCGCTGCGAGAGGTGGACCAGGAGATGGAGCATCAGCACACTGAGTATGAAGCAGAGCTACGCGATGAGATCGACTCGCAACGTGTCACTTTGCAGGAGCTGAAGCAGGCGGCACTGGACCAGAAGACTGTTCTGGAAGACAAGGAGCGCACGATCGCTCGGTTCCGTGACCTGGCACACAGTCACCGTGAAGAAATTGCCCAATTGAAGGCGAAGCTCCGAGCAGAGAGTGGCGCGGTGGAGTCTCTGAAGGACACGGCACACTTGGCACTGAACCAGACGATGGGACTGCGTGCGTTGGTCGCAGCTGCACGCGAACACGAGACCGAAGCTGCCAGGCAGAGGATTATCTCGGAGCAGGCGAGACTGGAGAACTCCTTCTTACGTGCTGTGGTGCCCAACTCGATCTTCTCTGAGACGGACCAGAAGGTTCTTCGTGTCCGATTGACACTGGGACGCATCGCCGGCAAGTCGGATATCTTGGTGCAGCACCTGAAGAAGGACCTGGACACGGTGGCGCAGCAGCCAATTACCAGTGGTCAGACCGAAGACGAGAAGGACGAGGGGGCTTCTATACAAGCCGTGAGTGTGGAGCAGCTGGTCTTGGGAGACAAACTAGCAGCGGTCTCGTGTCAAGCGAAGGAGGATCTCTTCATGCTCGAGTGCCACTTGACTACAGAGGACGAGTTTACGCAGGGCTGTTCAGCACTCGACACTTCTCAAACGTCTGCGTTGGAGAGTGTACTGGACTTGGCGTTGTCAGCGTTCTCGGAGGGAGCTTTACTCCATGGCCCTCGTGGAGGCGACGTCGCGTCGTTGTATGACCGCTTGGTCCAGACGTCGGAGGATTGGCACACGGGACGGATCGCCCAAGCTGCTTGTGCTCCAGGAGCTGAAGGTTTTGGGGCTCGGTCTGCTGTGGTCAAGCTGCGTACGAGAAAGAATGTAGCCAAGTTGGCATTCTCCATTTCGTCGATGGTGACGTTCCTGCGGACTACCAAGAGCTTCGTTGCGAGCTCGGAGATGCCAGATGACGACCACACTGTCGCGTTACGTGCAGAGCTGGCTCCAGTGCTGGATAAATGTCTAGGAGAGCTGTTGTCGGTGCTAAATGTGGCTCAGCTGTTCTACCGTCGTGCTGAGATCGATCTGGCTGCTTCAGATGACGACCTGGACGGTCTGGTGGCTGCCGGCGGTGAGGTTGTGTCCTCTATCCAGAGTTATGCGACAGAGGCTCAGTCATTGGCGTCTGCATTGCAAGCTCAGCTCGGTCACGATGGTCTTGTGGAGCACACGAAGCCGACAGAAGAGCTGGTGCAGTTCGCGCAACAGGCGGTGTACGACCACGCTGTGGCATTTAAGGAGAAGGTCGCGTTGCTGTACAAACTGGTATGTCGCGGAGCCTTCACTGATGCGGTAGCGCCTCGTACGCGCAACGAGAACCCTGATGGAGCCAATGGTCGTCCGCAGTGGCGTATCCGTGCACAGGCGATCCATCAAGAGCTGGTGGATGCGTCGACGCTGCGTAGTAACTTGGCTGAGATGACGGAGCTGTGCAACGCGCTGCATCAACGTATCCGTGAGTTCGAACGTGCCGATAGTCAACACCGCGTGGTCGCTCAGAAGCTCGAGAGTCAAGTGCTGCAGCTGACGGAGAGCGTGGCTGCCATGACGAGTGAGAAGACGCAGCTGGAGACGCAACTTGCCAAGGAGCGTGAACAATTCGACGTGGCGCTGGACGAGTCCAACAAGGAGAAGACGTTGCTCAACTCGCTGAATCGGGATCTCCGGAAGCAATTGAAGCGTACAAGCGACGCTGGTAGCAGCGTCAAGAGCGGTAATACCGGTACGGGTGCCAAGGGCTCAGCCATGGGCGCAGCAGACGCCGACGCTTTCCGTCGTGCCTTCCATCAACTGCATACGGAGCTGCACACGGTGCGTTCTACACTCGCAAAGGAGCGATTGGAGAAGCTTCTCGGGTCGAATGCTGGGCTCAACCCGCGCCAATCGACGTCAAAGCCGTCCGATAGATTGGCGAACTCTCTAAAGGAGGTGGCGACGTTCTCGAGGCAGGTAAAGGCCCAACTGTCGATGCCTCGGTTGGTGGATCTGAAGCGTGCTGCTTCTTCGACGGGGGTATCTGCACATGCGCAACTCGTGACTGAGAAGCTGCAGCAGTCGCGTGCGCAGAGAGAGTTGACATCACTTCGTGAACGTGTCGGGGCGGCCATGCAAGAGGACGGTTGGGGTCAGGACGTCACGAACGCTATTACTAAAGGTGAGAGTGTGTTCGGCTGGCAACCGCCAGAGATGGAGAGGCCCCCTGTACTTCTAGGGCGTGTGAAGTTCGGCAACAGTTCCACGACCGCCTCGCAGTCCGTGCAGCTCGTGTTCAACCGTGCCGAGGTGAAGCATCTATCCCAAGCTTTGGTGTGCTAAGTGAGTCTCCACAGGGAGACGATGGTAGGAAGCCAGCAGCGAGCCACGCGTATATGAGTTGAATTGAAAGACACTTGATCAAGAGCTGGTTATTACTATGTTTATATTGAATCATTGAATCACCAGTAATATTACAATCTTTTAGGACATGGGCGTCGGATCTTCGAGTCGTCGCTGGGATGGCAGCACTGTGTCCTCGCAGAAGGGCAAGGTGGCTATCGTGACAGGCGCCAACTCCGGCATCGGCTTCGAAACGGCTAAAGCTTTGGCTTTGCGTGGAGCCCACGTGGTACTCGCCTGTCGGAGCGACGTTCGTGGTTGTCAAGCTGAGGAATCGATCCGGAAGACGCTGAATAAAGAGGTTGGTGATGGTGTCGGTGGAGTGGAGCTCATGCTGCTGGACCTGGCCGAAGTCGACAGCATTCGCGAGTTTGCAAGGGCCTTTCGAGCCAAGTTCGACCGTCTCGATCTGCTTATCAACAATGCTGGAGTTGCCTGCCCACCAGTGCGACACAACTCCAAGGGCTTAGAATGCACCTTTGCCATTAATCATCTTGGCCACTTCTACTTGACGAGTTTGTTGTGGAATCTGCTACGCCAGAGTACGACACAAGCTCGAGTGGTGAATGTGTCGAGTGGACTGCATCGTGCTGCCAAGTTGGACTTTGCCATGATGGGGCACACACCAGGCAACAGCATGCGTGACTACGCCGAGTCCAAAATGGCCAATGTGTTATTCACGTATGAGCTGCAGCGTCGGCTACGGGATACCGGCATTTACAATGTGTTGTCGGTGGTGGTGCACCCTGGCGTTTGCCACACGGAGATCTGGAACAAGTACATCCGAATTAAGCTTGCGAGATGGCCGTTCCTGCAGTGGCTGGCAATGTGGGCCGTGTGGTTGTTGCCGTTTCTGCCTCAGAAGATCGGAGCGCTACCGACGTTGTACGCAGCGACGGTGGAAAGAGTACGTGGTGGCGAAATGTACGCACCCGACGGGCTAATGACCTTGAGAGGTTACCCGGCGTTGGATACGTCACACCCGGCCAGCCGCTCGCATGACAATGCCAAGAAGCTCTGGACGCTTAGTGAAGACCTGCTCGACGCTCAGTTTGACGTGCAGTGAGGAACAAATAACGAATAGAAATTACACCGACCCAGTAGTCTGCATTCCGCTTGATCCTTCGGCAACGATGAAGAAGTGCGTGCGCTGGTCGTTCAACATCGCAGCAAGGTGAATATCGAATGCATCGGCTCGCAATGGATCTGCCGAGATTCGCTGACCTATTTTGCAAAGACGCGTCGCATGAAACGTTGAAAGCGAGCAGATCTCTACAGTAGACTCTATTGAGTAGAGTGAGCAGGCAGAGTTATCGAGAAGCATGGGTGCTGCTGCCACTTCCGAGAGAAACTGGGATGGCTCGACGATGCCATCTCAGAAGGACAAGCTAGCGATCGTCACAGGCGCCAACTCCGGTATCGGCTTTGCGGCGGCCAAGGCGTTGGCCGCGCGCGGAGCGCACGTGATCCTCGCTTGCCGTAATGAAGGGCGTGGACGACGCGCCGAGGACCTGATCCGCCAAGAACTGTCCGAGCAGCCCGGCAACGATGTCGGGTCTGTGGAGTTTATGCTGGTGGATATCGGAGACCCGGCCAGTGTTCGCAATTTCGCGCGTGCGTTCCACGAGAGATTCGACCACCTTGATCTGCTGATCAACAACGCCGGCGTGTCCGTACCCGCCGAACGCTACACACAAGGAGGCCTGGAAGCTCACTTTGCCATTAACCATTTGGGACACTTCTACTTAACGAGCTTACTGTTGGACTTGCTGCGCCGCTCAAAGGACCAAGCCCGTGTGGTCAATGTCAGCAGTCTCGCGCACTACTTCGCCTGGATGTACCTGGACTTCTCGACGCTGGGGCACACGCGCGGCAGTCTTCGCGACTACTTGACGACCAAGATGGCCAACTTGCTCTTCACCTATGAGCTACAACGCCGTCTACAATCCGCACAGGTGGAGAACGTGGTGGCCGTGGCAGCTCACCCGGGCTTGACACACACCGACATCTGGAACCGCTACTACCGCAGCACGTTCCCAAGCTGGCTGGCCGAGATCTTCGTATGGCTCGTATCGTGGTTACCCTTTATGACGTCGCAAATGGGCGCTCTTCCCATTCTGTACGCTGCGACAGTGAAGAACGTCAAAGGAGGAGAGTACTACGGGCCCGACGGGTTCCTGCACATACGAGGGTACCCTGTCCTGGAGGCTGGCGCCAAGTCAAGCCACTCACTCGAAGATGCCAACAATCTCTGGAAATTGAGCGAGGACACGCTGAGCGAAAAGTTTAAGATCTGAAAACAGAAGCTTTGCGTGAAAAGTATTGATGAAATTGCAGTTTCACAAATAATAAAGTACTGATTCAAGATTATTAAGTGCTCCAGTTTCAATTTCAGCCAATCCTTGATTCGCATTGCGAATTCACCGCCATCCAGTGAAGCTAGAGGAGACATCTCTTCCTGCACTTCCTACCATGAAGGTCAAGACGATCTCCCGCGTCGAGAAGGACTTTACACAAGAGGTGCAATCGGACAAGCTCAAGGTCTTTCGCAACTACGACCCGGCGCTGCACCCGTTCGAGCGACCGCGCGAGTACACTCGAGCATTGAACGCCGTGAAGCTCGAGAGACTTTTCGCCAAGCCCTTCGTTGGAGCTCTAGACGGCCACTGCGATGGCGTAACAGCGTTGGCAACAAACCCTAAGAGTCTAGTGGCATTTGTCAGTGGTGCAGCCGATGGTGAAGTGCGCGTGTGGGATCTACCTCGTCGAAAATGCGTCTGGAACGTATACGGCCACCGCGGCTTCGTGCGTGGGCTGGCAGTGACCCCAGACGGCAACACTTTTTACTCGTGCAGTGAGGACAAGACGGTGAAGCAGTGGGCGTTGCGTGTGAAAGAAGAAGACGAAGACGTCCCGACTGCGCTGGCCACCTTTACGTCCAAGGAACCCTTCCTGTACGTGCCCTAGCGAGAGATTCGAATGACTCCAGTACTGAGGTGATGACGTGCGTGTGATTTTTTGTGCTTTCTGTTGCTGCAGTGGCATTGACCATCATTGGTCTCAGAACATGTTCGCGACATGCGGCTCCAAGGTGCAGGTGTGGGATCCGTCACGTTCGACGCCAACACACGAGTTTGCGTGGGGTGCAGACTCGATCAACTCGGTGCATCCGAGGCGTCGCTACTGGCATCCACAGGCTCAGATCGCAATATTACGCTGTACGACATCCGTGTGGCGTCTTCGATGCGTAAAATCGTCATGGAAATGCGGTCCAACGCGCTGGCATGGAACCCCATGGAGCCCATGAACTTCACCGTCGTAAGTCTCTTTTGAATCTGATGGCTTCACTCCAGGCTCTTCTGCTTGTGCTAATGAACCGGCCGTTGGACTTGCGTCATTTTGGTGGTGCATTTGTAGGCCAACGAGGATCACAACTTGTACACTTTCGACATGCGCAAGATGGACCGCGCCATGATGGTGCACAAGGACCACGTCTCGGCAGTGTGCGTCACTTTGAGTCAGGTATTGCCACAGTGGCCAAGTGGATTTTGGCGTCTAACGAGTGTCGTGCTTGCTCTAATGCTGCAGAATGGACGTGGCATATTCTCCGACGGGTCGGGAGTTCGTATCGGGCTCGTATGACCGAACGCTCCGCATCTTCAACGTGCGCTCGGCTAAAAGCCGGGAAGTTTATCACACGCAGCGCATGCAGCGGTACGTCTCCTTTAACTTTTGCATTGGCCAGTCGCCGCGTGCAACTCCCTCACGAGTGGCACAGCCGTTTCCCCACCAGCATAGCGTGGCAAACCGCCACTCTCATTTGACTTAACAGTTGCGTCGATGAATTCTCACTGAATGTTGCCGTTTTTGCCTTTTGCCAGGATTTTCTCCGTCAAGTTCAGTGCCGACTCGAACTTTGTGCTGTCCGGCAGTGATGACACAAACATCCGCATCTGGAAGGCCGAGGCCTCCAAGAAACTCTCCAAGGTACGAAGCAAATTGTTGCTTTTCGACCGTTACGCGGTCCTTTCATGTTTTTGCAGCTTTGAAGTTTCTGACGTGGCGCCCCGTTTTACGGTTTCCCCTTTCTATTTATTGTGCGTGCATCAGGTTAACCCGCGCGAGCGCCGCAAGATGGAGTACAATGAGTCGCTCAAGGAACGCTACCAACACCTGCGCGAGATCAGTCGAATCTCCAAGTACGTTTTGTTGCTGGCTGTCGTTGCAGTTGCCCTTGTTGCCGTAAGCGTGTTGCTCACGCAAATGGAGATGGGCCGGTAATTATCGGAGATTGGTCCCACTAACGAATGGCCGTGATTGTGTCTTCTGATGCTGTTAAACGAAAACGTTGAACTAAACTGCAGGCACCGACACGTTCCCAAGGCCATCAAGAGGGCGGCCGAGGCCAAGCGCGAAGCCAGCGCGCGCGAGCAGAAGAAGATGGCCAACCGCCGCGCCCACGCCAAGGAGGGCGCTGTCCCCCACAGCAACATCCGCAAAAAGGTGGTCGTCAAGGAGATGGAATAAAACGTCGCTGGAACGGCTCCATCCCAGCCTGCTGCTGCGCCCCCAGACGAATGGAGCTACTGATTTCGATGGCTTCGGAGCTCCGCGCTGGACTGCTGGCTGCGTGGGGCCAGCGTGGCTTCTACGGAAACCATGCATTGCTAACGCACTCGAAGAACGTTCTCCGCTCGACGCCGCGGTGTATATACAGCTAGCTACTGTACATGCTTGGCGTACATGTAGTAGACGCTATACATGTACATGTAATATCGACGTTAGCCATACGTAACGATCAACAGCGATTCCGAATTGTTTTGCTAACCGTAAGAGGGAGGCCTCCCAGCGATGGTAGATGACGTGCGCGTCATTAGACCGATCTCATCACGGCGTAGGATCTCAATCCACCGCGGTCTGCTTCGCGCTTGTTGCTGACGTGCCTCGTGGCGTGGTGGGTGGAGGCTGAGCGCTCTGCGCTGTTTTTGGTCGCAGCAAGCACGCCGGCATTTCTTCTGGGTTCACCACACTAGCGATACTCGTCGTCGTTCTAATGCTTCTCCTTTTATTGGCAAAGCACGAGTGACTACAAATGCTATGCTTGCTCGTCATAAAACAAAAGTTGCCTCTTCTTCTTTCGGTGCAATCACGCGCGGCTACATCATCTTTTTATTTGCATTCGCGGAAACCAAGTTGAAGCATTTAGCATCTTTTTTTTTTTTAGCTGAGAAGCGCCAAGATGCTGTTTGCCGCTCCATGCTGCTGGCAAAAAGCAAAAAAGAGCGCGAGCCAGCGGCATCTTTGCGCACGTACGCACCGGCAGATCCGCGGATTGTGCTTCGGTCGCTTGAATCCTTCGGCAATTTTAATCGGGTATCAAGATCAATTCGAAGTAGCCATTTCCCGCTGGCCCTCCCGTCCCTGATCTCCAGTGAAGACTCCCCACGACCACCGGCTCCAGCCTGGAGCCAGCGTTCAGCACGCCATAAGTCATACAGCTCGGACGCGTTTTGCAAATCTCCGACTTGATGCGTCCCCTTTCCAAAGCGGCGAAAAAAAAAACTTCGCAAAAGAGTTTCCTCAAGAACCTTCTCGATCTGTTTTTCACTAAACAGACCAGACTGCGTCATCACATGCCAGTACTGCAGTGCCAGTGCCCCACACTTGGGACAGCCAGCAGATGAAAGTCACGCCCAAGCAAAGCGTGAAGCTCGTTTAGGTTATCCCTACACAGAATCTCCAAAAAGAAGGCGATTCCGGTTTTAAAGCTTGGTGCAGACGGGGCAGACGCAGCCGCTGACAATCACTCTTAACTCTCCGCTCCCTCGAGAGCTTCGTCGGCAACTCCAGTGACGGTCTCACAACCGAAAACGCTTCGTACCCCGTACGTACGTGCACCTTTTTCGTAGGATCGCAAGGCCGACAGAGAGACCACACGACAGCCAATGAAGCCGAAGGCCCCAGCGACGCCAAGACGGCGCTGGGAGCTGGCCCGAGTCCAGCGAATGGAGCGCGCTGGACCGCCTCGTTACGGCGCAGCCCGAGCGCGCCGACGACATGGACGACTTTGGCATGATGCCATTGCACTGGGCCTGCACAGACACGCACGTGCCGCTACGTGTCGTCAAGAAGCTGGTAGACGTGGCCCCATCTGCTCTAAGCCACAAGAATAAGGGAGGCTTGCTGCCGCTCCACATCGCCGTCAAGGCCGCCACTAAGCTCGAGGTTCTACGCGCGCTAGTACAGACCGCACCCGACGTCGCCTCCTGTCTGTTCGAGGAGACCCCGACGGGCGAGACGCCTGCTGAGCTTGCCCGAGCCTACCAGCTCACCGATGACAAGGTCAGTTTCTTGGTAGACATGGAGCAACAGCTCCGCGCAGCGGTAAAGCTCCCGACCGCCGGAGCGCAAGATTCCAGGCCTTCTTAAACCAACCGGGGGGCTTCCCTCTTCAAGCGGACGATACCTCTAGTATCAGCAGCTTCAGGAGTCTCCCCACTGCGCTGGGAAGTGGCCGCGGTGGTGCCGCACTAGACGACGAATGGGCCAGTAACAGAACTGCAGTGGGCGCTCTCCGTCTACCGGACGGCCTGGCGGGCGTCCCGCTGCCCCCGCGTTGGCGACTGGACAAACGCTGCAACATTTGTCAACTTAAATTCAGCTACTTAAGACACGTCATCACTGTCGCTCCTGTGGCGAGTCGGTGTGCAGTACACACTCGAACAAGCGACTCCCTTTGCACCACTTGGGCCTAAAGACACCGCAACGCGTGTGTATCTTATGTTACGATGATCTACGTGAGAATGGCGCGCCCTCAGCTGTAGTCAACATGTACGGCCACGGACGGCACAGCGGCTTGCCGCCAATGGAGCCGAATATGTCGCGACAGGAAGTCCACGCCACCCCCCGGCAAGACTGGCCGACCGCCGCTGCGATCCATCAACAGCACAGTATCAATGACCACCACGTCTTCAAGCAGCCGCGACTCGGCGTTCCAGAGTCCGTCCGACGCCGACAAATACTTCCAGACGACGCACACACCGCGTCGTGTCACTCTGGGTGACCGAAGCTCAACAGACAACAACGACGGACGGGATTCTACGCTAACAACCAACTTGCCGTTCGAGGACGACTCGCGTGGCCGTCCTCGTGCCTGGACAGATGTAGACTCGACGGAGAAGTATCAGGATATGCAGGAACAAGTCCGGGAGCTGGAGTCCCATGTGCAGGAGCTCACAATGGCCAAGTCGCGCATTGAAAAGAAGTTGGAGGATGCCACTCGACTGGCTGCTGAAGCCAAGAAGGAGCGCAACGCTGTGGACACGAACGTGGCGGAGCTGCGCAACAACCGCATCATTGATATTAACCGCATCTCGTTCGACGACGATGAAGACGACGAGAACCAGAACAATAGCAACAAGGCACCGGACTTCACCAAGAGTTTTATGCAAGGCAGACACCGTCAGGTCACAGCGGAAGTTGAAAAGAACACCGAGCTGATCGAGGACAAGGAAGTGAGTGTGGCCGAAACGTGCAACTACTTGGGTCAGGTATTCCTGGACCGTGGCGAGTACAACAGCGCTGTCGTGGAGTTCCGCAAGTCGGTGGATGCTAATCGTAAAGATGTGGACGTGTGGATTAATCTGGCACGTGCGCTTCACGGTGCTGGCGAGTTTTACGACGCTGAGATCGCCATCCGACGTGCATTGGCTCTTACTTCCAAGAACTACGCGTCGCTGTCGATGCTGGGCAAGATTTTGCACTCCAAGGGCGAGCACGATAAGGCCGTCGAAGTGTTCCGTGAGGCTCTGAGTCTAATGGATCAGGAGGACGACTCGGATGAAGATGTCGGCTCGATGACCGTCGGTTGGTGAACAAGTTTACCACCTCTTGTCTTCTTGTTGAGGTATAATATCCATGAAGCAAGAGAGAAAGACCAGTACAGCGCTGGAACTCACATGTCAAGTCACTGCCACATGCTTTGTTTATTAGGAAAAAGGCGATTTTACCTGGCACTAGGAGAGACCGAAGGATCTCACACAAAAAACACCGTATAGTAGGAACAAAACACAAAATACAAACGTTACCAAATATCTCGTGAGGGCTCTAGATTTTGAAAGTGCTAAAGCTGCAAATCCAAAAGAGCCACTTCAACATCAAGTTTACAAGATGATCAGATGGAGTACGGGGCGATGCTCCTCCTCCGTCCCAACGCTTAACCACCTACACAACAACGTAGCAACCTCTTTCGTGTCGTCCTTTAGTCCAGCTGCGAAAACGCATCGATGGTTTTCTCGTACACGATGCGCTGCTGGGGAAGCTCCACGCGGGATTGTTCAATGTCTGTGGGCGTCGTGAAAATGTCACGTAGAAGGCCGTGCGAGGGATCGCCTTGTCTTTATTAGCGAATGGAGCGAAGGAGCCGAACTTAGCCTTGTCTCACAGAGAAGTAACGAGAAGAGACTGATACTCTGGTCGGAGGTGTCTACTAGTGTTTGCGAGAGGCGCAATGAGATCGATAGCAGAGTTGCAAAGCTCGTCCTGATTGGCGCATACAATGTCGGGACAACAAGGTTTCTATTACCGTAATAGTAGCTCCGTATGCGACCGTAAACCGAGAGGATATTAGCTTTCAGCTCGCCAAGGCACGAAGAGCTCGAGAACAGTCGCGTGGCTAGTCCAAACAACAGGAGCAAGAGCACCAAAGAAGTGGACATGTTTACTGAGACCCGCGTCGCGTCCTCAGAGTGACCACCTTAGCTCTAGGTAGATCGACCAGTACGTATAGCTAAAAGACCGTAAAAACCCATGTCCTCGCCCAGTAGG